>JAXDDW010000003.1:12962500-13522500 GCA_034670385.1 Hoplostethus mediterraneus | reverse complement strand
GCTCACTCCGGATAGCCGCACCACCACTTTTCCCTCCACGCCTCCTCGTAATTAGCGCTAGATTCCTCGACGTGGCCACGAACATAAACGCGCATCACGGAGAGGTAATGCGCGTTAAGGGTACTGCGGTATTCGGCTACCGGGACAAAAGGTGCGTTTACTGATGCCGAATAGATGAAATTACAGCCGCCCCAAATATTTTCCCGAGCAACCTGATAACCAATCACAGCGCATCGCGGCGCAATAGAAGCGGTGTTTAGGGGTCAGTGCTGAAGGTGCATCCTTTGGCAAGCTGCAAGGCAATACCTGACGCCAGAGTTGGTTATCCACACACACTGTGCACCCGCTGTGACTCCCTTTGAAGCGCTGGTCCTGCAACCCTCGACAGCATGTGCACGCAACACGCCTGACACCAACGCTCCTATTACACAGCGTGATTTACTCCAGCAGATTATACTTGTAATGCTACTAAGTGACCCTGCAACTTAAGGATGGGTGCATTAGACATGCCTGAACAAATGATGATAATATGGGAGGGGGAAAAAAAAAATAGTGTGAGGAAATTAAATTGAGTTCTGGGCACATAACCATCTCTGAAAGTATCTAAATATCTCCAACATTCATCAAAAGCTATACAAGAAAATGAATTCATAACCAGCACACCTCTTAACTCCGGCTCCATCATTTTCTTCATTTTTCACTCACTGTAATTTAAAACTGCAAAAACAGCATTTCCACTTCTCTTGGGCCATGAAGAGCCAACAGAGATAAAAAAAAAAAAAAAAAATACAATGTCTATAGCCCAAACTTATGGGAACATTCAAAAGAGTAGGATGAGTAACTGAATTTCTCTTGAATCAAGTGAATTTTCTTGCACACTAAACCATTAATAATCTCTTAGCGTTTGCAAAAGAGGTTGTCAAAAGTATCTCCCTACGCTTTACGATGATTGACAACCATAACTGGGACGATTAGTGAGTAGTCAACATCCAACACTTGTGCAGCCTCAACGCCCCCTTGGCTTTACTATAATCTGTTTTGTTGAAAGCTATGACCCCCCGTGAGCCTGGAGGTTGCACTACGCAGACTCGGCAGGCACACCCTTCCAAAAGAGTGAGGGTGTGCTGTGAGCGGAGTAGAGGCGAGTGACTGAAATGATTTAGATGCTGAGTGGTTGTAATGGAAAGAGAGGGGTAGCGAGAGAGAGAGAGAGAGAGAGAGAGAGAGAGAGAGAGAGAGAGAGCTCTGAAGTCCCATTCAAACACACACTTTACATAGTGATCTCACCTCCTCTCTGCTGCCAGCCAATGGAAGAGTGTGTACCACGGGGCCAGGAAGGGGCATGTCTTTGAAGCCAAGTGTCGACGGAGCGGTGGAGGCCAGACCCGACTCACTCTAATGCAAATCTAATGCTCGTGGAAGCACAAATCAGCAGACTAATATGGTAACCTTGTTTTTAAAAAAAATCCAATTTAGTGTTTCACGTTTTATGGTATCAATTAAATAATCAGACCATAATTCATGTTTTGTTTTTTTTGCTGGCGCATTGTCATCACGGACCAACTCACCAGGATTGACGGTCATTGCCTCTACATAGCTACAGTTTCACTGGGACCACCACACACACACACACACACACACACACACACACACACACACACACACACACACACACACACACACACACACACACACACACACACACACACACACACACACACACACACACACAGAGTACAGCTCTAACAAATGGGAACAGTGGAGCTTTTGTCCAGAGTGAAATTCCTCTTGAAATCTGTGGGCGGAGGTCGTCACTTGATTACCATGGCGACTGAATGAGGATAAATATAGTGGGGACAGGTTGTTAATTTCAGGGAGCTTGGAGAGCGAGGGCTGACTGGTCCTGATTCAAGGACGGGGGTGATTCATGCTGACCCGGGCCCCGGGAGGGACCCCCTTGTCTGGGCACAGCCAATGGCAGTGAGGCCCTTATACAACAGGAGCTCCATGAGGATTGAAATTCAGACCCTCTTAATTAGGGTTAGAGGGTGAGGGGAGAGAGGACAACAAACGAGGGACGAAACACACTGGAAGAAATATTCACTCCTAGATAAAACACAAACAACATTAAATATACATAACAGAAAATACTTCAACTTACAAGTTTGCATCAAGGACACAGAAAGCTGCAACGCTGCCAACAGCAGCTAACAATGTGCAGTATCCTGCCAAACGTTTGGCCGCCCTCCTCCCCCGGCAGACCGACCAGCCGAAGGCCCCTCAACACGAGCTCGTGAACACGGCTTAGGCTATCAAAAGCAAAACGTGGAAACTTTTCCCCGAATTTAAATCCATGGGCGGTGACATGTGCAACCTCTCCTATTTGCGCCTGTCAAGTGTGGCTCTGATAAACTGCCACTATTACATTCTACTCCCACATCTCAGTCTACCGCCATTATATTCCCCACCACCATTTCACGCTCCCTCCCACACCTTTCTCTCTCTGCCAACTCTGAGTGCTAATGATGAGGGGCAGACCAACACCTCAGCCTCGCACACACCTCCGCCACAAGGAGAAAAAAACTAAAAAAAAAACGCACATGGATTAACTTGTCATTTTAATCTATAGCGCCTATATTTTTTCGGCTCCAAAGCCTGCCAGGAATCAATGGGGGAGGACGTGGCTGTTTGAAAAGCTATTAGCAAGCTAAAAGGATACCATTGGTGAATACAGACTGAGGGACTTAATCACTCTGACATTCTTTGTTCTGTCTATATATCAGACTGACACTGTATACTAATGTCTAGTTGGCTCGGGGACGCCAATGGTGAGGTGAGAATTACTGCGAGATGTCAACAAACTGTCATTGTATATACAGACATGGCTGAATTACTGCTGTTTATTAGCCCTTTAAGTGGCGGGGCTGTGAAGGCAGGTTGTTACATGAATGAATACATGAATGAATGTATGAATACGTAGCGCTGATGCTAAAGCTGCAGATGCAGCGCTGGTAGATCTATCCAGCGGTTCTTACACAGCCTTACTAGGACATAACAAAAAGGAAAGCCGCAGATTACTCTCTGTGGGAGGGGAGCATCCCTGGAGTTTGAAAACAAGGGATTTGACATGTGCGGAGAAAACGCTCCACATACAAAGCAGAAGATTAAAACGGTTCATTGTAATGTAGCATGCTAATAAATCCTAGGTATGCATCAGGGGGGGAAGGGGAATAGAAAAAAAGCTAATGGGTACTATTGTGTTTTCAGCAGAGAATTGCTACACAACGCCTAATTACCTTGACAAGAACCCCCGAAACAAGTTCTTCTCACTAAGAGGCTTATGAAAAATGTAGAAAAAAAAACAAAAAAAACAGGCGAGTTTCCATAATTACACACAGTAATGTTGAAAAAGTTTGGCTGCCGCTGATCTAGCAGATCTTGGACCATCATCTCTACCAAATCAGCGTCTGCTGCCAACGTGTTGACAGTGTAGTCATGTAGCAGCCTAATGTAAATTGTCAGGCCGCCGCCCAACCTCTCGCTCTGTGGTCCTCTGCGCTCTAATTGGCTGACTGACAGTTCTCAGAGGACCTGTAGACCAATGATTACAATGATGAGGTCACTGGCAGGCCCCATAATGTGACATCAAATGTGTTGTGACAGTGCCTGGACCACACTGGATGTAGTTTTTGCACGAGTGAGTCTTTCGTCTGCTGTGAGACTCTGCCGGTCCCTATAGCAGGCTGCTCATAATATACAACAGATACTGAGGCAGGGAGGTAAACAAAGACCGACCCTTGGGTAGGACTCCTTTCTTCTATGATACATGATTCCCCTCGAGTAGAAAGAGGTTATAAATAATTTTGTTTAGAATGCATTGTAATTTAAATCCAATGTAAATCCAAACAGTGTAAATATATTCAAAGAGTGTGTCCGGAATATCAAAAGTTCAGAAAAAGATTGGTGCTGTGAAACTGCAGCAACAAAACGTAGTGGAAGCTGCAGTGTTTTCAGCGTTTGTGAACGGCATGCCGAGCACGCTACGGTCTTAAGGATTTTATTCGCCCTTTATTTGAAGCTACATCGTGAAACGTAATGCAGACTGTTGAATGGAGGACTTTATTGTGACAATTTCAGATTTTTTTGTTGTTTTTTTACTACGACAACACACACACACACACACACACACACACACACACACACACACACACACACACACACACACACACACACACACACACACACACACACACACACACACACACACACACACACACACACACACACACACACACACACACACACACACACACACAAAAAGCGTTTGATGCTCACAGTCATACAAGCCGTGCCTTATCTTTAAAAATACACAAAGGCAGCTGAGAGCTCTCTAAGCCCTAAAACCATCCTCGCCCAACATCGTTTAAACGCTAACTCTTCCTCTCTCCCCCGCTTCCTCACTCCTCCTCTCTCCCTTCTCTCCCTTCGACTTCAGGAGGAGAGGAAAGGCCAAGAGGGAGAGCCTGCTGGAGACTGGAGGAGATGTGAGAATGAATCACTCTCTCTGGCGGACTCTCCCGCAGCCACCACGCCAGCCATTCTTTGTCTCACAGTGTTAAATAATGGGGGACGAGAGAGTTTGAGGCGTACATTTAAAATCAATTACTTTTCTTCAATGACTGTAAAGGGACTCTCGATCACTTTTTAAAAGCGTCCACTGCTGCGCTCATCACTGCTGCATCAGGTCCTCCAACTAGTCTGTCGCGTCTACGACCTTGATAAAGTTTCTCCTGGAGGTTGTGGCGTTATGTGTTGTGATTGTAAAACAATCACTCTGAGATGAGATGAGGTGTGTGTGTGTGTGTGTGTGTGTGTGTGTGTGTGCATACAGAGTGGCTCTTTTGTTCTCGGTGAGGGGTCCCCCCAGCATCTGGCCAAGTCTTGTGCGCCCTGAGGCTGCGATTCGACAACAATTCACTCGTAGGGGGGGCCCCCCATCATGCACTCTGTCGGTGCACTTTGTGTCCCCTGCCATAAGAAGACTGGCATACTGGGAAGAGGAAACAGCAGCTCAGCTTCGCTAAACCAGCTTTCATGTCATTTCTGTTTCCAGAATTGCACGGAGCAGCCCCAGGGCCCGGCTTGAGATGGATGCTGCTCTCATCCTGCCTGGCTTATCTCTACCCCTCACTCAGTTCCATCCAAATCCCTACCTCTTTTTGCCAAATCACCTGCCTCTCCCTGCTTACCCCCATCTTCCCGCCCATTGCTATTCATTACTCCTTGCTACTCCCTTTCCGGCTCACTATATTATGGTTTTATGTTGCGCTTTACCCCTCCTATATCTCTCTTATCCCTTACAGACTCCCTATCCGACTCCCTCTATCTCACTCCCTGTGCAACGATCGGACCAGTGCATTTATAGACGATTGTGTATTGTTACATTGCGCTGTTTGCTACTTTGCCACCTCTCCACTCATCCAAAAATCCATTACCCAACACATAAAACGATAAACAGTAAAAGCAACTTTGTCTAGCTCTGTTTATGTCTAACCGTGCCAAATTGTTCAAAATCACACTGAGGGGAAATAAAACATTGGGGGGGGGGGGTAAAAAGCCAAGAGCGGGCAACTGTAAATTTAATTGTGTGACACCTCGAGGGCACGATGGCCAAACGCCGTTCTACAAATGCTGCGATTATCTCGTCACTGATAGGCCGCGTGCTGATCTTTCACCCGGCTACTCAAATAGAAGCAGCAAATCTGGAGACACTGAAGCACAAAATAAAGGGGGGTGGGGGGGGGGGGGTTGAGCGGAGGAAGAGAGGCAGAGCAGTAGAGGTAGGGAGTGGAGGAGAAAGTGAAGGAGGAGAGGCTGTGCTCAGGTGGCTTAGAGCGGATATTGTATGCCTTATCTGTCACCTGCAGGTCTGTGCTTATTACAGAGTGAGGCAAAGTCAGAGCGGAATGTAAGGTGAGTGTGCATGAGTGTGCACGTGCGTGTGTTCGCGCGCACGTGCTCATATGAGAGAGAGAGAGAGAGACGCAAATACTCAATCCCAATGCCTTCACTTCCTCCGAAGTACAGGGGTGGGGGAAAAAAACAAACCCTGAGCTTCTCTTCCTTGATCTGCTGGCCACCACAACACCAAGCTCACAACTTCTCAGTACTTGTACTTTATGCAACGCTACATAGGGCTACACAGGGGCTACATAGGGCTTTAGCAGCAAAATGAGAAAACACTATGAGGACGCTTGCACACCAAGCATACATGTAGCAAGGAATACCATCAAAGTAAGTATGAACCCGGTGCTGGCGGGTAGCCATTAGGAATAAAGACACACATTGGAACAGACTCAGGTTAGATGTAGTTGTGCTGACACATGCCTGTGTAAGCTGAATTTATACACATGTGTATTTGTCAATGTCTTGCAGTGTTAGCATCTAGCCACATTAGCATGTGTGGTAGACCGTAGCCGTGTATCTGCCGTGCCAGCATGTGGCCACGAGGTGTACGTACTAGGCTTGAACGTACGTGCATTGGCTAGACTGAATCTATGTGCTGTGTTAGCTCTTAGCTACATTAGCATCTTATGTGTTAGTGTGTAACGCCCACCTGCTGTTCGCTAAAGTAGTCTGGCTGACTGGAGCTGGTCCACTGGTGCAGCCTTTGTTGGGATTGTTTTAACTGCAGTTAAACAAGGCTGGATATGATACATATTGCTGTAGTCAGACAAGAGCCACATATATTTGAAATGTCACAATGGATTTCTAAAAGGTTTTCAAGAGCCCAGAGGTTTATGACACCCACTCAATACAGGAGAGACAATGTAGTTTACAGGAAGTAAAGAAATGGAACATATATATAGTATATATATATTCTGTAGTGGCACATTTGTGGCGATGACATTTACTTCTTTCAGAATATAAGAGGATTGTGTGAAAAGTCACGGCTGGTGTAAAGATTTGTTGTTAAGCATATATTTACACAATATCAGGGTGTGATCACTCCTCTTAGCACCCCGCAACCACACCACTTCTTAACTCTGCAGGTGTGTGCACATGCTGAACACACAACATATGACATATCTAATCAGACTTTATTTAAAGGATGATAGTATTTGTGTTTCAATGTTTCAGCAACATCATGTTCTATAATAATGAATAGCCCAACCAAGGTTTCATATTTCAGATATAGAATATGTATACATCTCAAGGTTAACATATTTTACAACATTATGTTACTGTCATGTCTTCTGGCATTAAATGAGCATATGCTGCATTATGTGTGTGTGTGTGTGTACTGTATGTGTGTGTTAAATTGGCATAGTTAGGAATGTTGCCAAACCAAGGTTTCTCTTTAGAATAAAGTTTACTGCTCCGGCTCGCAGGGTACATTTCTTGAACAATGTCTCTAGAAATACCACTTGATGTGATGACGGATGGAGTCATATTATCCATCTAAAAAACAAAAGTAAAATATCTGCGATCTTCCTCCGGTTTTAAAATTTGCCGCAAAGTTTACTTTTGTGGTAGAGTTTTTGGATAAACTCTGTGACCACAACTCGAGATGGCTTTTTCAAACCCGCTCTCTCTCCGCACTGAGAGAAGAACTTTTTTAGAGACTCAATGAGCATAACAGATGTCTCTCGAGACGTTTCTGCTGGCTGTATTGCTGTGTTCACACGTGTTAAAGCTTACTGCATGCCATTTCCATTTCTATATCATCTTGGAATTGACTGTCAATGGTTTTTCCCAACCACTATCCAGGACTTCAATCGTCTCCAGGCAAGGTACCATTCTCCATACCATACTCGGTCATTTGAAAGGGACTGCTCATCATTCTACCTCCTCACCAGGTGACTGTTACATGCTCGCACACCTCTAGATAGTTTACATGCAAAGCCAATACATCTTGCTTGTTGTATTTCAGAACATTAACCAGTCACGTTCAACAAGAACAGAATAAGCTTTAGATAACCATACATGTTACATGCAGTGTATATGTCACACTGTACATAGACGAGGTTGGTACATTCTCTGCATATGAGTCTATACACATTTCTGCACATGTGATACCTCCACCCACAATGTGTCCTGTTCATGATGGCGATAATGAAAACAGACACCAGTGCGCACATTGTCATTTTTTTCTGTATACATGTTACCTCCATCCCCAAATCTGCACGTTCTGTACATCTACATCAGTAAAGTGAGTATATTTGAAAGGTGTATGTATATAGTGTATATATGTGAATATATACACATTTTTTGCACATTATGTATATATGCTGTCATTTTCATATATTATTTACTTCATATTCCTCAATTTTTTTTATAGATTGCATGTACATGGATATTTTGTGATTAATGTTTCACTTCATACTGCAAATATTTCACATTCTCTGTCAATGCAGTAATCCCTATTAAGAAAGTGTGCAGAATAGTAACACAATCTACAATCATCCATACATTCCTATTCCATATGTTCTATTGTCTGTTGAGTATATTTACATTCGCTGTATTTTTACTTAGATTTATATTCCACTTTTCTTTGCTGTACCCTTTTGCTATTTGCTGCTGCAAGAACCCATTTTCCCCACGGGGAACCATTAAAGTTTCATCGTATCATCTTATTGTCTGTCTGTTGCTTTACTCTGTTCTGGGATATGGGCCCACAGTGCATTTCACCATCTGATGAAATGAGTCAGTTATTTTAGCGGGGAGCGGCTAGTCTGATGGCTCAGAGGGATCAGGAATGTCTCTGCTCTCATCCACTGCGCTGTCCTTATTGGCTCATCCTCAGATTTGCCCCCTGCTCCTTGCCAGCCTCTGTCATCTGCCCCTGTGCTCAGCTTGGGTCACTGCAGAGGACTGTCTGACTCACTGACCTGACATGCCTCTTGAGTACTGCAGGGTTGTGGTGATAGCAACTGTAGGAAAAACATCCTATGTGCAGTTACGGTGGGTTTTTTTTTTCTGCACACATGACCTTCTCGTGTGTGTGACTTAGTGGCATACCTGCTGTGGTCAGACAGTGCTCCTCGTCGCTGTTATCCTGGCAGTTGTCCTGGCCGTTACACAGAAAGCTGCGGTCCAGACAGCGGCCGTTTCGACACTTGAAGCGAGCCTCCGAGCAGACCAACGGGTTACCTGCTGCGGTTGAGTCAGAGCAGAGATCGGGGGCTCAAGGTTAGAGGTGATGGGGTTACAGTGAGAGGTTTACAGTTCAACGTTACCTAGGAAGCAATTGCACCTGCATGAGTGACTTTCCCCAAAGATCCCGACAAGACATTTTGCTTTGAGCAGAGACACCACCTTAGGTGCATTAGGAAATGTTTAGAAAGTGAAGGAAACTAACATTCTATAGTGGTACATCATTTGTTTGGGGTCCCATCCCACCTCTAACACTTTGACATACTATGATCCAATTTAAGAAAAAAAAACAAAAAACATAGGTATTACATTGTCAGAGGTATTTTCAGAGAGGCAATGCAAAATGAAATACAGTAGATCACCGTGCGAGTTAGCAGATCATTTGATAAAAATCAAACTGAGAAAAACATCAGAAAATCCTGCATAGCACTGCCATTTCTTTTTTTGCACACGTTAGGGATTGCCTTTGTTCTAGCTTCTGCAAAATGAGGCAGAATTATCTTGTGAGAAGATCCAGACAATTACGCAGCAGTGACGCAGTATGTGCTGCGAGCACGCAGCAAAGCTCCATTTAAATGGATAGATTACATTTGTGAGCATGCTGCCCTGCAGGCTAGGAACATTGCCTCTGACGATGGAGAGTTTCTTTCATGTTGCCCCGCTGCAATACAGAGAGCAGGGAGAGGGGTCATGTGAGGACAATCCCTGATTATATAGACTATACCTGGATCCCGCTAGCCCTAAGTCATTCTGTTCAATAAAGAATAGGCTAGAACTTGTCTGCTGTTGTGCAGATCTTTCAGGCAAAAGAAAAGGCATAGCTAGAGCCCACGTGATGACCACTGAATCAATCAGGTAGTTATCATGGGATTTGGTTGCTGTGGGGAGACTCACTGCAGTTCTCCTCATCACTCCCGTCAGGACAGTCGCTGAAGCCGTTGCAGCGGAAGCGTCCGATGATGCAGTGGATCCCATTAGCACAGGCGAAGAACGTCGGAGCACATTTTGACTTGACCTTAGCTGCGGAGACACGAGAGAGATGGAGGGCGGAGAAAGTGGAGAAAAAGAGTGCAACAATGGATTAGTCTACGGGCGATGGGGAGATGATGCAGCAATTTTCAATGTGCTATATCATGTTTTATGACAGAATGAGCCTTGGCTGTGACGCAGCCAGGGAGGGATCTATCACTGTGGCAAGCTCACTGAAGATCAAATTCTGAGTTTCTAAGATTCTATATTGAAAGTAATTGTATAACAGACAGAAACATAAGCCAGGTTACATGTAATATTCCCTACAGTACACTATTCTACCTTTTATTCTATTAGTACCTGCGTTAATAAAAAACACACAGACTCTTCTATACGAGGTTCAAACTGTCAAATAGCTGTGCAGGTTAATTTTGGGTTGCAATGCTTATCTCTCTTATAAGTATGACAAGGAAAGGACAAGAACCCAAATAGAAAGTAGCTGTAGGAGAAGAAAACAAGTTAATGACAAAGACAGAGGGAGCAAATAGTCCGGGAGAGTGTTTGTATGGATCCCGCCATCGATCCGCCTAAAGCAGGCCACAGGACTTATCTCCCAGGACAGGCCCGGGACTGACTGACGAGGCTGCAGAACATCAATGCCCAGCGTCCTCTGTTTAGCACTAAACCCTAGTTTTAACTCCAACACATTGATCTTCCCCCGGCTGAGGGAGGAAAAACAAGATAGCGCGTAGATGCGAGCAAAGACATCAGAAAAGAAAAGGCCCTTGCTTTGTTGGTTCACTGTGAACGTGGGAAGTTAAAGCCCGATTGCAAAGGGAGGAAAAAATGAAAGGAAGCTGCAGTGGAGCCAATGTCACTTACAGGCTGCGGTACAAAGCAACATTTGTGCGAAATACTGCGTGTTTCTCTGCTCTTAGCTTTTGTTCAGCTACGTATGGATTACTCCCCTTGGGATCCTTTGCATGACAATGCTCAGCTTATACTTTGGCATTGTGTAAGAAGTGCCTCGCTGTCTAAATAGTACTTACTGGCGACAGAGAAAGAAAAAGCTACCAATTACAGCTTAGGTGTCGTTACGATACCGGCTAACTAGAAGACTTTCGAGACTAGCATTGTAAACATTTTCAACCCCGGTGTAACAACTGCGGCACCACAGGGGGGAAAAAAAGAGTCAAAAGCCCATTCTGAGGTCCACGGCAGAGATCACACAGGAGGCAGGGCTGCAACAAAGTGGTACGTTTACTGACTTAAGTTCCCTTGTCTCAATCAGCTCCCGCCTGGCTGATTGTAACGCCCTTCACCTGGGGCAAGATGGCCGCCTGGATGGAAGGACACAACAAGTCACGCACCCATAAGCACAGGGAGGTGGGGGGGGGGGGGTGAGCGGGTGCACTAGACATCTCACAGCCAACCACGAAAACAATCTTTCTGTGTTTTCCCCCGTACCGAGTACAAAGCTTGGAATTGGCCTGCCCATAGGCTGGCACTGTGCCGTCTCAAATGCCAAGGGCGCACATTTCCCCCCCCCCCCCTACAATATATTGTGGTAGGCTGATTTATGAGTTCTTTCAAGCTGCGGCGATTATGTGCGGCGAAGGGGGAGGGGGGTAGGCATAACAACTGGCGAGGGTTTTGAAAGCGCCCATCTCCGGGATGAAATGTAATCCACTGAACACGGGAGGAGCTGGACTAGCGCCTGGGCTGTGTGTGTACAGTCTGGTAAGCCTTTGTTTACCTGGACAGCGCCGGCCCTAACCGTCCAAAGCCCATTTTGCATGGTATATCAAATTCATTACACTCCAGGGAGAGAAAAGACATGGCTTGGAGCTGTAGCAACAGATAAAAGAAGAGATCCAAACACGCGCCGCTGCGGAGGAGAAAATTGAAACTCATATGAGCACACAAACAACGGCAAGGTTTTCTACGTTTTTTTTCCCCCTCGGTTTGTATTTATTTATTTAACATTTCATGCCCACTCCATTTTTTTTTCTACTTCTTGCTTCTTTTGTCTCGCATTTGTTGTGGGAAATAATGAAAACACGTCCCGGTCTTTTGGACACATATCGGGTTTCTTCTTGTGGAATACAACTTTCTTTCTTTTGCTCTGCGGAGGTTTCTGGCTCTCAGCTGAGCTTTTCATTTGCCCCCTCGGCAAGAAGGGGAGCCCTGGCCGTCTGAAACCTTCCCCTCACTCCTTCCTCTGCTGGCAGGATTCTAGGGGTGGGCGATATGACTATAAATCAATATCGCGATTATTTCAAACTTTTACCTCGATTACGATGAATGAACGATTATTTTATTTGTTTTGTTTTATTTTGAAATTTGTTTTATTTTGAAATTGACCGGATGCTCTATGCCGTTCCTGTGTCTGACTTCCTGCCCGGCTTGACACATTCGCTCGCAGCTCGCAAAAAACGAACGGTCCAAACCTGTCTGAACACGGCGTTACTGGACGGGGCGGAGGGACGTGACTGAGTACCACGTAGTATTTTGTAAGGGGACAGTTCACGAACGCAGTATTGGGGAAAGTATTTGGCCCGTTCATTCGCGGGAAAGTGATGTTATGTCTGATGCGCGCGCACACACACACACACACTCACACTGGTTGCTTTGCTAACTGGCGCTTCTAGACGTTCCTCGTTCTTGTAGCCTACATAACAATCGAAATGAACGATTTTGAAAAATTGATCGTAATCGATCGAAATTGAATTGAAAAACGACCGCGATTACGATTATAAACACGATTATCCCCTACAGGATTCATCTGATGATGTTTGGGGTTTGGAGAATTAGCTCAAAAGTCACATGAATTTCATGAGGGGAAATTGGGAGGGACAACACTGGTTGGAATGATGGAGCTAATGTGCTTAGCTGCATTTGGGGTCGCGTTGCCCTTCACAGCGCGAGCTTAGCGGTGCTTTCACAACATCGCAATCAATTAGAGGGAGCCTGTTTAGGGTGGAAAGGATGGGGAGCGAGGGACTTAAAAACACAAACTTAGACCCCAGTTATTTAATTCCCCTTGTTAATCCTTCCGTGAAGGTGTCCTCTCTCTTCCCACCTCCGGCACTTTTTTTCCGCATCCAAATTTAAAAGCGCTGTTGTTGATCCAAGTAATGTTGATTCATTTCCATCCCTCTGCCTTACGCTTCAACATCCCACCCTGTCCCCCCCCCCCTCCCCAATCTTCATCCTTAATGTCACACTCTGTCTCTTCATTTGAACCTCTTGAGCTCCACGGCAACATTTTCTTTCTCCTCTCTGAGCCTAAATAGAAGTTGTTTACGGAAGAAAAAAAAAAAGCAGGCAGGGTGTTGAACGGCTTCCAAACTTTGGTTCCGAGCGAGCGTTCCAGCTGAGCAAAATGAAAACGAATGAGGTAGCGGTCGAGCTGATTCCTTGAGGTAAAACTATCACCGGCGGAGAAAACAAACATGGCCGGGTCACACTGGAAGACACTGTGGGGAAGACACAAACACAAACACAAACACAAACAGGAACGGACTCCATACGTGGGGGCGTCTTTGTTTTCAAATCTCTCTAAAAACCTCATCCATGAGATCATCCATCATCCTTTTTCTTAATTGCAAATATGTTTCTTCCGACTTCCAAGCATCCAAGCAGCAAAAAAAATATTTTCAAGCTTCAAATGCTTTTTTTTTGCTTTTTCAAAATCTGATCAGTTCAAGCGTTTAAAATCAAGGCACTTTGGAATAACTTGGTATTTAGATGAAACCCTTTGATAATATAACATGGAGTTGAAGTTGTTTGTCTCTTGTTCCCCGTGGCTGTTTTCCAGCTCCTGTACGCCTTAACTTTCCCCCCCCCAACATCCACCTCCACGCCCTTCTCCCTCTACCCAATTCCCCAGAGCGAGAGAATGACTTGTTCAGCACAGGTAGGCCGGGTCGTGATGGGCATGCCTGAACGAGAGAGAGAGAGAGAGAGAGAGAGAGAGAGAGAGAGAGAGAGAGAGAGAGAGAGAGAGAGAGAGAGAGAGAGAGAGAGAGAGAGAGAGAGAGAGAGAGAGAGAGAGAGAGAGAGAGAGAGAGAGAGAGAGAGAGAGAGAGAGAGACGTGCAGGAGAAGCACCAAGGGAAGAGACTAACAAGAAAGAAAAAACAGGGGGGGGGGGGGGGCGAGCGAGAAAGAGCGCAGACAGTCGAGGACTTGAAAGCATTTTCTCTGACCTTGCCGAGCATTTCTGAAGGGAGGAAATCGATAGGTAATGGAGTCGGGGTGAAAGCGAGGAGGGCAGGGGTAGTCGCGGGGCCAGTCTGGGAGAAGCCCGGGGGGGGGGGGGGGGGGGGGGATCAAAGTAATCAATCTGGGCATTTCTACCGTCCAGGCCCGGTCTGCTGCTCCAACAATACCGTAACCTTGGCCAGCACCAGAAAGCTGTCTTCATCTCGGCGTGTACGGACCTGGCTGGCTTCACGTAAGGGCCGGCAACCCTCGAGAGGGTGGAGGGGGTGTGGTTCTCCCCGGCAACCTGCCTGTACCGTGAACGCCTCTTTGTCGTCAACTTCCAAGAGAGAGAGAAGGAAGCGGGAAAGGACTTGCGAGAGAAAGAAGCAGGAGCAACGAGCTGACAAAAGGAGTGATAGATCTTTCAGATTGAAAAAAAAACAAAAAAAACCCCGCTGCAATATTCATCACAGCGAGTGACGTGCCTGTTAGATTGCCTTGTTTGAACTGGCTGCCCCCAATATTGTATCGCCAAAAATGACAAGGTGGCATTTCTTATTCCCTTTTTTCAGGATTCCGGCGCGTTCGTTGTGCCTAATTTGTGGCGATGGGAGAAGGGGGGGGGGTGGGCGAGGACGACGCTCAGCTTAAGAGGGAAAAGCAATTGAGAGAGAACAGGAAGACAGCCAGAGAGAGAACGAGAGAGAGAGAGAGAGTGTGTGTGTGTGTGTGTGTAAGATCCTAATCAATATTTCATCCCTGCTCCTTGGTATTAATTACACCAGCTCATTGATCAGTCATCCATTAAGCGTCTGGGATGCACCAGACTCAGTCCCATTAAACCCTCTTCTGCTTTTTCCTCCCTCGGTCTTCCCTGCTGTTGATGCTGCATCGTTTCCCCATTTCCTGTTTTTCTTCTCTTCTCTCCTCTCCTCTTCTCTCTTCTCTTCTCTTCTCTTCTCTTCTCTTCTCTTCTCTTCTCTTCTCTTCTCTTCTCTTCTCTTCTCTTCTCTTCTCTTCTCTTCTCTTCTCTTCTCTTCTCTTCTCTTCTCTTCTCTTCTCTTCTCTTCTCTCCTCTCCTCTCCTCTCCTCTCCTCTCCTCTCCTCTCCTCTCCTCTCCTCTCCTCTCCTCTCCTCTCCTCTCCTCTCCTCTCCTCTCCTCTCCTCTCCTCTCCTCTTCTCTTTTCTCTTCTCTTCTCTTCAGCTAAAGAGCTTTTGTCAGACTGAGCTGGGCTGAAACAACCAACTTAAACCCAGACATGCTCCTCACTAAGTCCCCAAAACTCCCACAATCTCACCTGTTTTTTTCTCTTTTTTCTTTCTCAGCCTCTTCCTCACACACACACACACACACACACACACACACACACACACACACACACACACACACACAGCAAAATAACCATACAGAGTAGAGCTGAGCAGTGTATGCCCCTTTTCTGTTTGTGTCAGTACATTGGTCACTCTTCTTATCACAAACACACAGACACACACACACACACACACACACACACACACACACACACACACACACACACACACACACACACACACACACACACACACACACACACACACACACACACACACACACACACACTCCCCTAGGAGGGAGATTGGGAGCGTTTGAGTCCCGATATCTAAATCATACCCACTCTGTCCCAGGAGTTTGCGAGCAATTTCAACCCCTGCTGTGGAGAACTTTGTTGTCGATAAGCGATTCGCAACTCGTCTTGAGCTCAGTTCCTCGCGGTCTTACTGGGAGAGGTCAGTATGCACGGGAGAAAAAAAAGCGGCACTGAACTTGCTCCGGGGTTTCGCTGTGTTACGATTGCAGTAAAGTAAAAATCTAATAATATTACAGTAATCCAATGAGCTGCAGTTCGTCCCTTCATGTTGCGGGAAGCTAACAGCATCAATAAACAGCGTATTAGGCAATGAAAAGTGTAATAGACACGTACCTCAATGTGATTATATAATAAGAGACTTCTAAACAAAGTCACACGCAAACAGAGCCGCTAACCCTCTGTCTGCCCTTCCTGTGTCCTCCCCTACTTGAATGCAGAAGGAGGAGGAGGAGGAGGAGGAGGAGGAGGAGGAGGAGGGGGAGGTTGCACAGTCACAGGGGATCACAGTGAAGGGCTTGAGCAGATCATGGCCAAACACAAACACACACATTGTAGCTGGTGTGTTGGGGCGGTGGCCCGTGGGGCTCAGGTGAGGAGCACAGACAGGAAAGGTCCCATTTTAACATCGCTAAATCATCTTTTTAATCATTTTGAGACATTAGTATATTTACTGTAAACGAACAGAGAAGGACAAAGGACAAAGTGAGATTTTCAACGTCATGTTGACTTGGAAGCAGCAGGTTTTATGGGAGATTTGAGACACACAAAACGCTGTGATGATAGACAAATGTTGAAAGTTCAAGCGAGTTCAGACCAGTTCTTCTCTCTCTCTCTCTCTCTCTCTGTTGCTGTTTCCCCTTCTGTGATTCCCCTCTCTTTTATACAACATGTCGGCTCAGCCTCTCCCGGTCATCCTCATGCCTCGCCCAGACAAGAGCAGAGAGAGAGAGAGAGAGAGAGAGAGAGGCTAATCCTGGCTCTGAGGCCCAGTCCGCTCAGTCAGCTCTCCTCCTCAACACTGTCAGTACCCATTTATTCAAACGCTCTGTGGTCACGGACACCAGGGAACAGGGTGGCGACTTTTGACCTCTTCGTGTGAGGAATTGGTCAGCGGCGTGTGAATCATTCCTTGAAGACCCCTTCAGGCAACATAACACACACACGTATACATACATGCACGCGTGAAAAAAGACCCTGTATACCGGCTAACTCGCTGTGAGTCCAGAGGTTACACTCCATAAAAAAAGTTGAGACTTTGATGAAAAACAATTTTTTCGGCGGTCCTGGACCTGATAAGACCGGCAGGACAGTAACGCAATGAGCTCCGATCTTGAATTCAATAAGAGCCAGGCTGTAGATGTTGCTCCTCTCGGCCCAGACTGCTATATAAGAGCCAGCAAAAGTATTTACATGACTCAAGCTGACCCTTTTGTGCTGGAGGGGGGGAGGCAGAAAACAAACAAACCAAGAGGAGCGGCAGGGTCCGGGAGGCGGGGCAGGAGCCGGCCTTTTCCTCGGTGAATCAACATTCCCCTGACCGTCGGGAGGGACGCGGCCTGGCCTATCTACGAGAAATAAAATAAATAAGCAAATACAACACGAGAGGGGAGCAAATGCCGAGCAGATTTGCGCGACGCTCCCTTCTGAACCGCTTCACCCGCGGTTGGAGTTGGAATAGAATAAAGCCATGGTCAACGACGGAGAGCCCGCCAGACTCTTATTGGAAGTTCAAGCGTGGCTAGGGTTGACTTGAAAATACATTTGTACTGACTGGACTTATGCACAGCAGCATATGTGTGTGTGTGTGTGTGTGTGTGTGTGTGTGTGTGTGTGTGTGTGTGTGTGTGAGAGAGAGAGAGAGAAAGGTTTTGTGAGTCAGCAAAAGAGCATAGATCTTTTTAGTGCACAAATGAGCGGTTTGCAAGTCCAAATTGGCTTGTTCTCAGTTCATTTTCCCTTTGGCAACACACTTTCCAAAAACAAAATTCTCATTAATGAGTCACCAGGGAGATGTCACTAAATATGACCTTTACCTCGGGCTCTGCAGGAGTACTCCTTGGCTGTGAGACACACACACACACACATGAGCAAATCTCCTGGCTAAACAGCCTGGCCTTCGAGGAGGAGAAGCCCTCACTAGCTACAGATGTCTTCTGGGGGAAACGTACATGGCAAAAAATAGACACCGGTCCTGGAGCAAAAGAAGTGCCAGATAAATAAATTGATAAGTTCACAGACATATCTATTGTGCACATGTGCACATGACAGCAGCACAGGGGTTGCTAAAAGGTTTTAGGTATATTGAGCTAGCCTCATCTGCAGCCACATGAAATTGGACAAAATAACAGAAAAGTGGTGCAAAGTGGTCAAAGCGGTCCGTAATGGTCCGCCCCGATGGACCATCAGCTCATGTTACAGATGGGAGGGGAGGTAATATCCTGTGGTGTTCGGCCTCCGTGGTAATGACCGTGATTGCATGCGGCATCAGAAACTGTGTCCCTTCCCGCTTATATACAGGTGAAGAAAGTCAGTCCAACAGCGATATGTCATCAGAGACAGAAGTGATCAGAGTGACTGCACTCAGCCATCCTGTTCATGCAGCTCAATGACCCGGGGAGACTGCATCCGACTCATCACTTTCAGTCTGTCAATTTAGCAAATCTACCGACCCACTTGGCTAAAGAAACAGCACGACTACAAAGTGGAACAAGTTTGGAGTTGGGGGGGTTAATTACGCTTCTCCAGCGGTGCAGGCTCAACGTTTTGCAGACATGCTGTCCTCTGATAATAGACGTCCAGACAGAGCTCCTGCTCTAGCCACCATAATGAATCTCTGTTGCTTCCTCCTTTTTCTTCCCTGTCTTCCCATCCCTCCCTCTCTCTCTCTCTCTCTCTCTCTCTCTCTCCCCTCTGTCCCCGCGGAGCCTCTAATAGAGCAGAGAGTTCGTCTGGGGATTTTGTGAAGCGGTCGTTGGAGATATCGAGTGACACCTCGCCATCTATGTGGGGATAATAAGGCCCACTTATGCCACAGTGCAGAATGCAGATGACAACAAACAGAGATAGTCGTCTGACAGAGAGGCAGGCTGAGTGTCACGATTCATGATAACTTGCTTTTATCTTTAGCGGTGTAGCACGCCGTGACAGCAATACACCAAAAATCGACTTTATTAAAGCTTCAGATTTGAACTGAATCCAAACGCATCTTGAATACTATTTTTTCCCCCAGGTCTGATGGGTGACCACTCGAGTTTAGGGTTGTTGAAGTGATAAGACTAAGGGGCAGAAAACACACCTAACTAGTTCACGAAGGGAATAGATTTTGCTGTAGCTAAGGGCGATTTCAGTAATTAAAGTCCAAAGGCGAAGTCAAGAAAATAGGATGTGTGGAGTAGGCTTGAAAAAACTACACTGAAATGACCGAGGCAGTACAAACTAAGAAAACTGACAACTGAAAAGTGTAGCTATAGGGGCTGTGTGTGTGTGTGTGTGTGTGTGTGTGTGTGTGTGTGTGTGTCTGAGCTTGTACTTGTGCAACAAGCTCGTGTCATGGGACGCGGTCTCCTGTTTTGCAACCATTATCAACAGTGTCTTGCTGACTCTGGGAGCTCAGCGAGAGAAAACCGACTGCTGGGATCAGAAAGCCGACGCCAGAAGAGCGACGTGTTGCTTTTAATTAAAAACAAGCCTCGGTAAAGAGAAAACCGCCAGCCAAAAGCCAGAGAGGGAAGACCGAGAGGTGAAAAGCCAAGAGAGGGGAGAGAGATGAATACGCCAAGAGAGGGGGGGGGTTTCCACTCCGTATGGCAAGGCCTCAAAGTCAGTCTTCATCAGCACTCCCATCTTTATGCCGAGTTCAGGCTGAGAGGGAGGAGGGGGGGAGACGGGGGAGGCACAAAGAGAGAGGAGGAGGAGCAGGAGACCAAAAAGATCAAAGCCAACTAACAGTGTGAGGATCAAAACTGAAATATGAAATATATATAATGCCTTACAGTAGATTTATGCATGTGCTACTATTCCTGCACACAGAAGTAATCGGCCTTCGCTTTGATGGTATTACGTCCCGCCCTGGTGCTAAACTGGAGCTGAGGGTCTGACTGAGAGGCGGCAGGGGTTCGGGGAGGGACGTTCACTTCTGTAGGCAAAGAATCACGTTTAAATTCCCCTTGCGGCTTAAAAGAAAATCGAGGAGGAGAACTAGAACGCCGCCGCTGGATAGGGAGAGAGGTTTCAGGAGTCGAGAACGACATGACACGACTCCCGAGAGGCTATCAGGCTTCGTCGCCTGAAGGCACCGCTCGGGGCGGGAAGAAACGCTTTGATAACGGGAGTCTAAACTGGACTTACGACAGCCTTTCTCGTCACTCTTGTCGACGCAGTCGGGCAATCCGTCACACTGCCACCCGCCCGGCACGCACTTCCCATCGCCGCACATGAAGTTTCCTGGGATGTTGCACTCCGTGGTGAAGTTACTCCCCGGGAGCAGCTGGCTCTCTGATTGATAGATAGATAGATAGACAGACAGAGAGACAAGAGAGGGAGAGATGGAGAAGGGGGGGGAGGAAGAGGACAGACTATTACAATCTCGGGCCAGACCGGCATTCAAGAGATAATCATCGTCACAGTTAAAGTGGAGTATTATCAGCACGTTCTGTCGGGAGACCCATATCAATCTAGGAGCAAATACATAGAGGACAGTCAAAGAAACACACATAGAAACACATTGCCATAGATGCACACACACACACACTAGAAATAAACACGGTGGAATGCGCCCTGAACTCGCTCGGGGCATCTCCAGTCGACGCAGCGCTGCCGCGGCATAATGGGCTGGAATGTGGAGACATGGCCTCTTGGCTGAGGTTTGACACTATGCGGTGAGCAACCGAGCTCATAAACAAAGCTGCGGGGCTGTAACGAGGACGCTCCAGCAGACCGGAGGGCACTTCCGATTTGCCGCCGCGGTGAAACTGGACTCAGCATGGGCGGGGGGCAGTTCAGTCCATTCGAGAGCCGCATTAGGAGCTGCACCTGCTGCCAAGAGGTTTGGACCTTCGCGCCCTAAGCGATGTTGTGGTCACCCAGCGCAGTCACTTAAGCCTCCCTCTCCTTAAATCACTAGAACTGCGAGGGACCAAAGCTGTAGCTGTTTGTGCTGCTGTTTCTGGTTTGTACTGTAAAGCAACCTCCATGCTGTAAAGCAATAAAGCAATACAGGCTTCCGGCGAAATCTGACCCGATGGCACAAAATGGAAAAATGCAGTGTGGGGGCCGATAAAAGCTGCCAATCAAACGGTCTTGTTTGTTTACTGTAATTACACTAAAGTCTCTCTAGTAACGTGGTTATGTCATATTGATATTAAAATGCTACACGTAGCAGCTTTCAGATGTTGTGGCGAGGTTAGAGGGCCCTGTGGTGCTGTTGTTCCAGCAGCGGAGAGACATCACATTCATTTACTCACTTGGTGCATAAGAAATGTTTTCTGTTGTTCCTCATTACAGGGGAAAAAAAGCGATCACCACACAGGCTCCCAATAAGGCTCCACATAATCAGAGGGCTTGGACTTGTGAATATGTCTCTTTTCATAACCAGAGTTTACAGATCCTGCCCAGTTATTTGACACCCCCCCCCCCCTTAGATCTAGCCACTCTGGAGACTCCATGTCGGTAACTGACACATGCTTATAAATCATCTGTTCTTACATCATCTCCAGCGATGTCTGGAAACCATCTACAGCCTCTCTTAAATGTACAGCCTGTCTGATCCTATGCTGGGATGATGCAAACCCCTCTTATGTCTCTTGCAATAAAGAATGGAGCGAGTGGGAGGTTAAAAAAAAAGATCTCGATGCTGGGTAGCATTTCAATTATTATTTCTCTAATTGATGGGAGGACTGGCAGAAAGAAACTCACTATACTATAGACCACTCAATAGCCAACAGCTGCTTTGGAAATCTATAGACAGACACTCAGACACACTCAGACAACACGATGAAAAGAAGCCCAGGAAATCACATGTATTCACACCGACATGGTACAAGTGTAGGAGAGAGCCATGTAAAACCATTTCAAAGGGCTGGGCTGCTTGAGAGGCAAGAGGTTAATTGGGGAGTTGCCTGGGGAGCATGAGAGAAAGAGAGAGAGAGAGAGAGACACAGAGAGATAGACAAAGAGAGAGAGAGAGAGCTACATGTGTCGTGTGTTGTGTTGGACAGAAAGTGAGAAAGAGAGAAAGTGTTTAAAGACAGCTTACATCTTATCCCCGTGGGCCTGCGACAACTGCCAACAGCAAAGCCCAGAAGCGGCGCTCACGCTCGGGGTCCTGTGTATATATATATATATATATATATATATGTGTGTGTGTGTGTGGGCGTTTTTTTTGCCGAGCTCAAAACACCTTGCTGCCGCTTGCCCTCGCCATCCCATCGATACAGCAAACGAGACAGAGCGCTAACGACGGTTTACAAGCCGAGGTTAACCGACGGGGCTCACCTCATTACCACAGCTATGCGACTGTGGCTACGCAGCTCATTACGGTTTTAGTAGCGTAGCGTTAGCGGAGTAATACCTCACCGCCGTTTGCTTAGTGTCGCACGCCCAAGGTCACCTTGAAGAAATAATAATAATTGACTTGGCAACGTGTCTGTCCAAGTACAACGACCCGCTCACTCTGCTTTTGGTACGACGTCGTGGATAGCTGAGGGCCTTATTCGTGTACGCGCAGCTGCACAGCAAAGCGATGTACCCCTGTGGTGACACGGTGTGTTAGCCATAGTGTGTGTGTGTGTGTGTGTGTGAATTGGTGGAGATAAGGCAGGAATGACGGTGGACACCTGTGTGTCTCACGAGGGGAAGTGCAGGCCAATTACTCAGGGTAAATATTGACTACACTATCCTTGCCCCCGCACACCCACCCGCCGCCTCCCACACCGCCTTCCCAGCATCCCCTACGTCCCCTATGTCCTTTCTAGACCGTTTCACGGGGCGCGAGAATCCATCGAGCGTCAGCTGGATACTTTTTTAATTAGCGTTTTCCATTTTCCAGTTTGCGCCGACTTCTGAGAACTTTCGCTTGTTCACCCGGGGTGAAACGCTTCCCACTCCCACCGTTCAGCTCTGCTGCTGCTGCTGCTGCTGCCGCTGCCGGTATATTGAGTGCACCTCTCTTACCTCAATTATAATTTGAAATAAAAATGAACACATCATGCACGCAAGTCTTACCTCCCAGTGGTTCGGAATAATACTGGAATTAAATTCGGCGTTTTGTTTCTGCCAAAACCAGTCCCAACACAACCCTTCTTCCTCTCATGCCAAGAGTTTTTATTGCAGATGGGCTGCGTGTGTTCACAGGCTCAGAGTGAGTATAGTGCTATTTCTGTGGAGCCTCAGTACCGTTGTGGTCAGAGTGCATTTACATCAATGTTAACCTTTTTTTGAGCTCGCTGTGATCTCTAGGAATATCACAGAACAGAAAAACTAAATGACTAAAACTAAATCTGCGAGAAGGATTTTACCTGTAACATTTCATCAGGAGGTCGTCACTGTAATTT
Organism: Hoplostethus mediterraneus; assembly: GCA_034670385.1. Classification (NCBI taxonomy): domain Eukaryota; kingdom Metazoa; phylum Chordata; class Actinopteri; order Trachichthyiformes; family Trachichthyidae; genus Hoplostethus; species Hoplostethus mediterraneus. Next base: position 13,498,989 of record JAXDDW010000003.1, on the reverse strand, counting down.
TTTTTGCAGGAATTGGAATGATTTGATGAACACTATCCAAGAAAGAAAAAAAAAAGCAAGCTTGTGGCAAAACGGCAAGCTTCCAACTATCACTCCAAATACGTCTCCGGTTACATTTCATGCATAGTGATGCTGGAAAACGGGAGCCTAGAGAAATCAGTTCTCTTAGGCTATGCATGGCAGCCCATAGTTCAGCCACCCAGAGCTGCCAATGTGTCCCAGGTCTGCTGCGTATTTCCATACCAGATGTGAGCGTGCTGCCCCTTCACTGGGATTGGCTCGTTTGACCGTAAGAGCCCCTGTTACTCGAGGCAGAACCTATTACAAAATGAGTAAACCTCACAGCATATAGACGTTAAAATCCCCTACCCGTGCCCCCTCGAGGTGTGACTAGACCTCAGGTTGTGAATAGAAAGCACCGCGGCAACTGTTGCTAAGAACTCTCAGCCGAGAGATAGGAGACAAGGTGGCGGTGTAGTGGGAGGAGGAGAAGGTCCGACGTGGCGCTGAGGCGTGAAGGCCCACGGTGTACACCAGAAAAAGACTGTGAGCTACAACTCCCCGAGGGAAAAAGATGGATGAGGTGGAAACGATGGGAGAGAAGGCGAGGTTAGCATGCAACCTGGGCAAAAAGGTAGAGGGGCAATCAAGACGAAATAGAGAGATAACGGCAGCAGCATCATTTTCAGCCCTCAGATTCTCACTAACAGCCCGCCTAAGCAACTCCTATTCCCTCTGTGCTCTGAACATGAAAGGTCAGCGGTATAAATCTATATCTGAGATGACTATTGGCTTTGCTGCTACTGCTTTGACCCCCATCAGCTTGAGGAGGCTTGGGAATCTGAGTTGCATTGATTAGCCCCTGGTGAAAGGTTGAAGCCATAGATTGAAATGGCAACAGAAAACTGATTGGGTTGACTTCGACTGGTCTGCGAGCTACAGTGTGAAGTGAAAGTAACAGCGAGACCACGGGAGTTCTTGAGCGCGCCGCAGAAAGATAATTTGGCCGTTTTCATCAGCGGTCCCTAAAACTATCCCACTTTGTCCTTAAAAATACCCCATGCGGTGTAAATCACTCTCGTTTGAATCAGGGGGAAATTCAGTTTGAAGTGGAGAAAGGCCAAGAGAAGTTACATTTCAGCCAGCTAATTTCAGTACACAAATGGAAGGCAAGGTCTGTTTGCGTTGGAGAAAATGGAAAATCAAGGAGGAGTGGATCAATATGGCTCAGCGGCTGAATAAAAACTAGCCTTTTTCATGGCAAGGGACAGAAACTTATTTTCCAATTACACAATGTTCTTAATGGCCTGGCCGTATCGGGAGGTTCTGAGGCGCTGCGGGTGGTAGAGGTAATTTGGCTGTCTCTTTCATTGTGTGTGTGTGAGTGTGTGAGAGAGAGAGAGAGAGAGAGAGAGAGAGAGAGAGAGAGAGAGAGAGAGAGAGAGAGAGAGAGAGAGAGAGAGAGAGAGAGAGAGAGAGAGAGAGAGAGAGAGAGAGAGAGGGGCAGATTCTCATTCCTGTTCCTCAGACTAATTGAAGCGTCTGGTGTAAATAAGCACAAGCGTAAGGGCCCTGGTCTGCATCAATTAAAGACACGCTGCAGACGGACACACAGCAGCAGGGCGGCAGCACCACAGAGGGAGGGAGTCCTTAATGGGGAGGAATATAGAGCGAGCAGTCATGCGTAGCAGCCGGTAGCAAACTCTGAATGCTACAATGCCGGCTATCTGATTCCCTTCGTGGGAAACCTTCAGAAGTCTTGGCCCAGGGGCTGGACAGGGAATTCAAAGGAACTGTTCATTTATGAGGTGCCTTTTGGCCTGTGTTCCTTGCACCCACTGTGTGTGTGTGTGTGTGTGTGTGTGTGTGTGTGTGTGTGTGTGTGTGATTGGCTTTATTCACATGTGAAAAACTAAAACACGTGTCCAAAAACCACGTTGTTTCCACATGTGACTTTTTGTGAGGTTAGAACTATTAATAATAATAATAATAATAATAATAATAATAATAATAATAATAACAAGACACACATAAGACACAGAACCAAGGTTACACAAGACCGTGGCAAAAACAAAGACATAGGCAAAAGGGTCAGGGTGGGTTCAGGTTAGTATTGAGATTGTGCTACTATGTTTGAGTAGGTCCATATACCATATTACAGATTATGATACTTTTTAAGGATTATTATTATTTTGTGCCTCAGTTTCCTGTATAGATGCAAATCAATGGGCATTTCGGGAAAGTAAGATGGGTGGAAAATAGAGTCGGGGATGAGCAATCAATACCTTGTGATCACGTTCTATTCTACAAACTGCAGCGACGCTAGCGGACTGACCACAAACAGAGACTCACTGCTTCCTAAAAAAAACAAAAAAAAAACAGGATTTCTTCAACATGGATTTTTTGAGTGTCGTCTTACATGTTTGCATCACTTTGTGCGGAAAAACAACGGTAGACAAAAGAGCCTGCACAGTCAGGACAATAATCACCAGCCAGCAAAAACGATGGGTATGCAGCTGAAGGGTCTGGACAGAGATAGTCAAGGTGAGGGCACAGCTGTAAACATCGGTGTGTTTGAGCTGCTGCCTCACCGCAACTCCAGCCAATATTTCTCATGAGTAAGGTCACGGTTCAGTGATCTGGCCTCAACTAATCTGGGGCCACATTAATAAACAGAACCAACTCCAAGCCAAAATTGTGATTGGTGACACATGTAATACATTTTCTCCAATTTTCTGAGCTCTATCAAAAGCTTTGTGTCATTACCCGAGGTATGACCGCTCACAATATTTTTATTTGTTCAGTTATTATATTTAATCGAAATGATTGTGCAGTGGAAACTAGGATAAAGCCATGTTTTATAAATAAGACCCCCGGACCTTTAGACTTATGTTGCAATTACTTTTAGCACTGTAGGCAAAATATTTTTTAGCCCTCTATGCTCACATCTACATGCTGTGTACGTTTATTTTTGCAGTGTGACTGTGATATTTGAAATGTACGCCGTGAGCGCTGCTATAGCTTTTTTAACGCGTAGCATACTCCAGAAATAACATTTCCCCACAAGGGAAGTAGTCAGTAAACGTCAGGGAGAACAGAAAGATCCGGAGAGAAAGCAAGGACTGAAAAAAAGAAGGTTGAATATAAGGATGGAGGAGATGGAATGACAGGGGATGTTGATGTGAGTCAGTCTTCCTCTTGTTGTTCCCGGAACGGAGGAGTGCGGCGGTGAGAGGCCCGGACAGGAAGCACTCTCGCTGCTCCACATTCTCCTGACATCTACATCACAACAGATTACAAGCACTAAATTCACTTCCTCCTTAATAATCCCTGTACTCTGGCACTTCCTCCCTCTGCAAGCAAAGTTTGATTGAAACGTTGGGGAATGAGCTTTGACAACTTGGATGACTCTTTGCTTCCTTGCTTTTTTCAAAACAACCTACCTGCATGCAGTAATCCCATTCTAAGTCTACCATTAACACTGCATGTGATCAATCACAGAGGAGTATATATACGCAGCAACTATATCTCATTTCTCCACCTCAGCTGCTGTTTGCAAATCCCCCGTTACACCTTCTCTCCCAATGGTTTTATATTGCTTTCATAAGGACGCTCATAGTTGAACAGTCTATATATATGCCAAATATAAAGACAGGCTTTTCTTAAGTAGCAACTTCTTTATCACATGAAATGAATAACAGATCATGGCTTTCACACAGATTCACCTGGTCAGTACACGTCAAGGAAAGCGCCTTTCACAAACGGTTTGATGCTAAAATATTTTCTTTCTGGCCAATTATCAAGTGAATAATCTCTACTATACTATACTATACTACTGTACTACTATACAGTAGTCAGTAGACAGAGAAGAAGCATGAACCCGGGGAAAGAACAAAAAGCTTCACAAAGATGTAGAACTTTCCAGATCATATCTCCAGGCAGCAGATTAGAATAAACTTCTCAAGGAAGAAGAAACACAGGAGGCTATTCTTCTCACGTGCAAAACAAACTCCCACGCAGCATCTCGCTATCGTTCCTTTTTTATTGTGATCAAATCTCTGGCAATGGGGAGGAGAACTGACATGTTGTATATGGATAATGAGGCTGAAACGCTGGCATGAGACATACATAGAAACCGACATCACACGGACGACCCCGGCTTCCATACGTCAGCTGAAAAACAGATGAGGTTTGTGTGGCCTGGCGACATTTCACTGTAGTTCTGTTGCAATAAAGCCAAAAGATGGTTCTTGGTATCGTTGGGGCTTTCTTACCTCTTTATTCAAACCGGAGGAAACAACAATCAGCAGTGCACCATTTATGCACATACTGTTTTGACTTTTCTGTGTTGGATTCATTGTGTTTGGACACACATCAAACACATTTCTGTTTCTGTTTTCAGGCAATGTGCCTGAATACAATGACGTTTTCACGCCCCCTATAGCTTAGGGCATTACCAGGGGCGTTGAGGGATAACAATGCGATTTCAGAGAGCATTTCTCAGAAAACAAACAGCTTCTCTCTCCTCCAGACCCCCCCGAAGTAATCCGAACACACACACACACACACACACACACACACAAACACATACATACTTAAGCAGGCTGCACCACATGGGTTTTTGCCTCACAATAGTTTGCTGACAGTACAGCATGGGGTTGTCTGCGACTTGCAATGCCTTCATTGCTTTCTGTTGTCTGTACATAGAAATGTATACAAAGCATGTTGTTCAATTTAAATATAATCTCTATACGGTGAATGCGGCCGTTATTTCCCTCTTGCTTTAGCGGACATGGCTTTGTAGCCGGCCAGCTACGCGATCAATGCCCACTTCTTTCCATCCTTGGTGAGACAGTGGCTTCTTGAACTCCCAGCATTAAGTGCTTTGCAGCAGTAGCAAGGTTCAGAGGAAAAAGCCTTGATAAAGATATAAATAAAGTATAAAGTGCCCGTTAACAGTGGGTTTATTCCTGGATTCAGTATAAAATCTAAGCTTTTTTCTGTCCGGATCTGGCCACCCAGAGACTAGGAGGCAGCTAGAGGGGGGACGGGCGGGCCCTGACAAACCCTGTTAAAACCTTGTTTAAGGAGGCTGCATTATTGATGATGCATCTGTGGCTTGACATGGTACGATCACCTGTTTCTTGGCCCAAGGTCTATCTGTCCACCAAACGTCTTGGATATCGATATCGATTCTTTTTTTTTTAATTCATTGTGTTGTTGTTATTGTCTCTGTGTGTAATGCTGGCTGCTGCACTGCAATTTCCCAGCTTGGGATCAATAAAGTACATCCATCCATCCATCCATCATCTATCCATCTATCCATCCATCCATCTATCTATCTATCTATCTATCTATCTATCTATCTATCTATCTATCTATCTATCTATCTATCTATCTATCTATCATAAGGATTTGAGATATCTTGATGACAGACAGACAAACTAACAGGGATGAAAACATAACCTCTTTAACCTCTTTGTAATAATCAATGTCAATCAATCAAAAGCAATTATTTCCACCCACAGTGCATCATCCGTGGAATACTTTGGCGCCTCGTCTCAAAAAGTCTGACTGTCCCTGCAAAGACACGAAAACTGCTGCATCACGCAATTTCCCCATTCAAAATCGCTCAGATAATCTAAGTGTCTTCTGAAGCATGCACTCATTTCTACTTGAGCTTGAGCTTTTAAGAGTAAGGATGGCGGCGTGATTTGCAGCATTATAGCAACTCGATATATCTTTTAAGACGTAATGTTTATTAGATTTTAAGGCTTCACTAATACTTCACTGATAACCGTGAAACTGAATTAGGCATGTTGCCTGGAGAAAGGGTTAACGCGGATACGCAGACGCACACGGTGCATTCAAAGACACGCGGCTCTTTGTGAACATAAGTGCAGCGCTGATTGTTTCATTAACCCCTGCCTTATGATTATGTTTTCATTTAGCAGCCTCCCCTTTGTTCAATAGGCCTTGCAGCGACAACGCCAAACAATGACCGGCCAAATTAGCCTGGCTTGGGTAAACAAGGCCCCATTAATCACAGTGGTCTTCCATTAATCTTGGATCATAGATCACGTCGGGCCTGCGATCCCACGGCATCAATTTATTTCGGTTGTTTATGAGCCCTCTGAGAATAGATGAACGGATGTGAATGGAGTTCAAAAACATAACGTGCATTACAATTCAATGTCAGTATTGTGGCGCTGCAGTATTAAGGCGGGACAGAACATCCCCGCACGCTGACAGCACTTTTAGAAAAGTTGTTTTGTTGCAGTTCTCTGGTAAACACTTGGCTTGACTTTCAGTGGAGCAATTGTCCGTCTAATCCTCCGAGAGATGACAGAGGCATTTTCAACAGCATCCCAAACTATTAACATCACCTTGGGATTACCTTCACAGAAAGGAGGAGTTGATGGAGGTGTGTGTGTGTGTGTTTGTTTGTGTGTGTGTTTGTGTGTGTGTGTGCAGGAGGGGTGGGGGGGGGGCAGCAGGAAGAGGAAGACATTGGAACTGAGAGCAATCCACTCACCGCTCAATTTCAGACAAAAAAAGAACACCTACTTTGACACACAGAGATGCAAAAATAGACCGCATGTCTGTCTAAATAAGAATGCACAAGCACGGTATGCCCACAGAGACACACACACACACACACACACACACACACACACACACACACACATAGGCATACACACAAAGCCAGCCGGACGAAATGAGACAAAACCTCTCCCGCTCATTGTGATTCCCCGCCTTGCCCCCGTCACTGACGCGAAGCTAAATGTCACCACTCCCCCGCGTCTCCTTCATCACGGGGTCGTCTGGGAATGTCCCAGAATGCACCGGCGAATAGCGCGCAAACCCCTTCGACCGCCGCTCCGTCCGCCGACGAGACCGCCTCGCCTCGATGAAAGTGGCGGCGCGGTGGGGAAGCTGTCAGCGCTGACCTTTAGGTGACACCGGCGAGACTCACACAGCCCGGGCTCTGAACGCGGCAGGCCCCAAAAAAAATTATGGATTCGCACACCTGCTGCAAACAAATGCTCCAAAAAAACATAATGTTTTACACGCGACGTGCTAAACGCGCCGGTGAACAAGCAGCCTGCCTGCACGCTTTGTAATGCAGGTAAGCTTTCTAGATGCTAAATGAGCTGGAAAATGACATGCAGACATTTAAATGCCACGGACACATCCTACCGCCACGTGGGCAGAATGGAAAAAACGACGACCGTAAAAAAAAAACAACGCTTACGAGATAGAAACCGAGTGATTACTTCTCCACGGCAAACTCAGGCTTTGTCGGCGCTGCGGAGAAGATGTAATGTGGCAGAGGGCATGATGAGAGGTGTGAAGAGGAGGAGGAGGAGGAGGAGGAGGAGGAAGATAAATTGCACCCTTTTACTTAAAAAGTGCCTGGTGAGAGAGAAGGAAAAAAGAAGGATGTGGAGAGCAGACAATAAAAAAAAAAAAAAAGGCGCCAGCTCTCTTCGTCTGCCTGCTTGTCCTGTGTATTAGGCTCCTAATTGCGCAGCCAGGCCATCGGAACTGTCCATATCTGTCCGAAAAAAAACCCACCTGGGGCACAGTCAGAAAAAAAGAAAGCAAAAAGAGAAAAGAGAAAGAGAGAGCACAAGGTGAACGGAAGAAAGAAATAAAAGCGAGGTGAGATAGAGACACTACACGGAGGCGAGGCGGGGGGCATTACAATGGGAATGTGGATTTCAGCAGACTGCAAATGAGGGGAAGAGCGCCAGTGGTCCTTGTCTATCCTCTGTCTCCCCCCCCGGTCTCTCTCAACACTCTCTACCTCGCTGCATAATATAATATCTACTCATCCCGGCGGTAATGAGTCAAACGGAGGACCTCGGTTTAAAAAGGTAGGCTGGCTATAAATCGTTCTTAACATAGCAGCTGATGGTGTATCTAAAGGTCAGCCCAATAAGATTCCCCGTCTATGGCTATCTGTTAAAGGCCAACTAAGACAAAGAAGCGGCGTGACAGGCGGAGACGTGAACCGTAATGAGAAAGGTCATGAGACCACGGGCAGACCGGGTCCTCCTCAACAGTAATTACAGTCAGGGCGGCAGAGTTCGCAACACGGAAATATATTTTTGCCGCTCTCTCTCTTTCTTCTTTCTGCTCATCTTTCCCCGTCCAGGTGTTAATGCGGTTGAAATCGGATGTATGGGAGGTGTTCCATTTGCTTGCACTTTGTGGTAGCGCGTGTGTGTGTGTGTGTGTGTGTGTGCACTAGCCCTCGCATGTGTGCTGATATTTGTGTGAACTGGAATACGTCTCGACGCGATCCCGAAGGTTTTGACGGCCCCCCTCGTGTATCCTCGTTGCCACTTCATTTTTCTGCCCATCTAGATCAGCCCTTTAATACTGTTATAGTCACACACACTCACACACACACACACACACACACACACACACACACATACACATAGACACACACACATAGACTGAAACCTTTATGTTGTCATGGTAATGGCTAAAAAGGAATCTCCTCCACTGCACTGAGACAAAGCATCATCCTCTTACGGGGCTCGTGTTACGAAAGACCATTCAACCCATTAGCTTCTGTCCTCATACACTCGCAGCATTATCAAAACATGCCAACGCTCCCGCTTCCTCACCCCCATCCCATGTTGAGCCTCAGTACACAATGCATAATACTGCGCGGCTCAGTGTGATGCTGCAGCTTACGTTTCTATGCAGACTCACAAGCCTGTTACCCCCCCTAACTCCCCCCACGCCCCACCCTCCCACCGCTCTCACCATCCATCCTCATATCCTTTCTTTGTAGCCATTATTTCGGACAGCCTGTCACATGTGGATGTGGGGGAAAGGTAAAGCAGCAACTTTGGCAGTGTGTTGGCCGGGGTCAGGGATCATGCATCAGCACTATCGACCTCATTTCTCTTCTGTTGTTGCAACACCAGTACCATGGTGGTAATGGGACTGGGATGGAGAGGAGGGGGGAGGGGGTGTGGGGGTGTGTGTGGGGGGGAGGGGGTGGTCTGACAGAGACACACTACTTCAAGCGCTCAGCACAACACCGGTAAAGACACCAGACCAAATGAAAACAAATGGACCTCGCTGAAAACAGCTCCCACTTTGGGCGCTCGGTTCTAGAACGTTAGTTGTTTGGTTTTGTTTTTTCAGAGGGTTTATTTGTTTTAGTTCATTTATTTTAGTTCATAGCTGGTTAATTGGGTTTGGTGCAGGTCTGAGCTCACCAGTCAGAAAGGGGCAGAGCAGTGGTGCATGGCTTGGTGTTGTATTTGGTTTTGTGTGCAATGTCTTCACGTATGTTTGTATGTGTACATGAGCTTTTCATCTGTCTGTGTGTGTATGTGTGTGCATCCCTGTGTGAGTATGGGTGTATAAGCGAGTGTGTATGTTTGTATCTTTGTATTAGTGATGCGCCGGTGACTTTTGACCCGCAGGTCCCGCGGGTCTACCCGAATGAATGGGGGAGCAGGACCTGGTTAGCGTTGTAATTGGTTTAGCTTAGCTTTGTGACTTTGGAGTGAGCCACACACTGACTGTAAGGTCGGCTAAATGAGCCAAACATTCAATCATGTGTTGAATAGTTTATCTGTAGGCTAGCAAGAGCTTTTTGATAAGTAACACTTCTACCTCTATGAAGTGTTGTTTTACAGGCACCTGCTGATGACCCTCTGTCCTTCACCATCTCTCCATCGGCCTGGAGCATGGAGGGGAATACAGCAGAGGAAATATCTTCTACCTTGCTGACAATGTCTCTTATCGTTTGTGTGTAGTCTCAGTAAATATAGTGTATGTGTTTGGCTTTATCGATTCTCTTTTGCAGTTGGTATTGCAGTGGATGGTGACCAGGTATGTTCTGGACTCTGTAAGAAGACATGTCAGCCAACTTCAGCAATAAAGAACTGCACAAATTGAAATACTGAGTGCCCTCAATGTGCTGCCGGAGATAAGTATTTTCAAGTTTTCATTGGTGTATTCTGAGAGTTTAGTATCAGTTCATGCACACAGAGGTGTAGCAACACGTTACATTCATTTGGCAAACACTGATCATCTGACCATATCTCCTGGCAAATGGAGACAAAGACTAAATGGCCATGATATGCAGCTGTGAACATGCAACCTCAGCAAACATGAATGATGTATTTCACCCTAAAGGATGGAAGCCTGATAGTTACGGTCCTTCAATATTTTACAGTTCTCTATAGAGTAAATTAATACAATAAAATACTGTTAGGAACTTGTTTTTTAACTGAAATGACAAATGAGTAATGCATACTAGTAATACATAAAATCAAAAAATCAAAGTCCTGAGGTTTTGGTGCCACTCTGACCTGCCATTCAGGTCACTCTGCAATCCAAACAGATAAAACCTTCATGCCTTTTGTCCCTTACTGACCAACTAAGCTGGTAGTGGCCAAGGGGAAGTGGAGGGGGTGTGTTCAAAGCCTCAACTTTGTTTTGATTCAGTTAGCCCATAGTGCTCCCTCTAGTGGCAAGACAAATTGCTTATTGCACCTTTAAAAAATGCGGGTTCATGCAGATTATAATTTTCACCACGTCGGGCGGGTGTGGGTGGGTGAAGAGCAAACGCTGGCGGGTGCGGGTGATGTCAGAGCTGTCCCATGCATCACCACTGTGTATGTATGTACAGTGTCCAAATGTCCACGACTAAGATCTCTTTTGTTTCATCCTTTATCAAAAACAAATACAAATCTTGAGTCAAATAATATTTCTCAAACAAAATTACATTACATAATAATCATTTTTATACAAGATTTAAGTCCAAGTTTCAAAGTTGAAGCACTAGCAGTAGCGGCAATAACTCTTAGAGGACCATATCAATTCAGTCAATATCTGGTATAAAACACCAAACAATTCACATTGTATGATGAATAAAATATTTTAACTGTATCAACTGTAAAAAAAAAACAACAACATTGTTGTTTGATAAATGATGGAAACAAACAGTTCTTGGCAGTGGACTCAGACTTTTGGACCCCGCTGTCTCTACATATGTCTGTATCTATGTGCGTGTGTGTTTTTTTGTGTACAAGTACTGATGATTGTGTGTGTGTGTGTGTGTGTGTGTGTGTGTGTGTGTGTGTGTGTGTGTGCGCGTGTGTGTGTGTGATAGAGTGCAGTGTGTGACTAGCTGCAGAGGTCAGTCAAGGAGGAATCTATCATAATCCATCATAATCAGTTGCTGTGTCGTTCCTTCAGGACAGATGAGCCCCTGACCCATAGCGGACACGATGGAGATGAAAATCACATGAGGGTGAAATGTGATGTTTACCAGCTTGACTAGTTTCCATATAGACTTATGCAGACGATGCAACAATGCCAAAGCATCTACAAGTAAGTCATTTATCCGGTAAGCGTACGACTACATTTTCCAGAAAGAGTTTGTATTTATCAATTTGTAAATGTCACTTCATCAATTTGGTGAATTGGCTGCGTGAGTAAGATCAACCTCACGTGTCATCTGAAGCTGTGAGACTGTGTCCTGTGCGTTATGACACAAGTACGTGTGCATTATTTTTACACTACCGCGTCAGTCTCCTCTGATCTCTACGATCACGTCTGATGAAACATCACCTATGGGAATTAAGATAATTAGGTTATCAACTGAATATTTAATTAATCCAAACAAGCAATTTGGTTTCAAACAGCTTGTTCTGATGTGGAAGATAGACTCCGTGCGCTCCTACTTGCATAGGTATGAGAAATGAGAGGCGCAGTAGCGGAGTAATTGGCAGTGTTCAGCTTCAAGACTGTCATTAACCTCTTTACAAACTAGGATACAAATTGGCACGCACTCTTTCATTGACTGGAAATCCACACGGTAGACCTCAACCATTGCGTGGTAGATGAAAATATTTTCTACAACCTGTTATTTGTATGAATCTATAAATATGCCTAACTGGAGGAAGTGCACGGCTGAACCAATACAAGCAATACACCACCACTCCACATCACTGGCACAATGTGCTGTCAAGACAATAAGGGCCTTTGAACGTTATTACACGAGTCTCTAGAGCGGCCGGCAACACAACGCTCCAACCTTTGGATCTTTGGAGAGCCAACCAATCCTTCATTAAGTATCTGGAGTTATTAGGCCAGGCTGACACATCATCCTAGGCATAAGAAATGAGTCAAATCGTAGGCCAGCAGCTTCTCATTAGAGCGGGCCGCACAGAGACGAACTCAATTACCATCTCTGACACACTAGGCCGCTACAAGACTAATAGTCCCGCCCCAGTATAGACCAAAGTAAAGAACGTCCAGCCCTCCACTTCCACTCGTCCTCCCATACCACATTTCTGCTCTCTCTGATTCCAAATACCAACAGGGGGAGAAAAAAAACAAGCTCCTGCTCCTCAGGAAAAATCACTGAACTAGTGAGAAGAATTCATTTTGTGGCGCTGACGCTGGGGAACTGGTGCCAAGCCATGGTTGACAGGGAAGCGGCATTAAGGCAATTAACATGGGCTTTGCATTTGATTTGGGCTTGCGCGGCTGCCTCTGTAAACAGCAGGCGGGATCGGGTGATTAGTTCCCGTGAAGATAAGCGCCTCGCCTCCCCTGGTCCCTGTCCAAGAGAGGATTACCCTTTACACACATCACACATAGACACTGCGCCTTCGACACACACACACGCACACGTACATCTGCATGCATGCATCGACGCCACAGAAAGAAACACAGAAAGAGATCAAGAGAGGAGGGACACTTAGGCACATGCTCAAGGGGTTAAGGCATATTTGGGAGACCGCAGGAGCAATGCCTCCCTCTCTCCCCACACATTTACTTCTAAGCCTCTGGATCGATTCACCTCTCCTCCTTCAAACAGTGAGGGAAATTATCCCTGTCCGCCTTGACACTTTTTCATCATCGATTACACGCAGGGAAAAAGACCAATTCTTTGAATTCAGCTCAGTTTAATGAGCAAGCTTTCAGGTATGTAATCATGGGAAATTCAATATCAATATTATGGGGGCAAACTTTTGAAATTAATTGTGACAAATGGGCAATTATTTCTCGTCAGCCGAATTGAGATTGATCCTATTTGTTCATTTATGCACTCGCTTGGAGGAGCAACATCAAGTGCATAATGGCTTTTGCATCCCCAGATTGCATCACCCGGGAGGTTGCTGAATCCAACGTGTGTCCGTGCAAGTGAGCATGTAATAATAAGTGAATAGAATTCCATTGGCACCGTCAACTAAATGTCAATGCGATGCGAAAAGAAGGGAGGATGACATCTCTCCCTGTCTCTTCACACCCGCGGGGGAGGGGTAGCTATCAGAGCACCTGATTCAGCTGGCTTCTTCTCTCGCGTATAGCCAGGCCTGGCCAGCTGCTCACATGTGCACGAATGCAATGCAATCATGTTGCAATTCTGTCATCACGCTAAATGGCGCTCTCGCCTCTGAGACTATAGACTGCGGGAATCTATTTTATTTATTATTTTCAGAAGTGGGTCATTGAAATAAGGGACATTATGGCATGCAAACATCCCCATGGCAAGAATAGGACATGCAATATTCATATTCCAACCAGGAAAAGAAGTTGTCCCTATCAATAATACACACTGCTGCTACATGATGAGAAAGGAATGAGAAATTCAGCGCAGTTTAATTGAAGCGAGTCCGCAAATCATTGAAATTTCACACTCTAGGACGACTCAATTATAACTTGGGAGTTTCACTACACCAACTGGCTTGAGCTAACACTTCTCAGGCATGAGTCTTGGACTTGGGAGTTTATCCCTGACCTGTTCGACAATCATAAACCATTCTGGTGTGTAAGGGGTCCACCGAAAGGCCGCCGTGACCCTTCATCTATCTAATAGAGCTCCATCTATTCCCACCGACAACCTGCATTAGCAATAACGCCGCGGTTCCACAACGGGTTTGTGTACAATGCTGCTGCACGCTTAGCAGACAGGACGCCCACGTGAGCACACTTGGCAGTCAAAAGAAAAAAAAGGTTTGCGTGATTGCAATCAAGAAACGATGTCTAGTCAAAATAACCACTTTACTTATGATTAGAGGTCTGAAAAATTGAATGTAATTAGAGCATCCGGAGGCAGTGGATGGAATCGAGCTACCAACTGGAAACTGCCAAAAAACATGTCTACATCAAAGTTTCATGCAGCATAATCACCAGAGAGGACATTTGGCTGCTGATGTATAGAATCTCCCAAAGCGGTTGTTGAGGCAGGATACAGGAATAAAAAGGCGGACCGGATAAAAAAACCCCAAAAAACAACAGTTAAATGTATTTTGAGAATTGCATTATCTCGAGTGCTTGCTCTTTCTTGAAAGTGGTGGATGCAATTTCAATTCCACTATCTGGAGGGATAAACCAAACACACATGAAGAAGTCCAAATATATGAAGCCTCACTCAAACACTGTATATTTTTGCACCCGGGTCTGCAAACAAACAGAGGGTCAGCTGCCCCCGATGTTCTCTTTGTCTCTCTCTGGGTGTTTGTTGACCTTTAAGGTGGTGTGCTTGTTTGGATTGACAGAGGGATGCTGGAATTGCAGTCCAAAATAGCCTGTCGGTGTCCACGCTGGCTGCCACGGTGGCTGTGTGTGACACAGCACAGCAAATGACTCCTGATCACAGGGGACGACGGGGGAGCCAGCTGTCTGGCAGCCAGGGCCCGTTCCCTCTCTGACAGCGGGCAAAGCGGCACAGGGGATACATACAGTAGGTCATTCTACTCACAGGCAGGAGAACGGACAGGAATGAAGAGAGGAAGTGGCAAAAACAAGGTGATGGCAAAGGACGAAGCCAATGTGCTGTACACAACAAAATCCTGAAGTTTGTGTGTGTCTCTATTTAAGTTTCCTCCTAGCTGAAAAGTCAGGGGGGTGTAGAAGTACCCTGACTTTCTTGTTACTTCTCCAGGGGGGGTAAATGTGTTATGCGGTGAAAGTTTGCAATGTTCCCTTTTAGCCAATTGCACAAGTTTTTTCAAGTTTTTTTTTTTTTTTCTGAAAAAGATGGTGATAGGTATATCTGCTATCTTCACCCCACGGCTCTGCTGCTCCTAAGGCTTGGCTCTCAACTACGTGTGCAGTGTGTGTGTGTAGTGTGTGTGGGGGTGTGTGTATGTGTGTGTGTGTGCGTGTGTTGCACAAAACACCAAGAGACCACAGTATTCTTTAGCAGTGTCAAAACAAAAAATGATTCACTGCCTGGCCCCACTTTACAGCTAAGCCCCTCACCCCGTATCTCAGGTTACTGTTTAGAGGCTTTCATTGTAGACAGTTGGAAATCAATAGAGGCTAGCGCTGTCCGCAGGGAATATGCAAGAATAGTATACAGTGTACTGGTTAAAAGTACTGAGTAAACAATGTATACTTGAAAAGTGTACAAAACTTTACATGCATGTACAAAATCTGACGGTTAGTATTTGAAAGAAAAACTGTTTTCAATAGGCACACACATTCATCCAGGACTGGGGTTTGAGCTTGGCAGCCGGGGACGTGGTGGATCGATACGAGGCAAAAGTCAAGGATTAACAAAGCCTCGGCTTCACTGCATGGCAAATTAGTTAAGATCAATCCAAAATCAATACGTAATGAGCTGTCTTCTAAAATTTTTTCCCCCAGTACATTTTACTCTCTGTCTGTTTCTCTATCTCGCCTTCGATCCGCATATGCCAGGATCCATGAAACATTCAGCAGCATGACTTATAGATCAGAGATGCTCCGACAGGATGAGCAGAGAACCTGTGTGCCAGGTAGAGAGAGATGATCTACACACCCACCAGGCGAGGATCCCGCTGCAAAACAATGCGCGGTTCTGCATTATCGGCTCGAGCCCGTGAACCAGACGCCGCGTGTAGGCAGCGCTCGGTTAAAGCTGCAACGTTACCGAGGTCTGAAACGTGACTCCGGTCATGTGGCTTTGTTTAACAACTCGGAGCTGCCTCGCTCAGACACTCTGGCCCTTCGTAATCCCCTGGCCGACTCACATTGTGACTATGACTGGAAGCATATCATCCATACCAGCCAGGGCAAAAACACAACATCTCTCTCTCTCTCTTTCTCTCTGCCTCTCTCCAAAGACACGCACTGATAGGCACACAAAACACACAGCAGTTTACTGGGCCAACTGGCCTGTAGCTTGTCCCTTGCAGGCCACGGTACAGAAATCGAGAGCACAGTATGAGCAGGAGGCGATACGATTCTGCTTCCCTGATTCAGTGTGAGAGATGATGATGACCCCGGCGGTCTGTTTGCGGTTATGAATGGAAATATCCGACCACCTGTCCTGCGCGCGGCTTGGTAGCACACAGCGGGTAATGGAACACATTAATCTTGATTGAGGAGATGCTACAGCGCGGCTATGTCAGTCCGCTAACTGAGTCGCTGTGGGGGCAGCGGCGTACATACAAGACCATGCAGAGGTTGCCAAAATAAAGTTTCTCAGATATTGGCAGTTTTCATAGTTGTTGGGTTTTTTTTTTTTTTTGCAGAGTGTACGGTGTTGTTGAGTGAATGTTTTCATGGAGTCTAACCCCCTGAGTCGCTCCGCCAGGTGAGCAAAGCAGCAGCATATCAAAACATCAGGAGTTTCATCCAAAATTCTTCAGTGAAGCAAGACTTTGAGGCTTTGAGAGCTCTGCGACTTCACTTATTCATGACTGGTAGGAAATAGTCATGAGGGCCGATTAATACAAGTGTGAAAAGTAAATATCAGTGTTTCCCTGACACTTATTCAGAAGCTGCACCCCCCCGCAGCCGGAGCATTGTTCCCACTGACTGAAAACATTTGAAAGACAATGAAAATTAATTATCTTGCCTTGTTGCTTACCCAATACAAACAAATACGAGGCATTTACAGGTCGTTTAGGTTTGTGAGTCTATATCATTAGAATTGCCCCAATGAAAACAAATTGACACAGGAAAACAAGCTGAAATTACCCCTGCCTTTTATTGGAACAAATAAATCAAGGGGAAACGCTCAATCCCATGGCCATTCTGTGTATATACACACACACACACACATAGAAGCATAGACAGACATGCAAAGACATGCAACCAAACATGTTTATATAAGAGGTTACAGCCGATTATTACTTCGACAGACATCAGATATCAATTTCATAACTGGGGAGGAAAATTGGAAATATCTGACATATGTCGCCAATAAAATATGTCTTTGATTATAATGTGAAAGACAGACATCACCCTCCAGTTATCCATCAAGCCTTCTTGTCAAACTACATAACTATAGCTACACGAGAGCTCTCAAGACCCAAATAGATTTAGAAATATCAGCAATATCGGTGCACTGATGCAACTGTCAGGTTTTTGTATGCAAGCTTGAACACACACACCACACCCACACACACCGTCAAGCAGTACGGCAAGGTTCATTATAATGGGAACGGTTTACGAAGCCAACAGGAACCAGAGGTGCTAGAGAACAGGCCAGGTCACAGAGCGGGTAGGAGGCTTTGACTGGCCTCTATAGTCCGACACACCTGAATAAAATCTACTGCAGGTCTGTTTATCTTTCCCTGTTTCACGTTGTGTTCAATATCTCACTCGCCGCGTGTGTTAAGGAGGTCTGGACTTTGCATCATGTGGCATTATGGTGACTGGTGACCCTGGTCGGACTATAATACAAGATTGAAAGCACCATTTGTTTATTCAAAGCTCTACCTGCACTGACAAGCTGTAAGCAACAAGATGCAAAATGAGCCCCGGTAATATTACGGGGTGACACCGATCAACATCAATCATGTGTACATCTTTGCTCCATTAGAGGAGGTCCTGCAGTGGAAACCTACCGAGGCCTCACTAAATCTCTGTTTTACCGCTCTCAGGCAGAAAACAAAGTGATATCCACATTTGTACTTTCAGTTTGTGACAAAAATATAACCATATGTACTTGCTCATCCTAACTATACTAACTTTTCTCTCAAATGTGACATACATTTCAGGTGTCTTGCATCTGGTTGGAAAGTATAAAAATACCTTTGGAGGCACCTTCTGAAATAAAAGAGCAGCAATGCAAAGCTCCATAACTGTGTTGTGCACCTGCAACACTCCATTGTTTACCCCATTAGGATGCATCAAGACGCGGTGTGTCTCTAGGCTCTGGCTCACAGTGTGGTGAATAAAAGTTGATATCTTTAAATACTTTGAAAGTGAATTTTGATATTCAGGAGGATAAAAACAGTTTTAACATCTCAGTTTCAAATGCATGCATGTTTACATGGTAGGCAAAAAAATAATAGAGCAGTTTTGGGGCTGGAAATCTTAATAAATAAATAAATTCATTATACTGCATAGTAATAGCAAACTTATGTATGTTTTATGAGGTTAGGGGTGTTTTATTTACCACCATATCACTGATTATCACAGTTTCACATCAATGCAAAGTTCATTTTAAACCATCACTGAAATGTAGCCTAATGATGAAAAGAGTGAGTAAATCAGCCCACTGTCATAACCGATGCATAGGTGTCACCGACTGAAATACCAGCTCAACAGCACAGCACAGGCTAACACCAAGTACGTGCCAACTGCCTGGCCTCGGTGTAAACCGGGGCAGAGTTACTACAGTATGTGGCCCCTGCAGCGGGGCCCCCAGCTGCCATGGCGGGGCAGGGGGGACAGATTGACTTGTCAACGCTGCCCTGTCAACAACCCCTCGGTCATAACCTACCTAGCCTTGGCGGAGACGAAACCCCTCTCAGAAAAAAAAATAAAAAATCATCTCGTATATCTCATGCATGCCTACGAAGTGCAGGGGGGGTCTGTGTTATTGCCAAATGTACCAGCAAATATGTATCCTCTGTCAGCGGTGAAGGGTACACCCGGAGCAATGCATTCGCCATGCACGAAAAAACTGTGAAACTGGAGCCCGGCTGCCACTGCTCTCGGCCGGCACACAAAACCCCCCTTCTTCCTGACTCGATGGAAATGGACGTCGGACAACTTTTTTAGCCCCCCTCTCCCAGACATTGCCCTAGTTAAGTCGGGAGAGCTTGCACGTCGACAACAACATTTCAACACGGGCAGCGAAACAACACAAACGAGCACTTGAAAAAGATTGTACATTGTTTGCCCCCGAAAGCGTGTCTGCGCCGCGGCGACGCGCTTCGGACGGGGCGCACAGAGGTACATTAGTTTCCGTGGGGTTTTAAAAACTTACCAACCGTGCTTGAGCCTGACCCCGAACCGAGCAGTAGGTACCAGATCCACATCATACGGTCTCTTTTTTTTTCCTCACCCCCCCGGCCTGCCCTTTATATCCTGCCCCGCCGCGGGGCCAAAAACTGGGGGCAGAGAAGAAGAACTTATCCGATATACTCCCACCTAACCTACTTTTCACGTTAGTTCAGAGTGCAGTTTTTTTTTTTTCTTCCGGCAAAATTAGGAAGGCATTTCGTTCTCGTTGGGACAGCAGTATGGAGTCCGCTTAGGGGAGGGGGGACGGACAGGCTGGAAAGGCTGGAAGGGGCTTTGGGTTGGTGGCAGGCAGGGGAGTCGGACGTGGGATCGGGTGTTGGTGCTGAGAGAGGCGGAGTCGGAGCGCGAGCTGCCCGCGAGTGTAGACTAGAGGTCGGCCAGGACAGCGGTTCCCAAACTGCGGTCCAGGGAACTCCGAGGGGGCCTCGTGGGAGGATCCGTGGGGTCCTCCCCAAGCAAAATGAGGATTATTTCGCTGGAAATTAGTACCAGGAGAGGGTGTGTGGTCGTGTCTACTCTGATCAGAGGTTTCACTCTCTGCACTGTTATCTCACCCACACTCAGTAGAGACAGACTACAATGAGAACTGCATCAAAGGAAGGTTTCTGGGATAAAACCTCTAACAAGACTTGATTTGTCATTCAAAGTTTGAAAGCCCCTGGGCTAGGACCATTTGCAGATTGATCACCCTAGAGCTACTTTATCACAGTTTGCATGGCTTGTTTATTACAAAACATTTTACTATCTGAACAGAAAAATAGCAGACTGAAAGATAGACCTAATAAGATGATAGCCCTAACTAAAAATGACCATAGTAATCCTATTTTATTATTGTGCAATTATAATCCTTTTACAATTATAATCCCAATTGTTTTGACTACTCTAAGAACATTATAGTGATACAATAAGAGTTAATAGCATTTAATACCCACAAACCGCAATAAGATAACTATAAATTCAATAATAAGTAACATAGACACTCTATAAATTGGTATAAGTATATTATAGGAAATAATACAGATTTTTCATGAGGGAAAACAGAATTTTGAAACTCTGTGTAAAAAGAGATATTAAGGATGTTATTAACAGATGCCACAAGGGAAAACTATGTGAAGCTATCTTAACAGATGGTTTGCCTTCATGAAATTTAAAGCAGGCAAATACCTCTAGAAAATCAAAGCATGAAAGAATTTAGCTGCGTGCTGACAGAGAGAGATACCGAGATTCCTTCATTAACGTGTTATCTTTGTTGTCCCCATACAAACACTAGTAACTTCCAAGTAGACTGGTGCTCTGCAACAGCCCAGATACTCCACTGTATCTGGGTTGTCTAATGTAAGTATAGTGTAAAAACGCTGATCTTATGTCTTGATGCTTTTTTTCTCTTCCAGGCCAATAACTTGAGACAGAGAAAGAGGGAGAACCAAAGGGCTGAAGGCTTCATCTATCAGACCTCACCTCTTTATCGTAGAACCACAGCTGTGCACAGACAGTCAACCTCGCTTCAAACAAACCCCTCTTTGTGATAACACGCTAACCTGAAGGCATATGATCAGGAGTCCCAATATCAAACTCCTCCAGCTCGCGCACTCTAAATTTAACCACCCTCTGCCTTATCATGCCAAAGCCTCGTGCAGACTCTAGCGCTGAGGGGAGGGTCTTAGTGTGTCAGTGGGATCTGCTTAAACTTTGTCAAAGATCCCAGTATGATAGCTTCTATGGGGCTGTTGTCCTCACATCCCTCCCTATCCCTATTGGCTGGGCCCGAAGGTATTTCACTCTGTTATGATGGGTGCTGTGTGATATTGGATCTTCGTCCACTCCAGTGACAACACACCCTAGAAAAGAAATCCACATTCGTTAGTATAAACACTCTTGACATGTCCTCAGATAGTAAATATGAACACTCTGAAAGCCTCCGCAGCTAACAAAAGGAGACGCCAGTCTCCTCGACAGAAATCCATAATACAATGAACAACATTAATAAAACTAAATGCCTGTTGAGGAGGAAGCAGATTTGTCAGTCAATGCTGAATGGATTTTATTCAGCTTCCCCCGAGTTATCATTAATGTTAATGCCGAGCTGCCTCACAAATGATGTACCCTGATCCATGAACCAGAACAGTATAATCTGTTTTGGGGGCCTCTACACTGGGGACCGCAAGCTAGAAGAGGAAATGGGCTCAACTACATTACCGATTGACATACAGTGATTCAGTAATGCCCATCAATTAGTTTAGGCTATCTATAAACAGCCCAGACCTAATTAGCCGCTGGCCAACAAATGGACTCATTAGGGGACATTAAACTCTAATATGAAGGTTGTTATTGACTTAATCGCAGGAGAAACCCAATTAGTGGCCAAATTTGGAAAATGACTCTAAGGTAGCGAGACGATCTGATTGGTGAAGCGGCGGGAGCATAGCAACCTGGGACGACTTTGCCTGTGGGTGAGTGGTGGTATTGAGAAAGAGAGAGAGAGAGAGATAAAGGTAGAGACAGAGACATGTGGCAAGAGGCAAAGGGAATGTATAACAGGAGTGAGAAAGAGGGGGTTTGGGTGTGTGTGTGTGTGTGTGTGCAGAGCGGTAGGGGAGGAGAATAAGTGAGAATAACAGGATGTCGATGAGGACTGAGGAAGAGAAAGAGAGATGAAGAAGATGAAACAACAGATGTGTGAACAAAGGAGAAATTTGACAACAAAACCCCTCAAAAAAAAAACAACAGGAGAAATATTATGATAGAAAGGCAGAGAGACTTTGGTTTCCTCAGGGTTTAATGTATTACATTAAATTACCAAGCGTTATTTTCCGCTGCAAGGCACAGTCTAATGTCAATATCACCAACATCAGCCAACAAGAGCAGCTCTCGGCACTGAGAGCTTTGCTAACATGTCACTTTATCCATCAAGTGTGTACGGGCGGGAGAAAGCAATAACACAAGTCACGAGGCCTTCAGGATGACACGTCCTTGTCGTGTTGGACCGCTGTGTCTGGGTAGCTGTGAAATGCCAAGGCCCCTAAAGGACTGGCAGTGGCAGTTTCACTCTCTAGCGTTGGCGTCTCGACACTCACATTTAATAACCAATGCACCGGTGTGAAGGACATTTTTTGTTTGTGCGTGGTATGTGAGTGTGTGTGAGAGACAGAGTAATAGAGAGAGAGAGAGATAAGAGAGGACACATCAAGGGACAGTCTTTTAATGGTTTCGGGCGAGTGTTCCTGCCCGTCCCTTATAAAGTCTAGTGGTAGTATTGAGAGCAGCGCCATCAACACCACACACACACACACAAGAATTTCATCGCATACTTTGCTTCTTGTGAACGTTGTGCATATGACAATAAAAAAAAAACGTGAACACACACGTAGGCATGCACATTCTTATAGAAATATTCACACACTCTTCTTCACCTTGAGTCTCCTTCATGCTCCTCCTAATGCATTCATTAATTAATCAATCAATTATCTGATCAATGCCTCTGACATTAGGTAGCCAAGCTGACGTCTTGCCAGCCAGCACTGCAGAGACACCAGATAGGCATCACCAATTAAATCACAGGGAGATGGAAAGCGTAGCACACGTGTGGTGTGTGTGTGTGTGTGTGTGTGTGAGAGAGAGAGAGAGAGAGTGTGTGTGTGTGTGTGTGCATTTGTCAATCTGTAGGGCCCAGGCTGTGAATAAAATGAGGATCAATTATTGATTTGGGATTCCAGAGGCGAATGAGAAATGCCCGAAGCATTAACATTCTTAATAGAGGCAAAATGATGTGCAGACTGGAATGGATTACAGTGGGAAAGTACAAGGAGGGTGATAAATATGACAACATTAGCAAACAGAGTTGTAAACACTAAGTATCAATGAATCAGATCAGTGGCCCATCACAGTAAATGTACAGAGCTGCTGACTGGCACTGATGACTCTTTAAGCCAACTCAGATGCTATAGTGGACTTACTTACAACATCATGAGAGCAGAAAATAAGTAATCATAATAAGTAATCAATTAAATGCAATGTAGTGACCCTGCTCTCAAGGTCCTATCAACCCTGGTCTCAGTGGAGTTTCAAAATAAGAGCCACGCGCAAGGTCAAGTCCAAATGATTAGACGTTCAATGTCAAGGCTTCACCCCTCAGGTCTTATCCTTCACACCGGCCATAACATACAATAACTTGTCACAAAGTGTCACACCAAACGATGCAATCACCTTCAACTGAGTAAATGACTGTTGATTGGATTCAGTAGAATAAACCTGAAATTTAAAAAAAAAGCATCCTGACATGAACTTGACAACTGCCCCAGTGCCCCGCCTCCACTCTGCCCCAGCCCACTCAGCAGAAACACACCTGCCCTTGACACATCCTCGACACATTGTTTTTTATTGCCGGTGCCCGTCCTCTTTCCCTCCTTCTGTCCACCCTCTTGACTCCATCTCTCCACCTCTCCGTCCCTCCCTCTCATCCACCGTAGCAGAGGAGCAGCTGGTGTCACCGTTCATCAAACTCGCTCACATTTAAGTCATTAGCTCTGGTTATCAAAGGCACGATTTTAAATTAGTTTGGGATTAAACCGAATCCATTTCATTTGGCTTCACTCCACATCGTGCGCAAGTCTTGGCCTTACGTGACCAATTACGTAGACACATTCTGAAAAGATATTGCATGAGAGAGGGAGTGGGAAAGACAGAGTAGAAAGAGAGAGCGGGAAGGAAAACAGGATTGACGAGAGCGTCAAGGCCAGAGGGTCACGTGACGGAGCGAGGCCAGGATCAGAAGAGGCATCGGCGCTCCCAGCAGGCTCGGTCTGTTTTATGGCAATCATCTGAGCCTGGCCGGCGCTCGTACCCGCAGGCTGCCTTCGTTTTTAGCGGACCGCCGACTGTCGCAGGTGTTTTTTATGGGCCGAAGTAGGCCACTCATTCTCTGCCTCCCCGCCATGCCCTGGCCCAATTCTGCATTTTTCATCGGCCCGCTCGGTGCTCAAGGCTGTATTTGTGTCGGATAAAAAAGGCCCAAATCCGTGGGAGGGGGTAACATTGAGAGTAACCTTGAGAACATTGCAGCGGCGCTGGAAGTCTGAGAGCCGCTGGATGTCTGAGAGCCGCTGGAATGTACGAACATGCGTAGCGCCAAGTGAGTGACACGGCTGAGCTATTGAAGTGTGAATTAGAATAGAAGCGGCAGGCAGACAGCAGTCGAGAACAAAAGGAAGTTGGAGCAAACGGGGCGGGGGGGGGAGGGGGGGAAGAAAGATTTGGTTCGGGCTTAAAATTCAAGAGTGGATAAAGATGGAGGGGCGTGTGAAAAGGGGGGTTATGATGAAAGGGGGAAATAACTCAAGTAAACAAAAAAAGTTGGACGTCAAGAGGGTTTCCATCAAGGACATCAAGGACACGTGACTCATAACAAAGAGGCAGAAGCACAGTAGCTGTATGAAAGTTTCCAGCAGCAAAGGATTGAAAGAGGTTGTTTGTCTGAGTGATGCTAGCTAACGGCTAAGATGGCATCAAGCAATTGACCATGAAAGTAGGAAGTTTGGGTTTGAAGGGGAAAGAGTCAGCACAGCGAGGGGTCAACGGTCAGGCGGGAGCAGCGAGGTCTCCCAGGCCCTGGGATAATGAGCACCATCACCACAGGGTTAGAACTCACGCCTGGCTGCTCTGGACTCTGATTGGAGGGGGGAGGGAGAGAGACGGGTGAGAGACGGGGAAGTAAGGGAGCTAGTTGGGGACTAGGCCTTTGATCACCAAGTGAAGAATTACCAGCACAACACCCGCTGCGGCTGGGCCCCAGCCCCCGCAAAGCACCATGGGAAATGGTTTATTGGTGGCTCGGGGTACAGTGTTCATAATGTAATTTGAGCCCCTTGCTCTCTCCATCTCAGGCATTGACACACACACACACACGCACACACACACACACACACACACATAAATAAATAAATCCTCGTTCTGCTGCCTTGCCTTGAGCAACCTCACATTAGAGTCAACAGTTGAGCTGTGACACAGTAACATAGGTTAATGCCAGTCTACATCCACACACACACACACACACACACGACACACACACACGGCTCACTACACACAGACACAATTCTATATATGTCAGCCGCAGTACTGGCATACTGTGACTGACTAAGAAGGAGGTCTTCAGAAGCATCCAAACAATAGCTGTGGAAAAGGGAAACGCAGTTGAAATATAGGACGTCGTTTGAAATGCAAAGATAACATGTCTTGGAGTCTCAGCATGTCTGTGACTGAGCGGCACGGAGAGCGCTATTCAAACTCTCAACTATGAGAACATGAAGCAACGTGATCCAACTACAAATGAGTCCCCCGACAGATAAAAGACACATTGTTACAGTAAACAAAATATTCTACGGCACACATTAATGCGCTGTAATAGAATTTTGTACGCAATATTTTGCTGGCTTGTATACGCAATATCTGCTGGCTGATGCAGAGCGGCGTCGGCCTGTGGGGGTTTTCCCAGCTTGTTGGTAGGGGGGAGGAAATGCGAGCATGAAATGAGCACAGCTTTGATCGTTTCTAACCCTCAAAGGAGAGGGCCACCTCGGCATGCTGGGAGGGGAAGGCCAAATGTGGGATTTGGGGAGCGTGCATGTGCATGTGCATGTGCATGTGGGTGTTAGGGAGGGGGGAGGGGGGCTGATACAATAATTCACAAATGCTTAAGCAGTAGACTACACAGGCTTAAATGGTTATTTATGTGCCGGCAGAAAGTGCGGGGGTGAGTTTTGGACAAGGTGGAGCAAGCAAGAGAATGATCCATCCTCTATAATATTTCATGGAGCGACAAACTGCCTCCTACAGACGAAGTGTCCTTTAGCACCCACACACACCCAGCATGTCCTATAAATGGAAATTGGGAGCCGAGAGAGAGAGAGCGGTCTTCCCTCTTTGTTTCCCTCTGGATAATTTAATTGAGAAAAGTCTCATTAAACGCCATTGCTGGTGGCGGCCACGCGCAGACACATGCTGAGTCTGACCTTTCATCATAAGAACAATTAACACGACTGGGCGCTCGTTTAATCCGATGGGCGTTTTATTATCGTTATCTTTACGGCGTCTCATACATCACAAAGTTAAAGTCAACCCCCCCCCCCCCCCCCGCCCCATCATTCACCTCAACGCGGTTGCCAGTGCAATGGGGTGGGCACACGGGTAAATGAGCATTCTGATTGGTTGCGGGAAGCTCAAAACATAATCTCAGAGCAACACCCCGGAGAGGAGAGAGAGTAGATGCTCGATATGGGGGAGAGAAGCATGTTTTTACTGCATCCACTCATTATTCCTCTCACTCAGAGACAAAGCTTTCTGAATACAGCAGGACCACAATATTAAATGAACAGATTCTGCATGTAGCGCGTACACGTGCATGTCATTGTTATCTGCCACCCAAGACCCTGTTAATGGAGAGAGAGTGCCCAGGCTTGAAGTGATTCTGTGTGTGTGTGTGTGTGTGTGTGAGAGAGAGAGAAAGAGACAGACAGCGAGAGAGAGAGAGAGAGAGAGAGCGAGCTGTCTGTACAACTATGAATGTGAACCAGCA
Source organism: Hoplostethus mediterraneus (assembly GCA_034670385.1). Taxonomy (NCBI): domain Eukaryota; kingdom Metazoa; phylum Chordata; class Actinopteri; order Trachichthyiformes; family Trachichthyidae; genus Hoplostethus; species Hoplostethus mediterraneus. Next base: position 13,472,180 of record JAXDDW010000003.1, on the reverse strand, counting down.
CATGCGTAGGTGTGTGTTTGGTATTCTGCCCACAGGTAGACATCCCGAGGCCACTCTGAAACACTCCGAGTCGTCTTGGGACAGCTCCAGCTCTCACTTCACAGTCTGCTCGTATAGCGTTAGACCCGGCAGGGCACTCAGAGGGGTGGCTAAAATTGGAACACATTCATCTCAATCCTCTGACTGCCAGCACTAATGGGTGTTAGCCTGTTTTTGGAGAGACACTGGAATTGGGCCGACAGGATTTAAGGTTCCTGTGGTGTATCTGGACACGTGTAAAAAGTACAAACACATTTAATCCCTTTGTGCTGACGTTTTTTTATTTTTTATTTGGTATAGATGGTGTGAATTCAGCAACAGTGTCATTTTAGCCTTCAAAGTAAAGTCTGATTTTTATGTCCGCCTCCTTCCTGCCCTCCCTTGTTTCATTGTAGCTCTGATATGTTACAGTTTACTGCAAGCATTTTGCCATAGAATCACTTTTCATTTGTACACTGGAAAGACCAGCCATTACCATGAAGACCAGTGTCTATTTTGTTCCTATTTTGTCCTCCACATCTTATGCCTTTCATTAAATGTCTCAGGTCTCCTTTACTCCACTACAGAAAGAAGATGCATCAATATTGTTAAAGAAGGACTGAAAACAGATTCCTAGCACCTGTGTTTAAAATTTCCTTTGAGCCCCATCTAGACATCCTCAATCCGCACTGGAATTTTAGTTCCAGGTGCAAAAGTGGCCTCATACCTCGTCTACAGTTTTTATTTCTCTACTTTTTCTCGCCCTTTAAACCGCGCTAGACTTCACACACTATTTATTATTTTTTTTCCTCTCCCTCTAACACAGTTCTGTCTTTTTCCACAGAAAAATAGCACCCCTTGAGACCATACCTGTATTCTTTGCCTTAAAAAGGAAAAGCAAGATCACAAACATAGCAGACTGAAATATCTGCCAATTTTCCGCACCAGTTTAGGAAGACTAGAAATCTATCAAACAATGCCTGGCTCCCTGGATAAAAAAAAAAAAATCACCCTTTCTGCCCGATTTCTCTTTTCCATTTTCTCTTATTCCTCCTCTAACTGACACATTTCACTATTTATTGCCAATGAACAGATGTCTATTGGCAAACTGATCTGCCTATGTGTACTACAGTATTTTCCTCCCAGACATGCTTTATTAGTTTGTAGTAGGTGCTTCATTCTATGAGCAAAATCTGGCATGCATAGTGCAGGCTGGTTCAGTCCCTTCAGTTCTGGCCAAGATTATTGGCACTTGCATTTAGATGCAGATAAGGTACAATATCTTCTGAAATAATCGACCTTCACACGTTCATCTGTTTTATTTAACAGCACAGGATCAAAAAATATATAAAAAAAAACCTTTTATGGCTTCAAAAGTGAAAAGTGGCTATGACCATGATTATTGGCACCCTTTTCTAATAGTTAGCTGCACAGCCTTGGGCAATGATGACGCTTCCAAATGTTTCATGTAACTATCAATAAGCTTCCTACTCATTTCTGCTGGCAGTTTCTCCCACTCAATTATAACCCACTCCAGTTCTTCAATGTTTGAAGGATTCCTTTGACCAACTGCACATTTCAAGCCTCACCATTGGTTCTCAATGGGATTGAGATCAGGACTCATGGCTGGCCACTCCAGACCAGTCCAATGAGTGTTTTTGGTCATTGTCCTGCTGGAGAACCCATGACCTTCAATTGACACCCATTTTTCTGACACTGCGTAGCACATTTCACTCCAAAATGCCTTGGTAATCTTCTGATTTCATGATGCTCTTAATACATTAAAGATTTCCAGTACCCGATGCAGCAAAGTGTTGATAATTTGGTTTCATCGGTCCACAGAACATTTTCCCAGGAGGATTTAGGTTTGTCCAGGTGGGTCTTGGCAAAGTCGGACCTTCTTGTGTTTCTCTTTCTCTCAGCGGGGTCTTCCACGGCCTCTGACCGTAAAGCCCTTCTTGGTTCAGTGTCCAGCGTAAGGGCTGAAACCATTACTCCAGACTTCTCCGGGTCAGCCTTGAGATCTTTGGATGTCATTTGAGGTGTTTTTTCAATGGCTCACACAAACCTTCGACAACATCTGAGATTGATTTTCCTGTTACCACCACATCCTGTGAGATTCTTAACAATTCCACGAGCAGCAAACTTCTTAATAACATTGCAAACTGTGGAAACAGGAACAGCAAGGTCTCTAGAGATGGTGTTATAGCCTTGTGAAAGCTTATGTTTGCCGATAATAGTTTTTCTGACCTCCTCAGACAGATCTTTTCTCTTTTCACAGACGACCAGGGAAGCAGAACAAACTGTTTTATCACTTTAAAACAGATAATTGGTTAATTTATACCATGTGGGCACCTGCAACCTGCACCTGCAACCTTATTGTTTGATCATCATCGATAGCTGAACGCGTGAAGACTGAAAGTTGTTTAAATTTCCAATTGTATTCTACAGGATGCGTAGAAAGTTGTTTAAATTTCCAATTGTATTCTACAGGATGCGTAGGAGGACATCTGCACCTCAGAGGTGACAGACGCATCAGCTGGTGTAAAGGAGAAATGTGCAGAAAGGAAAGAAGGAAAGTGAAAGGAGAGCAAACAGTAGTTTCATGTTGTAATTCTTTTCTGAATTCAGTTCTACTCTCTACTTTCCACTTCTGGTTGCGAGGGTTTCTCTTATCCCCATAATCTCCTCTCAAAGCCTTTGAGAGGGGAAAACTTTGTTGAGTAAGATTCAGAAAAGATTGTTAAGAGGACATCACAAGAGTGTATGTTTAGTGAATGTCTTATCATCATCAAATCCAATTAGGATCTGATTTTTAAGCCGCTCGTCATCTTGATTAAGAAATCGCCAGGGGGAGACTGCCAAGGAAAGATTTAGTGTAGGCGGGAAGTACAAGGACAGTCAATAGTACGACATGACAGATGGGAACAAAAGGGGGTAAAATTACACTGACTGTCAAAACAACACTAACTTACTTATGTTAACATTAGGACATTAATATTTTATATATATATATATATATATATATATATATTATATTCCCTCTTGCTCCTAAACCTTAAATCAATAGCTTGGAATCACATACTGTAGCTTCTCAGCAATTTATAATCAGCTCAGTTCATTTCAGGATGGAGGGCCTTTGTGTTGAAAAATCATTCTAACTTTACAGCACTTTATCATCGGGTCGTCAGTCAGAGCTCCTTACCCTGAATCTCTTGCATCCTAAAAGATACTGTGGTGAAAAATAGGGATAACAACACACAGGGTGGTGTAGAGGTAGCAAGAGTGGCATTCCAAGCATTGTGATTCATTTCTAATGAATGAATCAATTGAGGTGCCTAAACTTGAAGATGATGATGAAGAGACACGAATACAATTGAATAGCTAACAATATACCCCTGCTTTAATCCAGAGGTCATGAGAGCAGCTTGCTATAAATCATTTGCCAACTACTGCAGAACGTGGTACAGAGTATCTCTAATATATACTTAGGAAATCTTATAATTGGTCCCTGATAAAAGCTCTAAAGCTCTCCATCTCATCAAACAAGGAAGCATCTATGTAATCTAGTAGCCTTGGGTTACCTGAAGGCCAGACAGTCACAGCCTTCCTCTCCCCAGGCCTGGCTAGGGCAATTACTGCTGCTGCCTTACACACAGACCTGTGTCACCGCCGCAATTAACAAGCTTCGGAGGAGCCTGGGCAACCAAAAGGGACAGACCGTATACACAGCATGAGTGATGAGAGGGAATGGGGGAGGAACGGAGGGAGGGAGAGTGGAAGGGAAAACAAGAACAGGAGGGTGGCTCAAGCCAGGTTGCCAGGATTTAGTGAATAGCTGGTGTAGGCGGGTGGCTAAAACTGTGAAAAGAAAAATGAGAGGAGCTCAAAATCCTACTTGCCATTCTTAGTTGACTCAAACATGAAGGGATGTTTGTGTCACATTCCTTTTTGAGATCACAATGTGGACTTTTGTTTGGCGATATACATTTACTTGTACCTTTGGGCATTGAGGTTTGGAGAACACACCTGCACATGCCACCTTTTCATGTCTCACATCTTCCACGTTGTGAAGATGATTCATCACGCCTGCGACACCGAGAGCATAATTACAGCTCCCAGATGGAACAGCAGTAGGTAGTCATCTATGCGGGATGTTCATTTTATTCAGACACGTTCCGCGATCAGCTGGAGGAAACCATTTCCACTGCATCCACCCCAGCATGATCCCCATCTCCGTTACCTTGCACGAGATCAGCCAAATGCACCCTCTTGTTAGGCTCCTCTGTTGCCCTTGTTATCCCCGCAGCCTCCGTCCTCTCCCCCGCAGTTCCTCTCCCTATCCAGATAGGACTTTCAGACAGGAAAAGATTGCAGAGGGCAGACAGATGCCCTGCCCTGTCTTTGGCTGACTAGGGGACAGAAGAGTGATAGAGGCTGTCTGAGAGAGAGAGATGGATTCCCCGGCCGTCTCGTCTACACCCAGTCATTGTTCATGAGCTGGAGCAGCCAGACAGCTGTCTGTATCTGTCACTCCTGACAGATGTCTGCTGTCATTCAGTGCGGGATGGCCCACAGTCAGCACCGGCTTCTCGCTGGCTCGATCACATACGAGATAAAACTTGACGATGGTTTATCAACTTTGTAGCTTCAAACTTCATTCTCTGTTAGAGTTTATAGAGTCGCCTTAAGCCGGACTTGAAAGTATCTAACGTGATAAATGTGTTACTGTAGGTCACGACTAACAAGACTACGTGTCCCTAGTGATGAGCTGTTGTGGTGCATGAGCCACATCTCCAGGCATGCACACTTCAAAATGTTTAACATCAGGATAATGGCAATATAAAAAAGCAGGGCAGTGTATGGTGCATTTCCACACATCAAGTAATGCCATCTTTTTCGTGTAGGTCTGATGTCATCCTTACCTTGGTTGGAAATTCATCTCAGGCTTTCCGTCCCATTACTGAATTGCTGCAGCATCACTCCTCCCATTGAGGTTATTCGGTATATGTTCATAACACTATAAGCGATATCGGGTATTAATTCAATTCTGGAAAATGAGAAATCTACCGTAGGATCCTTTGACTGTTGCTCATTTCTTTATGTGCGTGTGTGAAGAGGCCAAGGGGAAAGATGAATAGGAAAGAGCATTTACTCTGAGACAAGCAATACATTCTCTCGCGCGGTACGGGGAACATGCAATCTGGGAAAGGATGGAGGTGGGGTCTCTTCAAATAAACTGCCATCTTTCACAGGCTAATGCACATGTCCACACACATACCGATGTACGTGTGTGTGTGTGCGCACACATACATCTAAAAGCAATGTGTGGTCTGTTCTCACTGGGAAAATTCCCATTTCTCTTCCAGCCCCTGCATGCTAATAAACAGAATCATTAGGGCATGTCAGTATGGGAAGGTGGGCGGTGGAGCTGCTCAATTACTGTGAAACCACAGACTCCAACTGTCTTTTAAATGATGGCAGAGAGAAATTGGCTTTATTAAACATGGCAATCAAAAGCTGCATCGCCACTTGCAACCATGTCACGTAACTAATTCAATATCAACCCATGAAGCAATTAATTCCTCTCAATACAAACACACAAATTGTCTCTTTTGCCCATCAGGACGGTCTTATGGATGTGCTGGTGTTTATTCGTGCACAAATGTGTTTATGTGTGTGTGTGTGTGTATGTGTGTGTGAAGTGAGCGGAAACCTGGGAGAGCAGGTGTAATTGGGTGTGGAAAAAAGGGAACCTTGTGCTCTCCCTGGTTAAATGAGATCAGACAATCCTCTCCTATCCATTTCCTCTCCAGACAACTGGCACATTGTCCCCCCTCAGGTTTGTTATTAATTCTTTGATCACGTTGGACTCAACAGAGGCGACACGGGAGACAGGATAATGATTATTCGTTGAAAGCAGCCTCCCTTTGTTAGTATGAGAGCCCCCGTCTCGCTACGCCTTCACACCGTTGGCTTAAATCAATTTGGCCAGACACACTAAAGAGAAACCCAGTCTAAAGGGGGTTGACTGCTGTGGTCCTTGGACTCTCATCGATGCCTGCTACAGTGAGTCATTAGGCCCCTTTGTTTCTATAAAGACAAAGTGGAAAGAGAATGCAAAAACCACGTGTGTTACCACCCAGACAGCCACATCGGCTAACCGGGTTTCTCTAAAGTCAATATCAGAACAGATGTGCTGAGAAAGCATCTCTCAGCTCAGGTTGAAACCAGGTGTGAAGCCAACGTGTGCAGCGTGGTGTGATTGTGAGAAGAAAAGGAAAGAGAGAGAGAGACAAAAAAAGAAATGAGTGGGGGGTGAGACAAAGTGACTTTGATTTGTAGCCGTGAGGTGATCAAAGTGGCTTCTGACTTGTTGTGGGTCTGTGGGCAAGAAGCAGTCTGCATTTAAAATGCGTCTACACAGTACTGGGAAGTACACAGAGCTTTTCCCGCTCGCCTTCCTCCTCTGTTCCCCGGCCTCATATTTCCAGCCCTGTCTGGATGGGAAGGTGCCGTGAATTTTGATGACGGAAAAACTGGAAATCCCTCAGGAGGATCTCCCCTTCCCGTCTCTATTTTCTGTCAAGTGCCAGTGAGGTTTTCCGATAATGGTCTGCGGGATGATCGATGGTCTTCAGGTGCTGGTGTTGCTTTGAAAAACACAAATCATGTGGAAATTGTTCTTAAAGTGGATATACGAACGCCCTCTTCGATATCCAATCTAACAAATAGGCTACTGATTATTTATAGATTTAAAGACGAAAATAGACAAATAAAAATAAGCGGGAACATCAGACGGCTTGATTCATGTCTGTTGTTAGACAAGAATAGAGACTAAGCTGTTTGCTGGAATTATTTCAGTAGGCTGTTGACACAAGCAGCATTTCCCTCGGGTGGATATACAACGCTCAGAGCAACTCAGTGCAGCGCTACAGTAGCGAAGTCACGTTGCTGTCAAACAAGTCACACATATCACACGACGACACCACTTTCATTTTTAAATTTAAAAGGCAACAGAATGAATCACATGAAAACAATTGTTGATACAGGCTTGACTTTCAGACGCACTTACATGACTGAAAGGTAAGATTGAGTAGGCCAAGGTAGAAAGTGCATACGCTTGTCTGTCGCACGCTGCAGCCCCGGCCGTGGGTAATGAGCCTTTACATTGCACAGAATGCTGCGATTGCGGGAAATGCTATTTTGCACAGTCAAATTACAGTTCGATTTTCGCCTAACATGGACTCAGCAACACTCACCAATCAATGAGTGTCAACATGTCCTCCGATGATGGATCTGTCAAGCGTGCACACAAGCAAGCGCGCGTATATCCACAAGCATAAACAATGGGTGGGGAGAAACTGAAGATGTACAAGGAACAGGACAGAGTAGAGAAGGAGGATTATGGGAAAACCCAAGTGTCAAAATTACACTAAAACACCCAGAACACCTTAGCAATACATATCCTCTCAGTGAGGTAAGGCATCGTGGCATGTGAGAAATGTTCTCTTCCTGCGTGCAGGTGTATGTGTATCCACAATTCTCGTCAAAACAAAAGCACAAAAACTGACATCGTGAATAAATGAGCGGTGAAGCGCACCGTGTCACCGAATTTTTCCATTTCTGACATCTGTTGGGCTTAACAGATGCTCCGCTCGGCTGCCTACCCAGACTCCTCTCTGAGTCAGCCAGGCTCACAAGTCAGCCAAGGATCTGACTGGCTGTGGAAATTGAGCCTGATGGTAATTGATTGCACAGAACTCATGTGCTTCAATTATAGAAAGTTGGTAGCTAGTGGGGAATTAAAAAGTTTGAGAGCAGAAAAGACGGGGCCATCCATATTTGTCACAGCAGCCTTCTTCAAGGTCAGCTCATTGCTGGCAGACATCAGGAGGGGGTGGGTGGATGTAGGGAGGGGGGGGGGGGGGGCAGGCTAAGGGAAGACGGTAGAGAGATCGCCAGCCTTGCAGTTCAACAGGGCTGGACCCTGGGCTGACAGGTGGATGTGGTCAGTTATTGGTCTGCCGGTTTTAGGGGGCGTGGCCCATCGATGGTCCAGAGTCATTGTCTCCATAGTCCCGGGGGTCCAAGGGGTCTCGCCTCGGCTCTGGTAGCCTGGAAGAAACACAGCAGAAACACAGATGGATCACGATATTTCTCTTTCATATCGGCATGCACACAAATGCACACACCACCCACATACCCTCTTCCACACACACACACACACACACACACACACACATTATGGAAATATAATAAACCTTTGTGAAATGTAATCAGCTTCAATCAAGGCACGCTTTAAGTAGAAATCATCCATTCTGTTGGTTTTATATTAGAGGCTCTAAAGTGACAGAGACAAAGTGATTGCTAAATTGCGGGGACCTGTAGCCATGTGAGCCATGCTGATAGATTCCATTTCACTGGGGACAGTCGGCACTAATCATAGCCTCTAATTGGACAACTTTGTGAGGGTGACAGAGCACCGCTCCTCCGTGAGAGACTGGAGGAGGCTGGAGGAGGCTGGAACAGGCGGCAACGCTCTCTCATATAACTTCTCTCGTTCCCCATCTTTCTCTGTTATGAGCACGGAATAAAAATGAAATGGGGGGAAAACAAAAGAACGAAAAAGAAAAATGTAATCATCTCACCATCACCATCAACCATTTGTGATTCTTCTATCGACCTCTGTGATACAAAACATTGAGTCAAATCTGGAAGTCCCACTCTTGTGTATCTGATATTAATTATTGTAAGGAACAATAAGTTCCTCGTGTCGGATTAGTCTTGGGAATGATGAGAGGAAATGCTTTGTGAGGTGCATTCTTTTACTAGTAATGAGTTTTATAACGTAACCAATGTTGTTCTACTCCCCCAAAATCAGCTAGCATCTAAGCTTCAGCCTCCTTTTGGCACACACGTAGATAGACAGCCGTCCCGCAACACTCATTTCATGTAGGATATGGGCTGAAACAAACACTATACTTGCCAACTATGTGGGAAGAGCCGTGGCTATTATGTGGCTTAATCTACCATGAAATATCTAAATGAGACACAACACAAAAATTGTCTGTATAGAATTATTGTATGCTTTGTAACAAGGATCTATTTATCAAAAAAATGACGTGAGTTGGCGTCTGCGTGCCCCCCCCCCACTCCTAGGATGATGCTGACTGAGCGGGCGTTTGCTGTGATGCCGCCCCATCAGATCTGGATGTCCCACCATAATAAACTTTAATGCACTCTGTATACGCTGCTTGCCCAAACTCGGCAACTATTGCACGACCAACGATCCTGCTAAGGGGATCCCTCTCTGAGTCGTCCCTCCTGAGGTTTCTTCCATTTTTTCCTGACAGGTTTTGTGGGAGTTTTTTTATTGTCCTCTGTTCGGGGTCTAAGGCTGGGGGGATGTCGAGTACTAACCATTTATTGTTTTCACATGTTGGGCACTGTGAAGCCCTTTGAGACTGTAACAGTGAGTAAGGGCTTTACAAATAAATGTGATTTGATTTGATGATATATTACATGATAGACACTAGTGATGTTGTGAGAGTTGCCCTGTGAAATTCAAGTTTATTAAAGGGTCTACAATGTTCTCTACGGCCGTCCTTGGAGTTTGGATTTGCTCAACAGTCACGTAAATTGGAAAAGTTGTGGGACTTGAGGAGTACCTTCCGGTGGTCTCGACTACAAAGGCTGTAGGAAAATGAACACCCTCTCTCCCCTCTCCAGCTGTTGTCAAGGACACTTTTCTACCCACCGTTGCCTCTCTAACGTTAAAGCTTCTCTCCAGCCCTCGTTTCAACGCTCTCCCCCCCCTCGAGCCTCTTTCTTCCTGTCCACGGTCTTTGGGAGAAACGCTACACAGCCATTAACAGGCGGCTACATCTTTCTGAGCGCTTGCACCCTGGGTATTTCTCTGACACACTTAGCTGATAGCAGAAACAAAGATTTGCTTCCTTACCCATCATGCACCTCCAGGAGAGGCACATCATCACAGCATAAACTCACAACAGGGCACCTCATCAAAGAGCTGCCACGAGCGCACGCACGCATGAGCGCACACTAGCTAATGTGCATACAGATGTACGCGCACACACACACACACACACACACACACAACTTGGCACCAAATGTAAGCTTACTGACAGTGCGCATATACACATTCATACGCACATACCAACACACACCCACACATACCCAGGGCTAGATGCTGTATAGATTTAGCATCTCACTTTAGAATGTAATTATTGAGGAGTCAACAATTAAAAAGTATTCAAAAAAACTAGTCTGTGTACTTTCATCTACCGTACCAAATTTTGCTCTGAATCCAAACTGTCGACAGCATTAGACAGGCTGTTCACTTTTGTTCTTGGCGCAGCAGAAAGTCTCCGTTGAGCTGAAAGCGTGCACTCTCGCGCAGCTCCCTCCTGCCTGAGACGGCGTTTGGGGTAAAGCGTTGGCAGACTTATTTGTGTAAAGGCAATTTCATCTTGCATCTCCAGTCAACCAAAACAGTCACCCTGCTCTTTGCAAAAAAAAAAAAAAAAAAAAAAATGTAATTACAGATATATTCATATGGCACTAAGTGAGGCCTCCACTATGGAGGCAAATGAACTATTTATATTCAGACGGTCCTTGCTAAGCCTTAGGACACATGGATGTAATAACTTATTTATTCCACCCGCAGGAAAAAGGCCATTACTTGAGAGAGAGAGAGAGAGGGAGAGAGAGAGAGCTAGACAGACAAAGAGAGAGAATGGGGGGTATGGAGGGGGTGGGGCTAATGCGACAGAAAAGACAGAGTGGAGCTTCAACATGCAACAAAATGTCAGCGGGTGGGTGATATATTCACTACAAGTTAAATCCCCTCCCTTTGGTCTGTGTTTTTCTGTCTGTTCATCTTCCCTGGCCTAAGACAGAGATCACTTTACTGCGTGTGTGCATGTGTGTGTGTGTGTGTGTGTGTGTGTGTGTGTGTGAGAGAGAATGGGTAGCATGTTCCTGACGACTTTGCGGGTTCTTTTCCACCCATGACTTATTCATAAGCTTTAATGCAGTCGATGTATTATTGATCAGGTCCAATCACTGCCTTCTCCCCTTGGTGTGACCGTGGCCTGTGGGCAGGGGCAAGCTGGGCGGAGAGGCCCCGCTACAGAGCTCACTGTCCTGGGATCAGTGCGAGACACGCGCCGCGCTCCTGGGTTATTGATCGACAACAGCCTTTCGTGTGTGGAAGTTTGTGACTTTGTGTGTGTCTGTGTGTGAGCGAGAGAGAGAGAGAGAGAGAGAGAGAGAGAGAGAGAGAGAGAGAGAGAGAGAGAGAGAGAGAGAGAGAGAAAGAGGGAGAGAGAAAAGAGTTTACATCGAGTAAAGCTAATGTGCAGCTAATCTTGCTAATGTATCCTCTGAGTAAAATAGAAATGCTTTCTAATAGCCTGAAAATGATCCCACTGCTAATAGAAAACCATGAGGAGCCAGAAGGAGGGAGCGAGCATGATGTTGCCCTCTCTCTGCCTCATTCTGCTCTTTGTTTTGGCCTCAGCCCCCATGCAGTTCTCTGAGAGATGGAGTAGGAAGGGGGTCCTCGCCCTGATTAAGTTTGAATTCCCTGCTCTTGGCAGAGATGCCGCAGGACTCCCAAGTCCCACTCCCATCATGCCGTGGCTGCCACCGCAGCCTCGCCGGCTTGATCCAGCCTCATTGCCGTATGAATAATCATACTGCAGTAACTTGAACATGCTGAATGGGGTTGCGGTGTGTGTGTGTGTGTGTGTGTGTGTTTGAAAAGATGGAGAGCAGCAAATGAGAGGAGGAGTTGAAGAGCAAAGGGGGGGTAGAGGATGGGCGAGTGAGGTTCTTCTTGATTAAGCAAAGAAGCTGAATAACTCTATGTACATAGCACTGGTGGCAATCATCCACAGGGGAAAATAAGTATTGCAATTTGCATTTCCAAACAGTGGTGATGCCGTCTCGGCGTACTCCATCACAGAAAATGGCAGGGCCCATTTCTCAAGCCCTGGGGGCCTGTGAGGTTTGGCCTAATGAGAAAAGATCCTTAATGGTTATTGATAGAGCCCACGAGGACAGACTCTTACCCTTGCTCTCCAGTGAAGCACTGCACTCTGCCTCTACTTAATGAAGTAAAACTTGTCACTTCTCTGGGATGATTTAACACTATAAACAGCTTTGTGACAAGAGATGACTGAGCGTGATAAAGAAAAAGAGTCAGGAACGGAAAGAAGGAAAAAGTAAGAGAGCATTGACGGAGCGAGGAGGGGAGAGCGAGAGAAAAAGATGAAGCGATTGGCAGATGGCAATCTACTGTAAAAAAGGTACTGTAAAACCCTACATACTGTAGGGTATTATGGGTAATTTGACGTCTCGAAGCTAATGCTCTGCTGGATCTAATTGGCCGTTGTCCTGCAAGGTTTTACATCCTCCTCTCTCTCTCTCTCTCTGTCTGCCAGCTCCCCCTCTCTCTCTCTCTCTCTCTCAGTGGATTTATTCTCTATCCTTTCATCTGACAGCCTCTCTAGAAATGTGTAATTTAGAAATAGCCCCTGCACACACCTTCCATTAACAGCCCCCCTGTGATCTACCAACACTTTGCACTGCAATGATCCTGCCAGCTAGAATTGGAGATGTGGATGTATCGTAATGAGGGGAAATGTGGAGAGGAAAAACAAGGAGGGCGAGGGAGTGACACAGACAGGGGGGGGAGGGAAGGAAAAGACAGATCACTACATCCCTCAGCTTGAAGCAGGAAATGGATAATGTAAGCAGAAAAAGGAGGGGATCCAGAGGAGTTGTCAGGAAGTGATGTCATCTTAATTAGAGGTTGTTGCCGAAGCTCAGACAGCGATTTCAGAAAAGGGAGAGGCAGTGTGTAAATGTGGGAGCCATGAGATTCTGTACGATACATTTTTCAGGAGCGTCTATTTTAAGCTATGAAGTGTCACAGCTTATTAAGGCCGGGATCAGATAGGACGCCTTTCTCTCAATGCAAAGTGCAGCTATGACGCTGGCTGGTAATAGAGAGAGCAAAAGCTTAAAGGGCACAGGGAGCATTACATTATTCTCATTGCTAGGCAACACAGAATTTGACAACAACTTTAGGAAGCATTTGCTCGATAACCTGAAGTGACAAAGGGGATAATGGTATGGAAAATGTTGGAAAATTGACAAGAGAAAAGCGAGCGACTTCTACGAGCACTTTCTACTTGCTATTCTAGACATGTTCGACCTGGAGCATCCAGGGGAGCACCCCCAAAAAAACGCGCTGCGTCCAAAACATGAGGCGGAGAGTTTGGAGGAGACGTGCACCTGCTGCAACCAAATCACTGAAAACAGCTGAAAAAAAGGCACAGGCGTGTTCAAAAAAATAGATCTATATACCCTTAGGTGGCGAAGGAGGTGAAAAACACTCATCAGTTTTCATTTCAGCCTCCACTTCACTTCACTTCACTTTACGTCGGATGTGCTCAGTTTGAATACAATGAAATGTTCCTTTCTAATGTGCAACTTGATTTTTGGGCTAGGGATTCCACACAGCAGCAGAATACAATGACTAGAACCACACTCACACACTCTCACACACTCACACACACACACACACACCGGGTGGATGAGTGATGTTGGTAATAAACCTTGAAACAAAGCCTACCATTAAAACAACCACAGCACTGCTATTCCTGCATGAGATGGACCAATCCACGCTACTGCTGCTTGATGGAATACCCTGAGCGTTTTCATGATAAATCTGTTGATAAATCCTTTAATGAAATTATCTTACAGCCCCAATCTACAATCACAGCGTGCTACCTCCTGCTGAAGTACTGCAGCTGCACTATTGGCTTTGTTTACGTCATGATTTATTGGGCTCAAGTCATTTGCTAGTGTTCAAAAAGTATCATACTTTGTTTTGGTTTTATGTTAGCAATTATTTAGTAAATGTAGGAGTCGCTTTTTCCAACGGTAGATATATCTTCAAATATACCCAAAACCTGTTTATAACAACATTTAGATGAAATGAATCGGAGGTTTTATGTTAAAGCTTGAAGGAGAAGTCGGTAGAGAGAGAGGCTTCACCGACTGCATAGCCATCCCCTGTCAGACTCAACGGTGACTTGTGGTCTCCTCCAACTATTCACTGGGATCATTTGCACTTGGAAAAAAAAAAAAAAAAGCTAGGCCATGTGAAGTTTCCCATCCTGTGTGAAAGACTTCACGGAGGAAAGTGAACAGATAGCGCACACCGACAAAACAATGCATCGCGGGTGCAGGGGACAAAGAGCCCGGGGGATGTTTAACATGACCTTTTGTGTGCACTGCATCTTATTTATCATAACAGAAAAACGGCACGGGCGAGGATAAATTCCTCCACCAGATGCACCCCCTCAAGCGGCGCTCATTCAAGCTCATGTTCATGCATCCCATTATCTTAAAATGCACCTCAGGAAATGCAGTGCGTGCTGCTCGCCCGGGAATTGCGTGCGGCAGTCAAACTCACTACATGCCGCATATATTATCCCGAGGACGCCGCCTCCTCCCGCATGCTGGGCTGTGAACCCGCCAAGGCAGAAAAGGTCAGTGACGCAGAATAAAAAACGGTGTGTTGATGTTCAGCCAATCAGAATAATCATACGGGCTTGTCCGTGCTGCAGCAGGTGTGAAGAGTTGGATGAGTACCGCTACCCCTCCGTGCGCTAATTTCTTGCTCCCCTCGACACCGGTACCTACTGTTAATCATTCAGATAAAGGCATTAACCACCGTAAAGTCAATCTCACATCGGCTCATTTAGTGATTTTACAATAGCCGCGGCCACATGGGCAATTGAGGAATTAATTGAGGAGCGTTGCAACAATCCCGTGCATACAGGCCTCAGAAATAAAACCGCTCATTGGTCACGAGTGTGAAATTTAAAAGACAGAAAGCATCCCCGTTGTCTCTCGCTTTGGGGATAGATGTACGTGGACCGATGTCACGTGAGGGGGGGGGAAATACACCATAAGATGCCCTTAAAAGCCCCTCTTGACGGAGATGCTATCTGACAATAACCAATTACCCTGCACAGCCACGAGTAAGCAGTAAGCATAGGACTACTAGCTATGTTTGCCAGAGTCTTTCTTCCATTGGTCAGCAATTAAATGGCAATGAATGACTTTTCGAAGAGCCCGTGGAGGAGAGGAACTAGGAGATAATGGAATCACCTAATGCATCCCATACTGTCTATAAAAGGAGGAGGAGAGGAGGGAGAAGACAGCTGGATGTAGTTGAGATGGGATTTTAACTTCATACGACAATTGTTTCATTTTCATTTCGCCATACTTATAAAGCGATCACAGCGCTGCTTTTGTTTTGTAAACGGTAAGTAATACAGGACATAAAACTAAAACATCCATGAAGCAACCCAATGGGCGCTTATAAAAACAGAATAAGGATGCACCCGTTGGTCTACTGCCGTGGCCCAGTTGGTTTACGGTGCAGTATAAAGGTCCGGTCCCCAGATGGATCCAGTGTTTCACTGTGACGGAGAAACAGGACTCGCATGCCTGGAGCGGTGCTGCTCACAACCCCGCAGATGCCAACTTGAGTTCAGTTCACAGTCGCAGGCTACGACAGATGGAATAGAGCGCCTGTCTCTAAACAGCTTGGACAAGCCGCTGCGCCGGAGCCGGTGAGGGGTCGCCAAATGGTCAGGGCAGTTCTGCAACACTGTACGGTAAGCTTTAGTGTGCCGTACAGTGACTGAAAAGGACCCGAGAATAGAAAAGGGGACCGTGCAGCCAAAGTGCCTCAGCTAAAAAGAATCAAATCTTACAAGCGGATAAACAATTAAGTTTCAAGATTGTGTAACGTCATTTAAATTGGAGGAAGGAAATGTTAGTTCAGTTCTACCTGCTGGAGAATAAACAAATAAATGGGATTCTTTGCTTTGCTGTGAAAACATTTTTTTTATTTTTTTCTGCAAGGTTCTTCAGTCAAACTTTAAAGAAACAACTTTTAGCATTTCTTTGGCTTAAATTGAAATTCTGTAGTATCTAATACCCCTTTGAAGTTTGAAACTCAGAAGAGTGAGGAAGAGAGAAAAAAAGACTTTGGAGAAAGACAAACATTTATCTATGCTGTGTGTTTATTACCTATGAAAAGCTTCTCCTGTCCCTTCATACTGAAACCTTCTCACTTTCTTCCTTCTCCGTTCCTCCGACTTCTCTGCAATTTCTCTTATTTCTCTCCCTCATCGCCACCTTTCTTCTCTCAGTTTCTTCTTTCAATCCCTCCCCGCTCACCGATGCCCCTAACGCCCCTCTCTTCCCCCCCCCCCCCCCCCCCCCTCTTTGCCCTTTTTCAATCACCACAGGAGCCATCAATCCTGGCTTGCTGAAGGGAATCCCTCCTGGTCTGATCTGCACAGCTAGTCATGTGAGCGTCGGGCTGGCACCGTCCCAGGGCCAGACAGCCATTATGAAGACTGACTGGTCACGGCGGTGCCCACACACTTGGCAGGCTGGCAGAGCTGCCCCCCCCATTCTCCCCTTCGTAAAAAAAAACAAAAAACGGCAGAATACCGGCGCCACCTCCATCAGCGAAACTGCCCAGGTGCCCAGGCGAGCTGTTCTGGAGTCAGGGAGATATTTCGCAATTCAGAATCTGTTTACGCCTTTGCCGGGGCGACGACATTATCGACTCGTCTTCCGTCTCCACCCTCTCTCTCTCCCTCTCTCAGAGATGGAGGGATGTTAGAGGCACATATGGCCACAGAAGAGGAGGAGAGAAGAAGAAGGGGAAAAAAAAAAAGTGTGCGTGTGAAACAGACAGAACTGGAGAACAGCCTGGCTATTAGGCAAAGCCTTCTGTCATCTGAACACCCCCCCCCACCCCTTTCTCTGCATCCAAGTCCTGTCATGCAAGGCCTCAGTGTGAAGGACACCGAGACAGGCAGCCCAGAAAGCCTGGGCTCCAGACTGTCACAACTCTCATCTCGCCTGATAAAAGTCTCATATGCCTCATCCCTCAGTCCTCTCCATTCCTCCAGAATGTTAAATATACAGTGGAAGGACGGACGGTTTTCCCCCCCAACAGAAATACAGCAAAGACGAGCTTCCTCTTGCAACAAACAAGAAGATGAAGCTGACAGTTATGATCTCCACAACGAAACCGGCCCCTGAGAAAAGTGAATTCTGGGCAGTAATGCGGATGGATAAGAATCAGACTTTTACTGACAGCTCTGCATAAACTGAGACTAGTTTTGACTTCATTAGTCTGGGATTTGTTGTTGTTGTTGTTGTTTGGGTTTCCTGCAGCAGCAGCATTAGATGCAGCGTTGCAATACAGTGAAATACAGTCACAGGGCTTGACAGCTCCCCAGTGCTGGCTGACTAATAAACTTTTATGTGTACTAATGCATCCTGTAAAACATCAGTCATAAAAGCCTGCCATTTCCTGGAGGTGATATGCCCCAACAGAGTATTTCATAATCACATGACAAGAAGCAATTTGGCTGTTTTCGAAAATTTAGTGGCCCGTCCATCGTTGGCAGTTGGACACAAAACAACCTTTATCTGTGCTCACAGGTGAATACCAGTCAACATTTCTGTGTAACACTTGCTAATATGTCTAGTTAGTGGAAGTTAACACAATTCAGAAGAATAATATTTCATTATTAATCAACAAATGTCACCAAACGCTAGGAGAAACTAGATGTGCCATGATACCATGAGAGAGAAAGTCACCGGCTGTTCATCCCTCCCTTCGCAGAACCGAGTTGGGATGTTTTAGTGGAGGTGATCTTGGAGTCTGCATGCTAAATCTGCCATAAGAATCCTGTGGTAGTTAAGTCCCACCTCCCCGTTCCTCCCTAGCCAACACCATAAATCAACACGGTGACAGCGCTTGTCCCGAGGCTGCTGAATTAAACATGCCAATGGCAAACTTCGCACACTCCCTCTCTCTCTCTCTCTCTCTCTCACTCTCCGGGGGAATGGCTGAGCAGAGGGATGGATGGAGGACTGGGGGGGGGGGAGGGAGGGCGAGTGTCCTGACATTCTCCCCACTGGGCTGCCAACCACGTGTTGTGAGGTGTCACAGTGTGTAACCGTGGGAACGTCGCAAAGTGGGAGGGAAATGTTTGCCAGTGCGGTGTGTGTGTGTGTGTGTGTGTGTGTGTGTGTGCGTGTGTGTGTGAGATTGCGCGATGATTCTGTGGCTCCGCTGTCTCCGTGTTGACAGATCATACCCAGGGCCAGAGGTTTGATAAGGCACTGATTCATCACCCCTTGGTTCAGCTTGCCACTATCGTCCTCCTACATCTCCACCGAGCTGAAATCAGACCTGCAATATTACCTCAAGGCTAGCACGCTGCGGTGTGTGTGTGTGTGTGTGTGTGTGTGTGTGTGTCTATATATGTGTGGTTAAAGGGGACATGGGAGGCAAGAGAGATACTGTGTCTGTGTCTCCCTGTCTGTGTGGAGACAGTCTTGTTATTTTGCCTAATTACCGTAACTACATGTGTGTGTGTGTGTGGTTTTAGAATGAATTATGAATGTTTATACAGTGTGACACATTTTGAGATTTATTGCTTGTGTGTGTGTGTGTGTGTGTGTGTTTGCATGTGCGAGAGGACGCAAGTCTTAGTTTTCTCTACAGATCTAGTGTGACAATCTGCCTTGTGAATAGACCACACACACAGAGAGAGAAGAGAGAGAGAGAGAGAGAGAGAGAGAGAGAGAGAGAGAGAGAGAGAGAGAGAGAGAGAGAGAGAGAGAGAGCGAGAGAGAGAGCACTATTTCTCTTGTTTGTAAATGTGTGTAATTCCTTGACAAGATACAAGGCAGGAGAGGAGGGAGCTCTAATTGCCTGGTCCTGTTCCTGTACGTCCAGTCAGCCCTACCCAAACCAAATCATGTGTTATTCTCAGCAGCAAACAAACAAACAAACAACAACAACAACAGCAAAAAAAAAGGCCTGCAGATTGCAGATTCAACATAATTGGCCGTCGTCAGCCTGATTAGCCGATGTCAGCAATAGGTCAGCACAGACGGTGATCTGAGTTGACAATATTGATTCTCAATTTGCTGACCATTACAAGAGTTAAATGTTAATTATAAAACGGATAGTTGTGGTCTTTAGTTCTGATTAGCTGAGGCACTTTCAAAACCCCTGAAAAACACCTGATAAATGCTGTTTAAATAATGACACTACAGGACAAAAACCAACACTAATACTGGTAATACAACTATTGCTTAGGGAAAGAATAACATTTCATTATTATTTAATGACTATTGATTCAAATTAAAACACGTATTGAATACTTGTGTTCAATGGCGTGTTATCGCAGTTTTACGAAAGCAATAAGCCGAGAGAGGCTGCGCCACCCGGTCGGACAGATGAGAGGCGCTGGGCGTGACGTGAGACTTGCTAATCTATAACAGAATTGGAAAGAGAAGAGTTTCTGTCATCTCATCGCCACGGCAACAGAATCACATCCCTCCAGATGTGCGGCGACACGTGACGGGAGTCAGAAAACAAAGAATACCGCGTAGGATGTACTCCCTCGACGCAGCCATCTAGCTCCTTCTGCTGTCTGAGGACGACTCTTTGGCACTTTCTCACTCTGTTTCTTCTCACTTCTTTTTGCCTTCAGCCTCTCCGTTTCAGATACGTACATGCTCGCGCACACACACACACACACACACACCAGAGGTATGCGTTTCTAGGAGGAAAAAGTATGCGGTAATTAACACGTTTGGATTTATTTCTTTATTTACGTTGCCGCTCTGCTCTTAAAAGAACAGACAAAAGCACAGAGGCTGCTGTGACAGTGAGACTATTAGACGGGACAGCTCAGGTAGGCCGGATGGGTAATTTAACGAGCAGGTGCAGAGAGGCGGGATTAATAACAGACGGGAGAAAGGAGGAGGAGTGACGCACATAAACTCATGCTCCGTCCTGTGTTCATAAATGATAGTAGATAACGCGGGACGTTTTATGGCGTGACATAAACGCGACAAGTTCTGTCTGTATTTACTGTCGAGGAAGGGAAGGAGTGAAGGAAATATGAAGGTGTGGTATCTAAAAGTCTAAAAGGTACGATGTTCAACACTGGGCAACATGTGAGATAGCACAAGGTTATCAGGAAGGGTATTGGTTGAAGCAGATATAACAAAATATGGACCGCTGGAGAAGATAACAAAATGCTCATACCAGGGAAGCTTGGTGAAGTTTGCTGTTGGAGAATAACCTATCGTTGCTGTCTTGGGCAACTGGAGCTTTCTGAAATATTATTTGCCACACTCTCTTTCATTTTTCACGCCTTTCCCTTCTGCATTACCAACCTGCCCAGAAAGCTTACTGTATTTCTACTGTTTTCACCTGCTTTCCTCTTCAGCAGTCACTCCACATCTTCCATCGCTCAGTGAAAACACATCTCTACGGGCTACACCCTCATCTCCCCTCAGCCATGCGCAACTACACACCGGCACACAATTGTATTTTATCCCCCCCCCACATTTGCTAACTAAAAATACTAGCGCCATTTCGTCCCCTTTTCTATTACGAGGCTGCTTGAGATGATTGGGACATACGAACGTCTTCTATTTTCACATGAAAGCCTGATATGTGAAATGTAAAAAGGTTCACAACCCGTTGCTCTGTGTTAAAGAGCCTTCTTTAATACTTAAAAGGGGGAAGTTCAACGGATACATAAATATTTAAAGCCAAGTCTTTTGGTGTCCCTTGTTAAATTGTTAAAGCCCTCTCTCGTGCCCGTTTTTCAACGTCAGCAGAACAAAATTGACAATCACTCATTTTCTCAACGAATAAAAAATGACTATGCTGACACATAGAGAGGTAGAGAGAGAGAGAGAGAGAGAGAGAGAGAGAGAGAGAGAGAGAGAGAGAGAGAGAGAGAGAGAGAGAGAGATGTGTTTTACACACATAGATTGACAATCCATTATTCATACTATGAGCATCAAAACAAACACAGCAGTAACCCGATCCTGCCGCACACACAGACACTTAGGGCCTCCTCTTTGCACTCTGGGATCACAGACAACAACCCATCACACCACGCACAGCTCTCCCATCTATCTACACAGCAGATCGATACCAGGAGAACTGTTAGGGCTCTCTACAGAGTGTTCCCAGTCCACACAGGGCCCAGGAAATCCCAGACCAACAACAAAAATCTAATTCATCAGGCAGCCATCCGCTCGTATATACGGAGGGAGTTTCCGCTTGAAAATACATTCATATCCTGTCATGTGTTTTTTTCGTTTTTTTGACAGGCAGTACACGTTCTTATGATTCACACTTGCCATTTTAAAAGTCTGTTCATTCAGGCAGCTTCCATTTTCCAACTTGCTCTTTAAACCATCATATTTCATTGGGACATTCAGATGCTTTTGAAGTAACTCCCATAAGCCAATGTAAAAAAAACAAAAAACAGATAGTGCTAAGGCAACCCCAAATACAAAATTGTGATGTTCATAGGTAAATTACCTTATTTGTATTCAGGTAAACCGCGAGGAGATAAAATAACTGCTATTAGTCATCACAAGACACACACACACACACACACACACACACACACACACACACACACACACACACACACACACACACACACACACACACACACACACACACACACACACACACACACACACACACACCTTTTCCTCATTTTCTCTCCTCAGTGTACATTCACAGCTTCCTCGTAAAAGCCCCTGTTTCATGTGAGTCATGACCGTGCAGCACACATGCCCAGATATGCACCATGTGCACCTGCATAAACACACACAAACACAGGCTGCATGCACTGAGACAGCCCTGTGTGTGCAGAAAAAAAAAAACAAGTGACGTCTTAAACCGGGGGAACATTGCGCATGTGGTGTGAATTATGCAAGTTTATGGTCTCTTATCTTCTGAATGCATGTCTCTCTATTTGTCTGTTTGTGCTTTGCATTCATTTGGGACCCGAGATCCTGAGATTCACCCCTCTGCAATGGAAATGGGGGGGAGAGACAGAGACAGACAGACAGACACAGAGAGAGAGAGACAGAGAGAGAGAGACAGACAGACAGACAGACAGACAGACAGACACAGAGAGAAAGGAGACAGAGAGACAGACAGATAGACAGATAGACACAGAGAGAAAGAGAGAGAGAGAGAGGAGAGACAGAGAGAGACAGACAGACAGATAGAGAGAAAGAGAGAAAGAGAGAGAGAGAGGAGATACAGAGAGAGAGAGACAGACAGACAGACAGACAGACAGACACAGAGAGAAAGAGAGAGAGAGAGGAGAGACAGACAGACAGAAAGAGAGAGAGAGAGAGAGAGAGAGGAGATACAGAGAGAGAGAGGAGATACAGAGAGAGAGAGACAGACAGACAGACAGACAGACAGACAGACAGACAGACAGACAGACAGACAGACAGACAGACAGACAGACAGGTATAATGAGGGGGCTATAGGACATGGTCATATCAAGCAGCTGGGTCTCACACACACACATACAGGCACAGATGTGTCCAGCTGAAACATCTTAAATTATTACATGAGGGCATGTTCAGGCATGCACACACACACACACACACACACACACACACACACACACACACACACACACACACACACACACACACACACACACACACACACACACACACACACACACACACACACACACACACAGAGAAATGTAACGGAGGAGAGCCAGAGGCCCTGGAGTGGCTCCCTTTCCACCAGGGAATGTAAATATTTCATTAGAGGAAACCCGGCTCCCTTCCTCCATCGCCTCGTCTCCGAGCTCTGCTCAGTGTCCCCTGGCCATGTCCGCCCTCACACTCCCTTCCCTACCTCACTCAGCTCATCTGTTTGACCTAACGAAGGGCAAGCGGTTCAGAGAGACGGGGAGAGCGCCACTATGCTGGCGCGAAAAAAAAGTAATCTCATTCAAATTACCAATATGAGGTGTTAAATACCAGCCACCAGAGGGGCATCGGAGTGCACGAGTTCCACGAACATGAGGATGTAAAACAGTGAACTCAATCACCTGTGTGTGTGTGTGTGTGTGTGTGTTCATATAAAGACACAGTTGAAAGTTTATAAGCCTTGACAAAAGGAGTTAAAGGTGAATTAGATAACAATAAGTTATGCCTCTTATAAATATTTGTAACTAAGTAGTAAATCAGGAAATTAGTTAAAATGTTTATATCTGATTCATGAATGCCAAATACTACTGCTAGTATAGTACATTTGTACATCATTAGCTAATGTCAATACACATTTATTTACTTTCATCATGAATTATAGTTTGTTGAGGCTTGTAAAAAAGCGCTACCCTCATATCGAATGTCACGCTAACGTAATGCTAGATTGATGATAAAGCAGAGGCGGGGATATCGTCCGATCTGAAATACCAGAAATACCAGAAATACCAGAAATGGAAGCGCACATATTTATCTATATGTATCAATGTATGTGTGCATGCAGACAAAGAGAGAATGGAATAGGGGAAGGAGCGGGAGGAAGAGCTGCTCTGCTTCCCAGTGCCTGCTGTGTGCATGTGTGTTTTCGGGGACATGCATGATAAAGTGGCGGAGGCGGGGGACCGGGGGCCCCTGAGATACAGCAGAGACGTGAGTGATTGGAGCAATGAATGGAGAGACCCGGTATCGTAATTAGAAGTGCCATGCTCCCCAGCAGGCCTTATCATATTAGTGTGATTACATTGGATGATTTATATGCTCGGGAGGCCTCCATCGCTCTCGCTAAGCAGACGTACTACACGTCACGGGGCTCTCGCTCTTGTTGATTCAGATGGTTTGGCTTTCGGAGGGAGCAGGACTTGCACGCTGTGTGTATTGCTCCCAAATATATAATTTATTTTCGACCTCTTTGTCAGGCACACAGAAAGTATCAATCAGGTTCGGTGCATTTAACATCTTGGCTGCACCTGTAGGTATACGTTATTTAACAGGAAGAATGATTCAAGGTATACTTACACAAAGTTATTTTACTATTATCTATTAGGCTGCATAAAAAAAACACGCCAACATACGCAAAGTTTAAAATACTAAATCCACCAAAGACTAGTCTATTCATTTTTGTTTTAAATGGGTAAGGACAATATCCTCAATTCTAAAGAAGAGCATGACACAGTCAGGACTTTTAGGTCCCTTTTCCTTTTACTTTCAACAAAAGATCAGATACTGGAGATTAATTAATCAATCAATTAAGGATAGATATCCTTTTAACATAAACCAGGATTTTTTAATAGACTAGTCTTGTCTTGTGTGTTTTTTTGACCATGTCTCTTGTGTACCCTAATAGATAACTGGAAAATAATCTCCTCTGTAGGGACACCTTGAATCATTCTTCTGATTAGGCCACACCTACAGGTGTAGCCATGTTAAATACTCCTTAACTAATACTACTGGGGTCATTAAACGTGGTTTCACTGACAACTGATACTCATGTTCACGTTTATTGCATCAGGGCTATTCCAGCCTATTTTATTTCCCTCATTTGTTGTTGCTCTCCTCCTGATACCCTTGTACCATTTTCTCTTTTGGGGCGAGATGATGTAAGCCCCTTGGGGTTTCTTTGTCTCGCTCACAGTTTGCATTTCTTCTCTCTTCTGTTCGTATGTGCAAATAAAGTAAACCTAATACAGATAAGCAGGTAGATTATAAAGCAGGGCGTGGGTGTAAATAGAGTGATGGGCTGCCACAGATATGTCCATTACAATCCAAATGTGCTCCATGGTATTCTACACTTCACTCCTCTGTGCCATGCATTCATCCGGTTGTTGCACCAGCATTGCATGCAGTCTAGTAGGACAGTAAGCCGTGTTTTATTTAGGCTATTAAGTCTAATAATAAATTGGAGCCATTAGTTGGAGTCCATAGTTACAATGAAGTGCCTCTACATGGACAGGATATGGAAACACACGCACACGCTACATCTACATAACACAAATAAGTTTCCAGACAGAAGAGCAAATTCCTATCCAAACATCTGAATCCCTCTGTGTACCATCTCTCTCATCGACTGTCTCTGTCTGTCTTTGCATCTGTCTTTCTCTCTCACACATTCATACTCTCAGGAGACCACATAGAATTGGCTTTGTGAAATAAAAGCTTTGCTGCCACTTTCATGCCCTATCTCCTTGTGTGTGTGTGTGTGTTCATGTGTGAGTAGACAGTAGGAGACACTCTCCTCTATTGATCAGTGGCTATATGGTGACTCCTGATGTACCGTAGCCTTGTCTGTGATCATTCAGGGGTCAGACCAATTGGGCTGAGGGAGCAAGATGCGAAACCAAATCAATGGTATCTCAGTGGTTCAAGTAGTAGTGGGAGAAAGTAGATAAAAAAATAAATGTGTGTGTGTGGAGGGTATGAGAGAGAGAGCGAGAGAGAGAGAGAGACACACAGAAAGAGTAGATATGACTTAAATTTGATTAATTCAAATTAATTCTTAGCTATTCACAATTCATTACATTTACTAACAGACCAATTAAATGCCATAATACTCCATATAATATCCTATGCACTTACACACACGTACACACTCACACAACACAGCACAGATTAAACATGACTGGGTTCACAAAGAGGCTGCAATAGATTAGAGCCAGATGATAAATATGGTTCTGATCTGGCTTGTTCACACACACACACACACACACACACACACACACACACACACACACACACACACACACACACACACACACACACACACACACACACACACACACACACACACACACACACACACACACACACACACACACACGGGAGGGAGTTCAAGGAATGAAAGCGATATTTGCAATGCATCACATTAAAGCGAGAGCGGTGCGATGGTTGGGCTGAAGGGGAGAAAAGAAATATCTTGGAGATGGACAACTCTTGGCAGGAACGGTGTACCTGCGTTAAGAGACTTGGGAAGAGATGAAAGATCCTATTGATGAGCTCCAATAGTGATAGGACGGACGGGTGCGGGGTGCGGGGATTGCGGTCTATGGCAGCGATATGGAGCTCAGAGAGAGGATTAGTGTTTCTGGTGCAGAATCAATTTGCTGTCTGGATCCCATTGCACATCACCCTAAATATCCATTCGCCTGATCCCACAAAAGCTCGCTCCTTCCCTCTCTCTCTCCACCCGTTTCACTTGGATTCCATCGCTCTTCCTCTCCTTCATCTCTTTGTTTTCGCTTCCAATCTCCAATCTGCATCGCTCAACCTACATCATGTACCCGTGCATGAAACCGTCGAGAATAGCTCCCTTGTTTCTTTCGTTCTTTTCCAAGTCGCGTGACCTTTACTCACCCCGCTAAACATTTCCCGCTTCCAGCATTCCATTATGACTGCGTGACATTTTCAACCAGATGATTGCTAATGCCCGTCTCCTAGCTGGGGGAGATTCTGCATCCACTGCATTTTAGGGGGAACCAAGGACTTTGGGAATGATTATAGGTGTGTGTGTGTGTGTGTGTGTGTGTGTGTGTGTGTGTGTGTGTAAGGGTAGAAAGGTTAGCCTTGACCAAGGGCAGACTATTAGCTTCATCCCACCCTGGGGTCCAAGCCCACTGCCATCTGCTCCACAGCCGAGGAGTCATAATACTGGCTGGCCAATCGCTAACATACGGCCCCAGTGCGCCAGCATTGGTCATGACATTCTCTGGGATAAAAGCAAGGGAAAATATTTACACTCCAAAGAGAAAATATATTTTAAAAAAAGAGCATCCGCTTCATCTACAGAGCCATTACTTCAAAGTGCGTTTCACTGGCAGATTGGAATATTTTCTAATTCAACATTCATTTTAACAACAAAGTCTCACGGAGAATAAGGTTATCTTCTCTGCACACAGACTGGCTGGCATTTGCTGAGATCAGACAGTCAGACAACGCAGAGGTGACTGAGTCTGTATATGCAGGTGTGTGTGTGTGTGTGTGTGTGTGTGTGTGTGTGTGTGTGTGTGCGTGTGTGAAGTACTTTGAGAATAAAGAGAGAGAGAGAGAGATAGAGAGGCAGAGATGGTATAGGTGGTGCCGGGAAATGCTCCTGCACCCGCGGGCGAGGGAGGCAGAGAGGTTTCGGTGTCAGCAGATCAATACAGGGGCGAGACTGAGAGACGAGTAGCCACTGCAGATTGTCTGACACAGACAGATAGAGATACAGGGGAAAGATATCGGCGGGGGGGGAAAAATGACACAAACAAATTGTAATAGCAGCCGACAAATAATAAGGCCGGGTTCTCTCGCTGCCTCTCTTACACACACACACACACACACACACACACACACCCGCATGCACACGCAATCAATTCCTGGATAGTACAAATGTAAATACTATACTCGGTTGTATCTGAGGGCGAGGCTTGACCCCCGACAACGGCTTAAACACAAACGGGCACGGCGCTCCCGCCTGCCAGCCGCTGTCGGCACACTCTCTTATTGGAGCGAGCGGATTTGTCACCTCTTCTGATTCCAGAGGGCACGCACAGATGAGAGCTACTAATTGCCTCGCTGGGGCACCGACGTGACTCGCATGTGACAGGATGGGATCGGGCGTGGGCGGTCGGGGTGCGTCGGTCTCTCTCTGTGTGTGTGTGTGTGGGTGGTGAGCGAGTGAGTCGAGTGTGGGAATGGGATAGTGTATAGGAGGGGGGAAAAAAGAGGTGTGTGTGTGTGTGTGTGTGCTCTTATGTGTATTGAATACTCGTCAGTCTCGTGGTGGCTGCCGGTAGGAGAAGCTCACTGAGGAGGTTTTGAAGGGTTCTCAGTCCCTGCTCAGCCACGGCTATAAAAAAGGTGAACATGAATCACGTTGGCAGTCTTACCTTGGCCTGGCCTCAATGTCGCGCTGAAAACAAAGAGAGAGAGAGAGAGAGAGAGATTAGGAGAAAAAAAAAAGTTCAAATCTTTGCGCAGGTGTTGTGGATGACACATGAAAAGTAAGCGACATCATTTTACAACACCTTGGTCCACAGCTGGCGTGGCGCTTAAATCTGACCAATTAATTTCCCCTTTCATCAGGCAGTTGTTGCTGATGTATATTCATGACCAGCAGCTCTTGGAGGAGCGGTCTGGGAGGAAGCCCTGACCGGGGTGGAAACATTACCGTAACCCTGATCGTATCAATTGGGTTGAAAATATTTTTCATTGTCAAAATGATGGACACAGTATGCGATTTGTCAACTGACATTATGTGACATTAAGTGTGCATTGCACGTACGGTAAACATCAGAAATTCAAATGTGTGTCTGCAAATAAATTAGTTTCCATGCCTTGCCCTTCAAATTAAAAGTACATTTATATATATATATATATGTGTGTATGTGTGTTCATACACACATACACTCACACACTCAGTCCTCAGCATGCCGAACACACACAATTCTTCTCTGCATACAGTACACTTTAAATTGCTGTCATGCACTACAGCCCTACTACTTGTTATACCATTGCTCGTCTCAATTGGTCTATTTTCAGTAAAGAGGACCTTCACCATAGGACTGGCGCTTTTCCTACGCTTAATATTCTGCCCAGCACTGATTGCAGCACTGGACCTTGACTACCAGCGCTAAGACGGCAGTACCAGAAAGGGATTGTGACACTGCGTAACGAACAGCGTCTGGTAGACAGTGCCTCCTTGGCAGCGCAGCAGATGAGAGGCGAGTTGATGAGTGGAGGTAGTGGAGCGTTGACTGACTCACCGACTGACTGAAGATTCGGCTGTAAATTTAATTAGCTCCAGATCTCAGCAAATATCTGTTCAAATACGGCTTCAAATATTTGAACTCATTGAGATGTTCTCGTTTTTTACCACGCCAAACACATTAATACACTCAAAATTCAATTTGTAAGATAAGGGGCCCAAAATTGCAATCCGCCTGTTATGCTGGCTCCACACAAAGTAGCACCTAAACTTGTCATGTTTTCCGCCTGTTTCTACCCTGCCTGGAAGTTAAATAGTTTAACATGAGTTGAAAACCTAACGTTAGTATATACGTATTGACAGCTGCTCATGAACTCATTGGAGCCACACATGCTAGAAAGTAAAATGTTCCATAAAAGATATTGCTATAAAAATTCTAAATCTAATATATTCAGTTATTACTTGTCCAGTTCCAGTTAAATCCACAGAGCCGAGATGACGGTGCTCGTCTAGCCTCATGAGAGCTGGATCCATCCACTGGGTTCGCTTAAGTTAATGATTCTGTGTACGAGTGCTGAATTCACAACGAGTATTTCTATGCTATTCATTGGGAAAGCACAATATAATGTGAGAAATGTGATATTATTACAGTCCTAGTTGTCTGCTCTGTGTTTTCACTCAGTCCAATTAAGGGGTTTAGTTTAGTGCCACTATACGACATCTAATGAAATATGCTGATAGACAGAAGCTCACAGGCGCTGCAGGGCTTAGTTGTGATTGTCATTATCACAGCTAACTTTTCAATTAAAAAAGCCCTACCTTGACAGCAGAATAGTCCTGAATTTAACAATGCAAGTGTTATTCATATGGCCAGGGGCAGTTCAATCAATATGCGCTGTCATTAAAAGTTTCCCACCCAAGGCTAAACACCTAGACTCATCTGTCATCAACAGATGCAACCTGAAGCTGCTCCGTTCACAATTTGACTTCATAGACTGACATGTTCTTGGACTTGTAAATCCTAGTGAGCTTTATCCAATTATAGTGCGACTCACTCTCCCTCCAAATCAGTAATAGGATAAAGATTATGTTGGCACGCCGTCTTGAAAACACTCGACGGGAGACAAGTAACTTGCTTGGACAAATAACTGTGGAGGTGAGCAAAGATGGGTGGGAGAGAATGGAAGGATTCACTGTATAGCAATTCAATTTCATTCATTTAATCACGGTCATCAGTCAGTGAATGGACGAGTAAACACACCCCGTGTCTGCACACCTACCGGCACTTCTCATTGATTTAATGACAGATTTGCAGATTAGAGCACAAAAAAAATGGAGGCCGAGCATTTTGGTAATAAATGGACCCAGAAGCTGAGATGATTAACCAGATCTCTTAATATGGGCAATATATTCTCCCTCTGGTTGGTCAACCTTTGTTAATTCTTTGTTCACCACTGCTGACCTTCTCTATTATGTCTCTGTGTGTGTGTGTGTGTGTGTGTGTGTGTGTGTGTTCGTCCATGTGCATTAGAAAAAGGAAAGAAGGATTATGAGCAGAACCATGGTAATTTGTTTGTGTGACCTTAAGCAAGCAATCTCACCTCAATTATGTGGTCTGTTCTTTAAATGAGTGGGTTAATGGATGGATAATAATCAGGGAGAAAATATTTCATCATTTGCTCCATCCGTCTCAGCTTTTCTAGTGAATAGCTGGAATCAAGATGCTCCTTCCAAAATGCTGGAGGCTGTAACGAAAGCTCGCTGGGGAATAAGATTATATCGTGCTTTACTGGAAGAAAAAAACGAAACAGGAAAAAATAAATGGGCTTAACATCAACAACAAATTCATTTTAATTCACGCAAAGCTGAAGATTTTGGTGTTTTAATATTTTGGTCTCATTCAGATCGCAGACTCTACTTTGCCCCCTGATTCCCATTCTAACCAGCGTGAGTATATAGCAGCTAATGCTGGTAGTTGACTGTCCATGAACGTAGGAAGGTGTGTGCAGGCCATGAAGCAAAAATGTACCAAAAGCAAAAAATCCTGCAAGAGTTGGTGTTCTAAAGATAGACTCAAGGGCACCCTTGATTTTACTCTACCACTCCTACAACATGGCACCTACACCTACAACACACACATATACACATGTCTGGAAAGCTGAATTCCTTTACCCCGACCAAAACACTCTCCCATGACCGTACATGTCCAAGTCATTCCGGCAAGAACTAACACGAGAGAGCAAACAGGGTAACCATCGGCATTCAATAAGGGTCTTAATGAACTTGGCACACCACGGGTTCATTTCTCAGCCAAATACAATCTGCACATAAACCACCACCATTACTGCAGCCTGTCTGGCATCACCAGGGAACACTCGAGCTCTCTCTGCCTGCCTGTGGTAACTATAGTAGAGCAGGTGACAGATGGACCAGAGGGATGTTTTAATTTGGGACCTATAAGCAATAAAAGCTCCTCTTGAATGTTCAAATGACAAGCGAGAGAGAGAGTGAAGTGCTGCAGAGTCCGGATGTGGGTGTAAGTGGGTTAACGTGCTTTTTCTTTTGGCTCTGTGCGCAAATGCATACTATAAGTACACATATGCCGCGGTGTGTATTTTGTAGTAGAGTGAATGATGGCGTGTGAGCATGGGAACCTAACCTTGGCCCAGGGGCTGGTATGTAAAGGAGACGGCACAGTGTACCCAGCTGGTGCGTGTATGTATAGCTGGCAAACAGCCAGAGGACAAACATAGCTGCACTTATGCCTCACCAGCCAACACTGCTGGATTTATTTGCATCTCACCACCTGGATCATACTTTCAAAGCTGACACCATGAGAGGAAAATGACATTTTCCTGAAGTCAAGTCGGTCTCTCTTTTCATTTGGAATGTGCATGTGGCACTTGTTTACATATTCCTTCTGCTGGTTGTAGCGGGGTGGCGTAGCGATTACAGAAACCATCCTCTAACCCGAAAGCGTGGGTGCAAGCCCCCATGACAGCGAGCCCCCATGACAGCGAGCACTGATGTGTCCTTGAGCAAGACACTGAATCCCTACCAGCTCAGGGGCACCGTTCTATAGCCGGCTCTGCACTCTGACCTTTCTCCTTTGGCGGATCAAAAGAGTATCACAACAAAAAGTGATATACCACCAAAATGGTTTTAGTTATCATTAATAACTTATGATGTACAGCATGCCATTATGTGGACAGGAGGTCTTCTCACCGGCAGTCCGGGGCCTGGTCCTGGTCCTGGTCCTGGCCCTGGCCCTCCGATGACGACCCCTGCTGCCGCTGCAGGCCCTGCCTGCCTGTGCTTCGGCCTGGTCCAGCAGGCACAGCTGGTGGGTGATGCTGGCCATCTCCTCCTGCAGGCGCTCGGTGTGGACCGTGATCTCTGCGATCTTCTCAGCGGCGGAGGCGGTCAGGAAGGCCTCCTTGAGGTCCACCAGGTGGAGGGTCCTCTTCTCCTCCAGACGCACCAATCTGTGGAGCTCGTCGAACTGTTTGTTCACATAGGCCTCCAACTCCGCCGTAGACATCTAGGTGACGTAGAAAGAGAGAGAGAGAGAGAGAGAGAGAGAGAGAGAGAGCGAGAGAGAGAGAGAGAGAGAGAGAGGGTGAGAGAAAAAGAGAGAATAAAGTGGGTGAATTTTAGAGGAAGCAAGTCCACAAGTAACCAAGATGGAAAGACAGATTAGGCTGCCATTTCAAATGAACTACTTCAGCGTCGGCATGAATCATTGAGATATAATCATAAAACACAGCGGAGACAGATACGGAGCACATAAACGAGGAAGTAAAAATAGAGATGTGAAGACAGTAAAAGCAGCAGAGGGCATATGAGGTAGAAGCTAGAAACGCACGCAGGATGACTGAAATACGGCGGCCAGGGTTACAAGTCGTTTCCAACGAGCCCAGTGGTCTCTCTGTCACGCTGCGGCTAATTGATGGCGTGACGCAGCTCCTCTGGAGGCGATCTCCACGCGTCCCATCTGTAGGTAGACACCTCAGAGGCTCCTTCCACTATAGCAAGCCATCTGTTTGGGCTTTCAAGGCAATTGAACTGCTCACTGAGATTCCCTTTTAATCCATTTCCCCGTTCCCCAACGAGGCTCTCTTTAGCTACGACTCATTACTATAAAACACCTCAATGAGCAGACAGCCCCCCTACAATACTTCCCGCTGAGACGGCTCCACCTCTAACACAGATGCCGCCTCGAGGTGAAACATCCCGAAGTCCCTTGGCATGATCTCTCTCGTCCAGAATATGTTCCCGTCGCTTCAATCTACCTCAGCTGCCCCACCGGTCCCTCCTCTTCCCTTAGAGCTGAACTCTCTTCCTTTCCATCCATTTCTACTCGTTTCCCCTCAGCCTCTCTCCAGTGAAGCAAGGAATCATCAGCCTGTACTGAGGTTGGCACAGTCAGGGCCCTCGGGGGCCAAAGTCTTATCGTGTATTTGGCATTTCCGTACAAGCAATCAGATTCTCAGAATTGCCCATTAAACCAACCGAGAGAAGTGCAATTTTTATTTTACTTTCTTTGAATAAGAGAGAGACAGTGAACAATTAATTGGAAATCAAAATCTTCCGTCTTTGCTCCACCAAAATCAATGGTCTGATTTTCTGTCAAATAAGCCAGAACTGCTTTGCACTGGCAAGCCGTTCCGTTTCCTGTGCAAAAGATACTCCAGAGGCATTTTCACAAACTAATCTTGGAACGAAATTCTTCAACTTAAAACAGACAGAGTAATAGGAGGGAGCGTTCAACAACGGTAGATCCAAGTTAAATTGCAAAGGTAAACTGATCTAATCTTCCAGAAGCAGTGAGCACTCAAAAACACATTTAGAAATGACATGGCAGTTATTACTTAACTTTGCACTGGGACAGGAATTTCATGCTTAAGTTGTTAAGTTGCTCATGTTCCAACATCTTTGATGCATTGCTCTGAGGTTGCAGCAAATCAGCAATAGCCTCAATATCCGATTCCAATTCTACTGCAACTCTAAATAATCACTGCTTAATCCTTATAATCTTAATATCTTTCTCTAAGGGCTCTGACTTCTACTAGGAGTTTCCTTTCTTCTACATTTGGTACGTTCAAAAATGCAGCATTGGTGTTTAACAGTACCGTAACAGTATGTCGTAACAGTAACGACATAACGCAACAACAATACAGTTGTTAGTTAACTGGTTAATTCCAGGCCAGAATTGGATTTAGCATGATAACAAATGTATGAATGGATGACGATAATGTGTAACTGATGAAAAGTTTGATTTTTGTCAACATTTAGTGACACTGCTAACCCAAATACCATGAACTCAGCTTCATCTAACCTTAAACTTTATCAAGAAAAAATGATTAATAATTTAAATAAAACGATATATTGACTCCTAGTATGTAATACACCACTTTATAGCTCTAAATGCAAAGATCAATTATCTCCAGAAACTCACACAGTGTATGTGTTTTTTTCACTTTTGGTCACATTTCATAACACAAAACAGTTTCAGGAAGTGGGAGAGGAAGGATTTAACACCATTCATAAAGTCTATTGTTGTCCAAGAGCAACGCCTAGACGGGAACAGGAGGGAGAGCACCGCAAAATAAAGCCTTCCTCTGTCTTTAGTATCTTATCTGTCATCAATCTGACACTGTGACACATTCTCTCACCACCTCTCCTGTTCTCCAGGACCTCCCGTGAGCCCCCTGCCCTCTCACCGAGTCCCCGAGGCCTCAGCGGCAGATGGGGGCAACGACTCCGGTGTTTGAGGAGAAGGAGCATCTTCCCCGCTAGTGAGGAGGGAGGCATCCATGTGTGCTAATCTTGATTTACATAGCTTCAAGCTGAGGCCTCCAAATGGGGCCCCTGGAGAGACAGCGGCACAGTGCTTACAAGGTTGATGAAAGGCAGAGAGACAGGAAGCGTAGAGGCAAAGGAAGGACATTAGGCTAGCAGATTAGGGATGCCACGTTTAAAATGGATTTCACACAAAATGCTCAGGAGTGACAGTAGTGCAGCAAGTTTGTGTGACTGAAATGTTTTAAGTTCAGACGCACTCTACAATCTAAATTGCAGTTGACGTGTCTGTGAAAATGTTCATTTTGACAAGGCCATTTATGAATTTGAGCAATTTCAGTGAAAGAGAAAGCTGTGATCTGAGGTTTACTGAAAACAGACACACATCTTAGACGCTCCGCCAACTTTTCACATGACCGCAACGTTGCAAAGTGAATTAACTTGACACACGACCTTGTCCTTTGTGACTGGCTATGAAAAAGGTTGTGCTACCCATTAGTGTTGATGAGAAACGCGTAATGAGCACCAAAACCCTTGGGACTGAAAATAGATCACAGTGAGAAAAACAGCAAAAACAGCATGGCGCAGCAAAAAAACATGCCACATTACATTAACAAGACATCAGGACAACTTAAAGCTCTTACACTTTCTTTGAATGCTCTTACGAACCAGACAGAGCCTGGCCTGCTGCTCGTTCAGAGGTACTGGCTCCGTTTTTGTGTGATGTTTTTTTTTTTTTTTTAAAAGGCCTAAAAAGCATTAATAGAACATTAGGAGTAAATGGATTTGAACTGTCTGTCCTTGCCCTTGGCAATAATGGCCCTGTTCCAAATGAACACCTCTCTCTCTCTCTCTCTCCCGCTCTCTCTCTCCCTCCCTCCCACAAATTAGATTCAGCCTCTAACACAACACAGCAATGCATATAAAGTTTATTTAGAAAACTTTTTTTTTTTTTTTCTTCAAAAGTTCTATGAAGTGATAAAGTGAGAGAAGTCAAAAGAGGGAGAATGAGAGAGAGGGCTGGTTTTATAATGGGAGGGTTTCAGTGCCCGGCACCTTTTTATTGGTTGTGGGTGAAGGATCGTCAGCCAAGCCACTTTCTGGGGAAACGATACATCTGGTAATTCAATTAAAATGCTTGGAGAGGAGAAAGGGAAGTGAGCGAAAGACTGAAAGAGCAAATGGGGAAGGAGAAGAAAAAGGAAGAAAGAAGAAAGGGACGAGGCAGAGAAGGACGAGGAAGAGCAGGATGAAGGAGCCTAACAGCAGCAGCCAAGTCTTTCATGCCTTCCCTGTCTGTTCCTTCGCCTGGGCTCCCTACGACGGCTTTAATGTGTACGCTTGCTCTTGTAGATTTTATGAGGCAGGGAAAGTGGACGGATGTGTGTGTACGTGTGTGTGTGTGTGTGTGACTGGGTTGATGTCGCTGTGCTCTCCCGATATCGGCCTCTTCTCTCTGTAAGCCGCAGCCAGCATCGCCACAGGCAGTGTGCTATAGACGACGCTACGCCTGCCACAGCGCCAGTAAATAAAACATGAGAGTGAGGCAAATATGCTGACTACCTGCTGTCCCCGATCTGAAGCCACAACATGCTTCACACATTGTTTCCGGCTCTCTTGACTATCAAGTGTGAGTATAACACCGGCAGACCGGCTGAATGATAGACAGCTATGCTAGACAGCCCCCCCCCCGCCGCCGCCCGCCGCCCCGCCCCCCCATGTTATACTACCCCTCCGGTTCCCCATCAATATGTATGGAGCCTCACCGCTGTTTTTATGTGTTATATTTCATTCCCCCTGCGGAGAATGGAGATATGAGCTCAGAGAGATTAAAATCCCCACACCTGAGGCAAAGTACATAATTAAGCAGGGAAGATTTAATAAGTAAACACCAGCTAGGGGTTAAACCTTTTCACCCACACACACACACACACACACACACATACACACAAGCACACACCTGTTCCTTCCTAAATCCCTTTAGGACTAAGCTACAATTTCAACTCCTAAAACTTCTCTCTCTCTCTCTCTCTCACACACACACACACACACACACACACACACACACACACACACACACACACACACACACACACACACACACACACACACACACACACACACACACACACACACACACACACACACTTTCCTCACCAGGAGCAGTCGGTCTGCTGGTTACCAGTCGTGCATAGTAAGAAACGCTGACATTTGAGAGTGCGGAGAGGACACACCGACAAATCCACATAATGGCCTCTGACATATTGCCCCGTGAGCGGAGGAAAGTGGTTTTTCCTCTGAACACACTACACCTCTCCAGTGGAATGGCGGGAGACAAAATGTCCAGGAAGTCCTTGGGGCAGCATTGATATTTCAGTATTATAAGGGACGTGAGGTGGGGTGGGGTGCCGGCTGCCAATAAGGGCATTACCTTCTCGCGGGCCCGCTCAGATTAACCTTCTGCATTATGCAACTGTCACATCCCTGCAGGTCTTGGAGCAATGCCCCGACGTGCCGGCGCTCTTCGGTAGGTGCACACGCGGTTATACAACCAGAAAGGAACGCGGGACCGGGGGGCTGCAGGGGTGGCTGAGAGAGCAGGTGCAGCCGCCGTAGATGGTAAATAGATGAGGCCTAGCTGCTTAGCCCTGACCCCGCTACTCTCTGTTACATTCTCACACAGCACACATCACAGTCTGCGGTCAGGTTTTATTTTCAGTGGCAGAGCATGCTCCAACTAGCAAGTGTTTTCCATCCTACCATTCGGACTAAACTTTCCAATGGTAGTTTGCTCTTGTTCAAGGCACGACTGCTTCAGTGCGACGACTCAATTACCAATTGTGTGTGTAGTACACCTACTAAACTCTTTCACGTCTATAAATATACAAGCGCATTTTGTCAACTTACCAAGTTAAATAAGGGTTTAAAAAAAAAAAGAAAGGAGCTGGAAGGAATTTAGGATTCATACATTATGATGCTTAAATCAGACAGTCACTTTTGAAAATGCAACCTCTGACTTGCAGAAGTGCTGCATCAAGAGTGTGACACCAACTGAAGCCTGGAATGAGATGACTCAGTAATCGAACAATGATGCCATCACTCCTAAGCTTCTAGTGGAATTACATCCCTGCAGAAACGCAGTAGGCAAGCTTCATGAATGGGGCAGAATGAATGAATATATGGGTTGAAATAATTGGCTCTCATGTTTACTACCCAATGCTTTTACGACATAATCTCTTTCTAATCCCTCTCTATCTCATTCCAGGCTGCTGTTGCTCCAATGCTGCAGTGTCTATACTACTGCAGTGCTTACCACTCTACCCAATGAATTACAATGAGTAATGGCAAAACAAACAATTCTGCTATCACTTCTCTATTGTATGAAACTAGCTTTGATTCATTTTGCTGCAATGAATCTATGGTTTAAAAACTCTGTTTGAATTATTTTGGTGCAGTGAATCCATGGCAGCAAACCTTTAGTGTGCCTCCAGACAGCCCTCATTGGATGAACGGAGCAAGAGTAGGCGTTGAAAAAACAGCTCTCCAAATACTACTGTGACGAGATCAGCCAGTTTCACCCAAACGACGACCTAAGACCTACGATTTTTGCTTACACTTCTCTGTTTATATTGCCTTAGACAGCACTTCTCACCAACAGCTAGAGTACCCCGTGGTTACATACCACCTCATTTCAAGCCTTTCGGCTGAGGAAGAGTTTTCTGCCTGAAAGTAATTCCTATGAAATGAATTAGAATATGTGCTAAGTAAGAGTTAAAAAAACAACAACAACTAAGTAAAGTAGTAAGTAAAAAGTAAAGTAAAACTAAGAACTTGTCTCTTATCCGCTATGAGACCCGGTTTTTCTACAAAAACCCTCCAGCAACACGAATTTTGAGATTGGACTCACCTCGGGATTGGTCCACTTGGTCTTGACCTTCTCAGCCATCTGCTGAGTGCAGCCCAGAAGGTCATAGCCCTCCCTGCTCTATGAGTGGAGCAGAATAACAAACAGTAAGATACAACATAGTATGACACCATATAAAAACATAACATGAGATACAAAGAGAGCTTTTGGCCCTTACACATAACAGAGATAGGGAATCACTTTATAGTCACTATTATAGTATACATTATATACATCCAGTTTTTATTATTAGTTACTAAAGTTAACTTACCCTTTTCTTACTAGTTTATATACAAAGAATGACATGTTCAATGGCAATGTGCAGTGAACAGCCATCACATAAAGATCATCCTTTGCAGCAGGGAGGCGTATCACTACTCGAGGATGTATAGGATCCTTCCACATGGATACACACAAACAGGAAGCCCATTCCAGTCTCCACAAGCAGGCTAAATGCTAGAGTAGGCCTTGTGTAAATAATGTGTCCTGTGTCCTAGGGCTGTGTGGTTTCAACCCCCCTTTTTCTCTTGTCGATCCATGTGTAGCCATGATGCAAGAGGAAGTCAGGGAAGTGTCCGGTTCTATTCTACTGATTGTATTAGCCACAGGGCTCGGACAAAGCGTTGCAGTTGGTTGGTTACATAAATTACAGTCACCATGCCATGAGGGTCATTACTACTGTAGCTTTGCAAGTTTCGCGAATGCTGA
The DNA here is from genome assembly GCA_034670385.1 of Hoplostethus mediterraneus. Taxonomy (NCBI): domain Eukaryota; kingdom Metazoa; phylum Chordata; class Actinopteri; order Trachichthyiformes; family Trachichthyidae; genus Hoplostethus; species Hoplostethus mediterraneus. The sequence continues at coordinate 13,433,076 of JAXDDW010000003.1, read as the reverse complement.
CACAATTTTCAAATTAAAGCTAAAGCTAACATTTTCTCACCCAGTTTATTCTTATGCTCTCACAAGCTATGGATAAAGCCAAACAGTAATTCTCAAGCGACAGTGTAGACTGACAACAAGGCTCTTCTTGAATGGTCAAAATAATCATCCAAAACGAAGACCTGAATGCCGATCTTATCGCGTTCCTGCTAATTAGCGCTCTAAGCAATGACACAATGACACAATTCAAACGTGCTCATCAGGAGCGCCGATAACATCTGACTCTGAATGGGACAATAATCGAGAGAAACTCTATACGCTCTGCAGAGTTTGTCACGATTAGGTGCGCAACATTAGGTCAGCCTACTGTACCAACTGCAATGCTGTACCGAGGGACTGGTGACTCACTGGACCCACATTACATACGGCTGAAGCAAAAAGCCATCTGGGGGAATGGAGCAACGGTGGAGCCGTAATGGTGTACGAAGCCAAACGGACATTGGAATATGTTCATCATGTTTAATGCCCATTTCATGGTTTCCACAGCCATGCCTACATCGTTTGGCTGATCATGAGACATGGTTATGTTTAAAACATTACACAGAGCTCTTACAGTGCCCTTAAAGACTACCGGGCCTACAGCTATTGGCATACCGCTAAACACTGCATTAGAAATGCAACCCAGATAGGCAATGCTCTGAATACATTATACCATATATGACAGTGCCCTAGGTACCGTGGAGCATGTTATTATGATTATGTACAGTAGAGGGCATACGGTGAATCAAACATTAATCCTTATTTATACTAGTCGTCAGTGTGTGACTCACCTTCTGCCAGACATAGGCTTCATGCAGAGTGATGATCTCATGCTCGCGGTGCTCGCCCTGCACGGCACACAGCACACAGATGACCTGCTCATCTGGTTTACAGTAGAGGGAGCCTTCCAGTCCGTGCTCCTTGCATCGCAGTCTCTCCACGGTCACGGTGTCCCTCTTCCCGGGCTCTGGAGCAGCCACGGCATCCCGCCCCGCCTCTGCACCCTCAGCCCCGGCACCCGATTCAGCCTCCGGCGGCAGACCGTTCTGTGCTTCCGCCCCTACCTTTTCCCCGGCGTCACCGTCCTCACCTGCGTCGCCGACCCCCGCCGCTCCAACTCGCCCCGTCTCCTGACTCCTCGCACCAAACAGAGCTATCGTTCCCTTAACTAAATCCTTCCCCATTCCCATTCCCTTCCACAGTCCGGCCCCAGCCCCGATCCCAGCCTCAGCTCCGGAGTCTCTGTCTGTTCCGAGGCTCTGAGCTGGCGTGGCCTCGTGGATATAAGGTGTTAACAGGTGACGCGTGCTGCCGGCGTGTCGGTCGGCATGGGGAGGGCAGAAGGCAAAGCTGCAGGTGTGGCAAACATGTGTGGCCGGCTGGGCCTCGTCGGGCTCACACGAATCACATGACCCGTCCATCTGCGGCAGCTCCTCCTGCATCTGCCCCGTGCTTCCATCCCCGGCTTCCCCCTGGTTGTTCATGGTAGCCGATAGTAATTCTGCGGATCAGAGCGGTAAGCCCTATAGGAGACACATACATCAGAGGACAGGTTATAAATAGTTTGTGCACACAGTTCTCACATTTGCACAAAGATACCAAGATCCTATTGACTTACTGTGTCTGACTACAGCTTTGAAATTCATGTAGTAGAGGATAAATCGGGGGTGGGGGGGGGGGGCACAGTCAAAGGAGAACATCCAGTACTACAATACTACATCACACAGGCTACCCAACAACACAGCATTCTTTGCACCTCCTGCTGCAAGGGCAATAAACAGGAAGAGCCTATCTGCACTCGCTGGACTGTCTTTGTGTGCAAACTTACACACTTTGTTTACTGACTCGCAAGCACAATGTGCTGAGAGTGTGTGCCATCCCTCAGCACGACCAAACATCCGCGCTCTCATTCTTCTGTAGCTCCACCTCCCTCCGTCCATTGTCAGGCCTTGACCTTTTAACGTTTTGTTCGTTTTTTGTCTTTTCCTCCACTCCCTCCCATTCAGTCCACTCTGCGGGAGTGAAACTGAAGAACGGAGCGAGACGACGGCTGCATGCCTGGCACACAGAACACACACAGCGAAAATCTGGGTTTCTTTTCTTCCCCGCTCTCTCTTTCTGCTCGGAGCCTCGCGAGTCTCTTCTGAGCTCTGTTTATGTATTCTTTCCCTCTGCTGACAAACAACTAGCAGAAAGTGCTTTAATGCAGAGAAAACTCCCCCTTCCCTGCTTTCACCACCATCCCCCCTGTGCTATCTCTCCTACTCTGACTCACACACATTCACAGTGCTCTCTCACACAAAGACACACACACACACAGAGAGAGAGAGAAAGGCAGACACTGTATTCTACCCTGTGGGCCTTACCAGTGTGTAACTCACTCCAGTGTGTACTTGCTGGTTTGTATACGACTCGGGCTCTCTTGTTCTCTTCCTCTCTCCTTCTGTTTTCTTTCTGCCTCTGCAGGGCTTGTTGTGAGATAATGCAGAGTCAGTGGAGCTATTAGCTTGCAGGCTAACACTTCCTTAGCACGACCGGCTGTATTGATTTCTGTTACTGTGTTGTCCTCTGATCTACTGTCACTTCAGTAGCTGACGAAGTCCACCTCCGATCCGACAGGATTCACTTCCTTGTTGACATCAGCTGCTGTCTGTTTTTTTCATACTTCCTGCTTCTCCCCGGTGAGAGCGGGAGGGCTCACGCGGGGGTTGGAGAGAGGGAAGACAGTAAGGCCGTTTTGTCATTTAAGCACCAGTCGCTAAAAATTAGCCACTAGTACTTCTTTTTTTTGTCACTGACAAAAAAAATGCACATTAGCAACAGTTATTAGTCGCTATAGTAATTTTACTAGTTGCTATATAATATATAGTACTTCTAAGTTAATAGGTTCTAGTAACTAGTTTACTAGTCATTTTTCTCTTTTTACTCGTAACAATTTAATACACTACTATTACTGTTACTATTGATAACTTTCATTGTTGCTAGTCATTTTTATGTAAAAAAAAAAAAAAAAAGCACCAAAAACCAGACTCTAGTCTCTAGTCAATATTCTGCCAGCTACTAGTCACTATAGTAGTTTTTATAGTCTAGTTGTAATTGAATAGGTAGGCTACTAGTGACTAAAAAAATAAGTACTAGTAGCTATTTTTGGTGCTTTTTAACTGGCAGAATAGTGACTAGCGACTAAAAAATGAATGCTAATGCCTTTTAGTGAATAGTGCATTATACGAAATAAATGACAATACACCCCAACAACAACAGCCAACAACAATGGACCTGGATGGACCCTGGATGCAATGGAGAGGGGTTCTCACAATAATAAGCCCACTCAACTCAGACTTATCCCATCATTACTGATTCTAAGTGTAAATTAACACAGGTCTTTCTGTTCTGTTAAAAAATGAACTTGATTCAGGGTCACAAAATGCATACAGGCTTTAATGTTTAGATATATCATTGCAAAGTACCAGGACAGAAATTATGTCTCATAGTTGTGACTTCAAATGGCAAAATTATAGCTATCAAGCCAGCTGTAGCACCAGGTAATAGCCTATGTGTTTGCCTCCTTGTGCAGTCAGTTTTGAAAAGAGTTTCTGTGCACCTTTCTGCATTACAAATATAGAAACTCTCCAAAAAAAACCTTCATGGGGAAATGAGATGAAACTATGAGATAAAACTTTAATGGTGCCTCTGGGGAATGGGGCAATATAAGCAAAAGCAATATATGCTTACTGCACAAAATGGAACAAGCTAGTTAGCCAGGTAGCATTTTAGTTGTTTAACACAGTGGATTTTAATGGCCATGCATTTCTTTCTCAAAAATAATAACAAAATATGCGACAGATTACAAGAAAGAAATGTTGAATTTATTATCAGAAGACAGGAACAGTTACAACAAGAGTGTAGAAAATGTGATTAACATTGGCACTTATTTGGGAGTCTTCATACATGGTTTCTGCCTTCCCTTTCTTTCTGGTTGTGACCTTCCCCTCCATTTCTATTTACTGGAAGCTACCACTGACAGACAATAGGACAGGATTAGAGAGCTGCAGAGAGGGACAGGCGAGTAAAAACAAACTGCTCTCTGTAGAGAGACCTAAAGAGGCTATTGAGCCAGGCTACACATAAGCAGTATTTGGCAACTGAGTGTCGTCTGTCACTGTGACTCTGTGGCACACAATAATAAGAGAAACAGTCTAAGCTGAAATCACGCCTCAAGTACATCCACTGGATATGAATGATGAAGCTGTTTTTGCCAAAGTTTTGGAGCTGTTTGAGGAACAACTGGGAAGGCAGTGTGAAAAGAGACGCTCTGTGCTCATAAAAACATCACAACCAGACCAGATTTAATTGCAAGAATATAAACAGCAAGGACAAACCAATGAAAAACATTTCACAGGCAAAATAAAATTGTGCCTTTGCATTAAGTCTTGCTTAAACCAGACTGACTTGCACTTGAAATTGAAATCGTGCTCATAGAGGGGCGCTGGACCAGATTATGGGAGAGTTTAAATTAAGTGCCAAAAACAGCAGGATCTCATTCGATCACATATTATCATACTCTATTGGACCACATTCCTTTGAAATGTATGAAATGTCAGTGGGAGGGCTGGCATCCCAAACATCCCTCGGCACACAATTTGACACACAATTTCAAAGCATTTAAAAGGATCATTGATCTTCAATTCATTAGAATAAGCACTCAATAAAAATAGATTATGTGGTTATCAATAGGAAGTTGGAAAGCTGGATAGTAAATATCCAGGGGTCATATTACAGAAACATGTTGCATGCAATAGGAACAAAATATGATTGCCTAAAATGAACAATATTTCTGAGGTATCAGGAGTGTTTATACAGCTTAGCAAAGCCTTTCCACGGGAGCTGGCAACAAAAAACATTCAGTTCTCAGAAATACCAGCCAATAGCGAAGGGGGAAGTTCTGGCAGACAGGCAGGGCAGACAGAAAACACTTACCTAATGCCTCAGCTTTAGCATTGTTTTATTGGCATGAGAGGTCAGTCATTAGTCTAGGGCAGACTGACTCCACCAGTCTGTCTCAGGAGAAGAACACCACTTCTAGGAGTGAGCTAGCATGTCTCTCTCTCTCTCTCTCTCTCTCTCTCTCTCTCTCTCTCTCCCCCCCCCCCCCCCCCCCCCCGCCCCCTCTCTCTGTTATCTCATGCTCCTTCTTTGCCCTAATCAGGTCATTCTTCTGGATGCTGATCTCCACAACTCCCTGCATCTGTCATAACATCGCTATGAATCATAAAACAGAATCAATACGCTGCTTTGTGAGGCTTTCGGTGGACTGCAGGTGCTGTGCTTGTTCTGTAGTGTGTGTGTGTGTGTGTGTAGAGACGTGGAGGAGAAAGACAGCTGTCAGGACTGATCAGAGGCAGTGAGAAGGGGTACAGGTGAGGCAAGAAGGAAAATACAGAATTTGTGGGAAGGGCAAAGAGGGAGAGGAGTATTTCCCAAAATCTCATCATCCGAGAGTAAGATCAAGATCACAAGATCACTGGAATACATACTGAGATACTCACAGCACATTCGGGGCTTCAAACTAAAACTACAATACACGCTTGTACCCCTCTCATATGCCCAGCAAAATAGGGTAGTATTATGTGGCCTCTCGGTATCTTTGGCTTATTTACACTGGTAGGCTAGGCTTGGCCATCTGTACTGAATGAAAACAACAACATAGGAAGAATTCAACTTAAAAGCTAACAGCAAAAAGACTGGTACTATTTCCAGATTTCATAAATGAGTAAATAATTCTTCGTATTAGGCAGACAGACAAGTGTGCTGTGTTGACATGAACAAAATACAGCGTATCAAACAACCACGCTGACAAACAAAACTGGTGTTTTGGTAGTTTACGAGTGTCAGTGATCTAAATCTGTTTCTCCGTCATTTTGCTGAGAGCCTGAATAGAGAACAAAAGTGTTTGTATTCCTGCAGCTTTTCCCATCTAACCGAGCCCCGCAGCGTGTCTTAGAACCAAAGTCATTCAGTTTTACGTGGCAACGGCAGCTACTAATTCATTTTCAATTGAATGGACTGTGTATCATAAATAGGTCCAGAAAGCATAATCACATGTATCACAGGCTCGCTAACTCATTACTGTCTACTGACAAAGGGATATCTGGGCTAATCACTCCATCTCTCTCTCTCTCTCTCTCTCTCTCTCTCTCTCTCTCTCTCATTCAGCAGGAGAGAAAGACATTTTGAGCGCTCCCTTATGAAGATAGACTATCTTCGTGTGTGTGTGTGTGTGTGTGTTTTGTACTTCTATTCTAGTTTCAATTGTAGACCTTCAGAGTAAGGACATTTTTGCGGAGTGAGGTCCATGGCTGGTCCTCACAACTTCCAGGTGGTTAGTTTAGGGTTAGGATTTGGGTTTAAGACGGCGGTTAGAGGAGTCAGGGATTGAATGTAGTCAGTGGAAGGGATACAAGTACAATGATGCGGGTGTGTGTGTGTACATGCAGTATCAAATTCTGACATTGTGAGCAATATAGCCCCCTGTAGATGATGATACCGCATCGTTCATTATCTTCTATTACACCTCTCTAAGGCTATTATGTGAGTCAGAGAAAGTCTTTACGGCCCTCTCCTCTACTCCCTAGAAACACCGAATCGATATCCAGCCTTAGGCCAGCAGCTTTCCATCAATAAGTCATTGAATCTCTCTTCCCATGAGAGGCCTGCCTCATGTCTGTTTTCATAACCCCGAGGTTCCCCCTGGACTAGATTTCTAGAAGGAGATGGAGAATCATTGGGCGTAAGGTTACCCGAACCAAACGATAGACCAATATAAATTTTTACAGACGTTGCCACACATGCGTACTAACCGGTGGCAGAAAACCAACTTAAGCGCTAAGGAATTGTACCTTATGCTCATGTCTCATAGAGAAACGTGGCCGGGTGCATTCTTATGGTTTGTCTGCTCATGATAAAATATCTTACACAGATAAATTGACCCTTTCTGATGGAACTAACCCTGCCAGATCCCTTCTCCCTTCCCTCACTTCAGGTGTGTGATCCAACTAAATGGCCGAAGCTCCAATGGCCAGACATATATGAGTATCTTATTGAGACACCTAGTGTATACACTCAAGAAAAACTCAAGGCTTACAAGTGATTAGATGCATATAATTACGTGGTATTTGTGGTCATGTACAAGATGTACTATAAATTTGGGCAACGGTTTTTGCGAGTCCAAACAATGGGAGACTGGGTCCAGTGACACTACCTTATGGTACATAACATACCATTAGCTTTCAGGTTGATGGTGTTTTGTTGAGACAGATACGATATAAACATCAGTTAGGTCTTTGTATTTAATTTAAAGCCTAGATAGCAAAATGTAGTAGCCTTGACCTGTGTTAATGCTTAAACCTGAATTTGAGTTTCCTGTCTTAATTTAATTCCATTTATCCTAGACAGACATGTTGCCTAGTCTATCTGCATAGAACTGTCCTTGTATTAGTTATAGTACCTGATATAAAATGTTCACTGCAAACACATAAAATTCCATTTTGGCAGCCAACAGGCAACAGGACATTGTTATATTGTTTTTGGCTCCCTAATAGCAAAGTTGATCAGAGTGTTTGCCAGTCTCACTACTATTCCCGCCGGCCTTTTTGCAACCACTTAAAAATATTGGTCTATAGAATCATGACTGTTACATGTATGTATTATACATAAGCTGCTTAAATTGCTTTATGAAAACAGGTTGATTTCATATCCATCACACATTGCATCAGCAACATTTTGTCTGCGCTGTCAAACCCTCTACACCCATTCAGTTTGAAGAGGTTTTGAAGTTCTTATGTCAGCTGCTACATTATGAAGGCCTTCTAGATATATCATATCACTGATCAATTATTGATTCTTGGGCCCTGAATAAAACTCATTGTTATACAATATTAATTGACATTTTTATTTTATGAGTCAACATAAACTAAACCTCATTATAATTTTTGTTATGTTAAGATGAGTATATAATGTAAAGAAAAATCTTACAGTTTTATTTCTTTAAATTTGTGTGTAAAGCAGCTTTTGGTGCAAAATCACTACAAGTCAGTAGTAACACTGTTGAAAAATACAGTAAATACAACCCTAAACATGACTAAAAGTGAATTTTTGCAACCACTATATAACCATGCAACCAATATAATGGCATTACAGAAAATGTCATGGTTCTCTCGGTCACCTGGAAAAATCCTGGGAAAGCTATGGAAAATGGAACATGTGCATATAGGTTTGGAAATGTCATGGAAATTTGTGATAATCTTTATTTTCCCAACAAGTGAAATGTTTAATGACAAGCTTGGCTGCTTGTTGATCCACTTCCCTTTGAGGAATCAAAACCCAAATCAGAAATGTCCCGATAGTATTGGTCCTAAGACCTGGGACATTCTGATCGGATATTCAACATAAAAAATGTGACATTTTCAACACAGACTCTGACAAATTTTGGTTATGGAACTTGAGCGATATGTCATGGAAATGTCTTGAACAGTTGAGGAATGGAATTTGATAAGTAAAAATGTGTAGGACCCCCGGGTGTTACTGTCCAACCATTTTGGCTAATGATCAGCTTTATTCCAAATAGCCTCAGACAATATCTCTCAACACTTCACTAATTATTTTAAAAATCATTTTAGCTATTACTTATTAATTCAATTCCTGTGATGTTTCATTATGAATTGATTCCGAGGCATTTATTCATAATGAAACATGACAGGAATTGAAATGAAAAAGAATATGAAGAATATTTTGTGTAAAAAAAAAAAAAAAGATTGAAAAACCTGTCTGCTTGTTCTTACAACCTTTATTTTTTTTACACAAAATATTCTTCATATTCTTTTTCACAGTCTTCACACATGAGCAGAGGAACTCATGCACTTCATTATGTTCCAGGTGACACAGGGAAGGAAATCTAGACATTCAAACATGATCTTATATGGTCAGACAGACATGAACAGGAACAGAGCACCCAAACACACAAAAGCAGACGCAGAGATGGGGTACGTTCTCTCATCGTCCCACTGCTTTACCCTGTTTGATCCAAACACTGCTCTTATCAGCCTCCTACACACACTCCGTCCCCACGGTAACCGTCTTACATCGCTAGTCTGAGGGCAGCGATGTGCAACCAGCAGTTTCCTGTGGGGGTCACGACCCACTTTTGCTCACAGCTGCAGAACCAGTGTGTCAGGGGATGACAGCAATAAAGTTATTCCGAATCAAACATCCGACTCAGCTGATATGTTGACTTTGGATTGTAATTCCACAACGTGCTTGTCTTTGACTTTTGGGACGAGTATGTGAAAGCTATTGGGCTTTTATAATGTGTTATTAGAGCGTATTAGAATGTGTTGATGTTTCTTACATCAGTCATTCCAGTGTTTATACATGGACAAGATTTTATGGCAATATATAGACAAATTTGAATTGTTGCCCATCCACATTGTTTGAAAAAGTTTCACATGCATCTTCGTGTTTTGTCGTTTTTTAAGGCCCAGATGTTGATATTTGCTTTTAAACATATAGCTTATATAGATATACAGTGTGGCCGGCCAGCTGGCGAGTGAGCGATGGTTTGGAGGTGGAGAGAGCCAGGAGCAGTCCAGCCGGTAAGCACCTGTGCCTGATTAACCTCTCTCTTTATAGCCATGTGTTTCAGTAGACACTGGGAGAGTGAAGGCAGGAAGACACACATCCTGCATCTGCAAGCCTGGAAAGACAATCTGTGTATAGACTGTTGCTTTTATCCCGGAAGGGAACATCCTTTAATCTACAGACTATTGGACTTATGCCCAAAGGAGAGATTTTTGGTACAAGCGCCAGTGGTGCGGATTTTGTGTTGCCACGTTTCACCTTTGTTTTTTTGGTGCCAAATAAAAAGAGTGTCTTTTCTGGATTGACTCAACTTGTCACATATTGGATTTTTGTTGATTATATTAATAGTTCTATGATTTATTCTGAAATGATCCTGAGGGCTGAACTGTTTTTTGGTTAACTGAAAACTCTACTTTATAAAATAGCAACCCCCCAGCCCTGATGTTGTTCAAATCAGTTGAATATAGATAGAGTATAAATAGAGTATAAATGTCATAAGTCGAACAATGGGAGATTTGTCTGAGACTGTCATGTCTTGGCATAACTCATGACACTGGAGAAGGCCTTTTCCCTGCTGTATCTGTGCTTCATCCACGGTAAACAAGTTTGCACCCGTTACCAAGTCTTGCTCTGCTACGCAGCAAGGAGCCAACCACTCAGATCTTTGGATCAACAGCATCCAAAAGTCTAAAAACGAGTATAAAGACGTGGCTGTATGTGCACACACGCCCGCACACACCATTGAGTCTAACAGTTTATCAGGGCGCATATTAGGAGACTACTTAACAGACGCAAAACAGTCGCGCATGCTTGGCCACAGCTGGACCGCTAACAGCTATGACATCATAGTGGACGACACAGAGCAGATCATTGGCTCTTCATAACAATGACATTCAGTGTTTCCCTCGCTGGCCCCTCTCAGCGGGCCCCTAAACGTGGGCGCCGGGGTCACAATGCTCCTCTGTGTCCCCTGACGTATGGCATCCTGGCTCTGATGCGACCCTGGGAGGCTCCCAAAATGAATACCGCGCCAAAAAGCCTTCAAAACCGGGCCCTAACAAAATCCCTGGTTGGCTTCCTTCGGGGGGCTCGCGCTTCATTGTCTGAGACTTAGCTTACAAAATAGTCAAAGAGAAAGAGCGGCGAGGTGTGTGTGTGTACGTGTGTGTGCGTGTGTGTGAAAGAGAGAGAGAGAGTGAGAGAGAGTGATAGGAAGATCATGCGAGAGAAAAAATAAGAAAGAGATATCAGAATAGCTGAAATATGGCAGCAGGACTGTAAATACTGTAAATGACTGCCAAACCAATCAGTCTGTGTCACTTTTGAGTACGCAGGTGAAGATGTAAGGGTCTCTTCTCACTTCTGATCTGGAAATGAAATAGAGAAAGCCTTGAGAAACCAGAAGAAGACAGAAGACAAACCAAAAAACCTCTCATCATCTCTTCATGTCGAAGCCGACCTTCCACCTCAGTCCATTTTTAGTCTAGTATTGACATCAAGGTAACGCCGCACCTGCCAGTCAAAAGGCAGCAGCATAAACCTTATTCCGCTCTTATTCCTGACAGAGGAAACGGCGGGGAAGGCAGGAAGACGGGGAGCCGCGTTTGGCACAATCACTGAGGTAATTACAGATTTGAAGGTGAAAAAGATTCACACAATGTTCACTCAAACAACTCTGCCTGAGGCCAACTAAATGGAAGAGTGGGCTTTGTGTGCGTTGGTATGCTGATGTGATTGATGGAAGAGAGAGATTTGTGTGTGTGTGTGTGTGTGTGTGAGAGAGAGAGAGAGAGGGAAAGGGAGACAAAGGGAAAAGTAAGTTAGAGGAGCAGAGAATAGCTTGGAGAGAGGGTGGGGTAATGTGGAAGGAAGAAAAAGAAAACACTGAGTGAAAGGATAAAGATTGAATTTCGTCTTCACCGAGAGGAGAACCCTGCCTGCAGGCAATCAGAAGGATGAAAGGATGACCGCCGCCCCTCTCTGACTGACAGTTAGACAGCCCCCCCCCCCCCCCCCCACCTCTCCCTATCTTCCTCATTACCCTCCCCTCCCTCCCCTCACCCCTTCTAACTCACTCTCTGCTTCAAGCCTGTCCGTCAGTGTCCGATATCAACTCTTAAAACAATTATTGAACTGCCAGAGGGGTGGACATAGTGCAGAGTCAGCAAACAGAAGTGGAAGACTACCTGTCACAAAAGGGGGAGAAGGGTGAGGGAAAGGGCATAGGATGAAAAGACAGTGGGAGGGAAAGAGAAAGAAAAGCGTGCATCATTATAAAAATGGAAATTTAATAAAAGTTAAGCCGCTTATTGATTTGGCTGACACGGCGACTGTGTGTGTGTGTGTGTGTGTGTGTGGGCGTTTGCATGCTCACGTTGGTGTGGTCTTCAACTGTTTGTCCACTGTCTTTTGAGGGAATACAAAACTACTTAGAGCAAAAGCAGATTATGAGATTAAGTGATGCATTTGTGGGAAAGTAATAAGAAAAAATGGTAGAAGAATACAGAAATACAATAACCCTGGAAGTCATTCCTCCTACAACTTGTGTGTGTGTGTGTGTGTGTGTGTGTGCGCGGGAGGAGCCTGTGTGTGTACGTACGTGTTGTTTCGATACGCATCTCTGCATGTTATGCTGCATTTCAGGATGCAACGGGGGGTTAGCGTGACTTTGTAATGGCTTCAGTGAGAGCCGGAGTAAATCAGTAGATAGCCTGTTGGATTGATAATCTGCTCTAGGTGGGAAATAACCTGCACAGCATCACAATGACTTTGCTTTTATCTCCTCTCTCGTCGCCTCCCCCGCTCGGGGGTCGCATAGCGAAGACGCCATCGCAATCCCGTGGGATTAAATTGTTTTTACATGAAACAACAGAGGAATTTGTAAACCGTGATGTGTGTATGAAAGCGGGACTTTGATGTCAAATAATGCAGGACCGACTCCCATCAGCCCCCTGTTCTCGTTTGCTTCATTTACTGTCTGATTATTTATTATCTCTCTTTTTTCTCTCTTTTTTGTTTAGAAATAGGATCACGCAAGTTGAAAATAGGAGTACTCATCAACACTCAACATATGGCAGCAGATGTGTGTTGCAGTATGTGAGAGGGGGGAGGGGACAGAGAAAGAAACACAGAGAGAGGGGGGGGGGAGAGAAAGGTGGAAGGAAGAGAGAGAGAGAGAGAGAGAGAGAGAGAGACAGGGAGAAAATGGGGGAATAGTAGGAGAGTTGAAAAGAGAGAGGGAGAATAAAGAGAAACGGAAAGAAAGAAAGAGTGAGACAGTAGAGGGGAGGAAGAAAGATGAGAGAGGGGGTGAGAGATGGGAGGGGACAGAGAAAGAAACAGAGAGAGAGGGGGAGAGAAAGGTGGAAGGAAGAGAGAGAGAGAGAGAGAGAGAGAGAGAGAGAGAGAGAGAGAGAGAGAGAGAGAGAAACAGGGAGAAAATGGGGGAATAGTAGGAGAGTTGAAAAGAGAGAGGGAGATAAAGAGAAACAGGGAAAGCAAGAAAGAAAGAGAGAGACAGCAGTAGAGGAGAGGAAGAAAGATGAGAGAGGGGGTGAGAAGGGGGGAGTGAGAAATGGAGAGGAGTTTAGAGGCTCTCTAACACTTTGCACTCCCTGCACAGCAGATGCCACATTCTGTCTGGCACAGTGATCTGTGGGCCTGCTCTATTTATACCCTCACTCTGTCACCGCAGGGCCAGCACAACACTCACAACACACACACACACACACACACACACACACACACACACACACACACACACACACACACACACACACACATCCAGCATCAGGTTTGTGCAACCCTCCTGTAACGTCTGAACCGAGTGCAGGTTAGAGAGGCTCCCTGCAAGAGGGAAAACAATGTGGGGGCATGTGAAGATGCACAGGAATCAGAGGCAGGAGGAGGAAAAAAAAAATGGAAACAGGATATAGAAGAATGGATATCGCGTGTCTATTGAAGCGGTGTGTCGAAGCGTTAACGTTTCAAAGTTTAGGATGACAACATTCTCCGAGGGTAACTCTCATGGGAGAGTCATAAAAGATTGAAGACACAGATTTTCCCTTTTTGTTAATGCCTGGCTGGCTTTAGTTGGCAGGCTGGACCTTGAGAAAGAGGAGAGTGAACAAACAGTGGTCTGATTAAGCAGGGTGGGTGGGGGAGGTAGGGGGAGGTTGGGGGCGGGGGGGGGGGGGGGGGGTGGAGCTTTTTGGAGCTCCCTGGCTACTGAGAATCACAGCCATGAGTCACAACAGCTTTCCACTTTAACTAGTAAACTCAAAGAGGGGAGGCGAGGAAAAGGGGGAAACCTCAGCGAGTGTTGAGATACACCGAGAGAGCTAAATTGAATGTAATGCTGCAGCAACAAATACACTTCGACAAAGTGAGTGGGAGTAAATGGGGGGGGGGGTGAGAAAAAAAACAACAACAAACTTTTCCAGCATTATAGAGACATGAGTTCAGCATGGGGATTAATTCTTGTCTTGGGTGGTTGCTCTCGTGTGGGAGGAACAATAGCTCGATAACAGTACAGCTTTAACACGTAGCTCGCTGTGGACAAAAAGGGGGGCATCTTTCTCGTGCTGCGGGGTGTAATCTCCTCTCTAAAAACCCGTGTTGCATTGTTAAGAGGAGGCACCCCTGCATGTTAAATGGCTTTTGTTTGTAATCAATCAGCGCAAATGTTATAGAAGCAAAAGCAGGGTTCATTACACATCCGGCTCAGAGAAATGACACCACTCCCCGCATTCATCAATTTCACAAACCCTGGGCTTCCTGCAATATAACACTTGCTGGTTTGCAATTGGAGGGCACACACACACACACACACACACACACATGCACGCAGACGCACACACACACACAGAGTTGTGACCTATAATGTTCCCGTGCAAAGTCACACAAACAAATTCAAACAGCGCAGGAGGAGGAGGAGCAGGACGAGACATTTGAAAGAGCAAGGTGAGTGTCTCATGCAGGTACAATAAAAGCGCTGGGAGGCAATCTGTGCAGTGTCACCTTTCATGTCGTGAAAAATGAATGGTGGAATCCTGTCGCTTACACTTTTGTTGTGTGTCTGTGCGAGCAAAGTCATCTTATTGCAGTTTGATAGGCTTCCCGCAGCAATATGGTGTGATGCAAACCGTCGTCTACGTCTGGTCATACGGGATAAATGTGTGTGTAAGCAAAAGAGTGAGCACTCCAGCTGTCAGAGGCGTAGAAGGGGTGAGAGGGGTGTGCGTGTGTGTGTGTGTGTGTGTGAGCACCGGAGAGAGAGAGCGCAGGAGAGAACGACAACAAACGTTTCCTCCTCCTTTGAAGCGGCCCCCTATCACCTTCCCTTCCCCTCTCCCCCTCCCCTCCCACTGTCCGTCAGCAAGCCAGTAAATCCAGCCTCTCATCTGCTGGAATGCCTCTGAAGTTCAGGAATGCCTATGTGGGATTTGAGGCCCGGTGAGTTATGGGAACACCTGAGAAGGGTTGAGTTGGGGGTGGGGGTGGGGGGGGGGGGGGTGCATAGGCATCCTTATACCTATGAAGGGCAACGCGTCGACAGCCAACGAGGCTGATGGATTGGTTCCGGTGGTCACCTGTGCCGGGCGTGTTTGAGGCACAGGATAAGCAAGGCCTGCTGACCCCACATGCACGCACGCACACACACACACACAACATCAGAGCGAAGGAGATTGCCAAGCGTCGGGGAGTGGCAGAGAAAGGGACGTTCTTAAAAGGGATGAGGGTTATAAAAACAGAACATGGCTGAGGTCACGGCCTGCACAGCAAGCTCACATTCCTTCAGCCTGCATCTTCCAAAGTCACCCATTGGCCCGCCTCCTATCCTGGCAGGATCACTACAGTGCACTCCAGATGCATATCTTCCCCATTTGTATCTTGTGTGTGTGTGTGTGTGTGTGTGTGTGTGTGTGTGTGTGTGTGTGTGTGTTCGAGGGCCTGGAGGGGAGCCATGAAGATGACACGGCTGACGCACCCTGTTACTTCCAGGGCAAGGCAGGAGGATGTATAAGTCAATAGATGAATGAATAAATCACATTTTATTGTTGTATTTGCCCTTGCTGGGGATGTCTGTTTTCCTTCTCCATGTTTTCAGCTTTCCATTTCCTGATGGGAGGGCATAAATTTTGCCATTAAAACAATTGACTCCTATAGCTGATCTCAAGGATATATTCCAAGCCCCAAGTGTCCAATAAACCCCCCTGCTTTTCCCTTTAAAAGGATAAATGATAGTGAATAAATGAGGTGGTTTAAAAATCGAAGGGGGGGGGAAATGGAAGGAGACAAAATGAGAGAAAATGCTGGATATTCCCCTTGTGGTCGAGAGTGCTGTTATACAAAGGATTGTGGAACCTGAAAAAGATTTAGATTCACTTTCAGTGGCATTGATTTTGTGGAAGATGTCTTTGTAGCGAGCCTGGATGATTACCCCCCCCCCAATCAGTCAATGCACATGGCAATCTCACAATGGCAATATTTGCACAGGGCCGATAGATAGATGTGGGGAATTAGAATGCAAAAAGAGAGGAAGGAAATTAGATGACGAGAGCGAGTGAGAGAAAAAGAGAGAGAGAAATAAAGAGGAAGAGGCCGTGTAAAAATAAGACAAGGACAGCACCCACATTAAATCCAAGCTATTTTCTGCTAGAATTCAACATTGTTTATTCCCAAAATTATATGGCTCTCCCAGTGCCTTTCAACTGCTCTAGTTTATTGAGAGGATATTGAATCCTGCAGATTCACCACTTTAGTTCATTTGGAAAAGCACACGTGTTATGCAAAGTATAGAGTAAAAACACAAAGGTTTTCTGCTTGAATTGCCAATCACTGAGGAAGGAAGTGTACCACTGCACCCTATATTGTTTCCCCTTTGGTTAAGGTAATGTGAGGGTGTCGTGAAGTGTTCAAGCTTGACAGTGAGCCGCACCCTGCAGTTGTCTCAGACTATAATTGCTGTGGCTCCTGGCGTGGGAGGCCTGACTGTCTCAGACCTCTAGTTTGAGGAGAGTCATGTTACAGGTGTGAAAGGAATCTCACTGGAAGAAGGCTTCTCATAGCGTACATAATAAATACCTAATAAACAAAAGAAAACATGTTTCTTTTTCTTCCATTTTTAATGTTTTAACCATGAAGAAACCTGTTTCACAACCCAGACAATCTCACAACTTTTATCCGTCCTGTCAAATCGGAGTCTAGGACCATGACTGCAAAATGTCTACAATACTTCAAATTGTTTTCCCTTTATAAATCTTACAACACAGAGTGATTTCTATGCCGCAAGCGTGTGCATACACAGAGAACGGATGCATCAAACTTTATTTAAGATAATTCAAGGCAGAGTCTGTCTGGCTCGCTGCCAAGATTTACCCAAGCCTAGGTTTAGGATATCATAAAAGACCCATGAAACCACATCAGCTTTATTTACTTGTATGTATAGAATTGTGACACCATTTTTACACCGTTTCCCCATCCTGTTGCATCTCATACCCCGCAGTCCCATCTCACGTTCACCAAGGCGTGTCTAATCTTGTTCAAAAGACAATGATACTGCAGCCTCAGCCATAAAATCCCTCTAATGCTTGTCTTCAGTGGGCTGATCCCTCTTTTCCCTCCTAAGGAGAGGGGCCAGCACCTGGACGCAACCCAAAGTGACTGCCTGCCTCCATGCCCGTCTTCATCCTCTGCATGCCTGAATGCCCCAGCTCCTCTCATATCTATACCCTGGCCTGCCTATCTACTTAACTGATTGACTGACTGACTGCCATGACATCTTCTCCCAGCGAGCTTTAATCATTTCTATGTAACGCTGCACCATTACGGAACGAGGCAAGCCGGAGCGTTTGTAAGGTACAACAGCGTAGTACGGCAGCACAAAGCCCAATTTACATAGAAATGACCAAATTACAGAGCACCGACACAGCCAATGGATCCTATCATTCAAAACGACTACAGCGAGTAACCACACAGGTCTCCGGTATGGGTACAGCCTCCAGCCAACACTAACATTCAGAGAGCTTGTGGTCAGCTTAAGGAAGGAATGTGCTGTTTCAGCAGCGTGGAGGTATTTTGTCATCAAGTGTCACATGTCCTCTTGCCCTTCTGTGTATTGATTCTCTCTGCACTACAGGCACTGAGAGGACAAACCCCCCCGTGACGCAGTCGGAGCACACGGAAAATCACCACAGCTCCAATTCCACGAACAGCAGCTATATATTTCCAAACTTTTGAGCCTGCGTAAGGTTTTTACAAAGGCCAATTTAATTTCACAGAAGATGCATCACACGTGAAAGTAGGTGCTGCTTAGCGGTGTAGCGTGTGCAGATGCCTTTCCAAATTGAGAAAGGTCATTCCCTCGTCCTTGTTAGGCATACCCACATGTCCAGCCAGCCAATTTGGACCATTCGCATCTTTGTCTGGCATCGGGGGGGCAAATGGTAAGCTCCCTTCACAACATGCACATAGAAATATCTTAATTACAGCCACAGACGTGGCCAGGTGCAGGTACCCATGAATAAGACTCATTCAACAGCCAAACGATAGATTATCTCTCCATGAATGCAATCAGTTATTCTTTCCAGCAAAAGGCTCAAAAAAAAAAAAAAAAACCTAGTCATTTCCATAAGCATGCTAATTCACATTTCCATAGAGATGGAGCCTGATGCAAATGAGTGAAATGCTATGTGCTTGAAACAAGTCCCCCGGCTGCACCGAGGCATCGACAGGCAGCGCCCAGAGGAACGTCAAAACCCATCAAGCATGCCAATCAAATGCTGTGCCATGTTTGAGTTAAAGTCGAGAAGGAAAAAAAATGCAAAATGTGGGGGAAACACTTGAACTCAACAAGGTCCTGACAGTGGAGCCAATGTCATGGCTGGCTAATTCTAGCGTGAGATAAATGAAACAGGATGTCGAAACATGCACTTTCAGAACGAGGCACATGCTGGATTTTGCAGAACTTTCCATTCACTTTTTGGGTTTGGCAAGACAAACCTGGAGGCGACGTCTTTCATCTAAGCGGAGCTGTTGATATTGGTGTGTGGAGAGGGCCATCATTTTACAGTTGCCTCA
Organism: Hoplostethus mediterraneus; assembly: GCA_034670385.1. Taxonomy (NCBI): domain Eukaryota; kingdom Metazoa; phylum Chordata; class Actinopteri; order Trachichthyiformes; family Trachichthyidae; genus Hoplostethus; species Hoplostethus mediterraneus. The sequence continues at coordinate 13,414,344 of JAXDDW010000003.1, read as the reverse complement.
CTCACGGCATCAAAACAAATAAAATAAAGCATTCGACTTATTTTCTCTGGCATGAAAAATACAGATGTTGCGCAGCTCTGAAACTATATGAAGGTTATGACTTTCTGCAGGGTATATATAGACTAACATTTCTCTTGTCACAAATAACCGCCAGGCTGTCTACTCTTGACTTCAAAACACGTTAGAGACAGAGCTTCTGGAACAAAGCATAACAAACAGGAGGGAGTCAAATGGTGAAATGAATCAGGATTTATTTTTCTGTATTCTATGACTGGCATGAAAATTAAGGAAAAATAGATAGAAACTAAATGGCCGTTGAACAATTGTTGTTTCAACAGCATCATTTGTGGTGTAGGCTATATTATTGTTCAACATCTATAAATAAAGGGAAGAACGGCTACAGTTTATTATATGAATTGCCTTTGCTGTCCAGGTATTCCTATCTGATATTTTGATTTTTTTTTTCTTATTGCCTGGTAGTAACCTTTAGTCATGATTACGCAAAGAGATCAGCTAGCAGAATGAAAAAAAAGCAGGCTTTGGTAATGGAATAGGACAAGCAGGCTGTAATCCTTTCCATAATTGGAGAGCACAGCAACACTGAGAGAGTGGACAACAGCTGGAGAGATGTATTAGACTGTCCCCCTGTGTATGATTTACTCTGACAGAGCCCTGCAAAAAACCAGTCTCCACTCCAGAATGCGAAGTGTCTCAGCTGAAGGCGTCGACCATCAGCGGTTAGGCAAATCTCTTGTTGGAGAAAGCAGACGTCTTCCATAGGTTTTTACACCATCACACGTTATCACCTTAACACCATCTGTCCATCTCATGCTGCTGTTTCTCTTTCTATCTCTCTGACTGACACATACCCCGCAATCTCACTCGTCTTATTTGTCAAACACTCATGTGCACCGTCATGCGAACAAATTTATAAGTAAAGCCATGCGGCAGAGATTTTGAAAAAGTTCCTTCCGAGAAAATATCCCGTTCTAAAAACAGCAATGCTCTTACATTGCTCAGTCTAATCGGGACACATTTTAGACTTCATTTGCAAATTGAATTTGACACATACACATGCCGAGATAAGGCATAAACAACAGAGAACAATTCTTTCTTCTAGCAGCTGACACATATTTGCGAGTCAAAATAGTCCTGCCTGTGTTACTCACTCCTTTCTTCTTTGCATGGATGGCCTTAGAGCGGATACCCAAGGGCCCTGAACCTACGCCTGCATCCCCGGCTTGCACTAACCCAGGCTTTCTGCCAGCTAGCCTGGCACACCACAGCCTGCATGGGTCTCCAGCCCTTGCACTCCCCCAGCACCCCCCAGTCCTTGTCCCAGCCCCCCAGTTGCCCTTCATGGCCTGTGCCCACTCAGCTGTGACTAAGTGACTCTCCCCCTGGTATGTGCCGCGTTTCATAATGAAATCACTCAGTCATGCGCAGGAAGTCCCCTGCACTGCGCAGCCATGAAAGAATGCCAGTTATGTCCGTCCACTCACACATGGCAAGTGCTGCTGGGAGAGGGACAGCCTAAGTCAGCTCGTCTCCTGGGATCTGGCAGAAATCCCAGTTGTTACTTTTTGTCAACGTTTTTAGTCTTTTATACTTTGAATCGTGCAAATTAGTTGGATTTAATTAAGCATCTCTTTTGTATTATTACGGAAGTACATCTAAATTTTGATTGCCTTTGTTGCTTTTGGATGATGACACTGCAGGCAAGCGTTAATGATGTGTCTATTTTGCTAATTTTAGTGGGACTCATGCCTTCATCTTCTTTTTCTTGTTTTCCCTTTGAGGTTTTGGTGTGAAAATGTTGCGGCAACGTGTTAAATAATGTGCTTTTATTGTGCTGCCTTTATAAAAAAACATGGACTAGAATCTCATTTCAACCTCAAGAGGAGGTTACAAAACAAATAAGTGAACCTTCACTGCTGACGACTGGGTTTATGTACACAGCTGTGTCTCCTTTTACTTGCGAGATTCTGGTCTGTCTGAGAATGTGATTGTGTATGTGTGTGCATGTGTGTGCATGTGTGTGCATGTGTGTGTGTGTGTCCATGGAGATCTACCCTCAGCTCCACTGGAATGTGTGCAATCTGCTCAAGAAGGAGAGGATCAGTTTGCTTACCTGGGGTCTGTGCTGAGGCCTGCTGTGGGCCCCATGCTTGAGCCTGCGTTCCAGTCCCCTGACATACGCAACAAGCACATCTAGAGTGAACCAAACGGGGCGATCACAGGGACACTGTTTTGGATAATAACCTACTACACCGGTGCGATCAGCGGCCCCGCGAGGAGTTGCAGTAACAAGACTACGTCACATGGCCTCAGGGTGAAGGGTGGAGAGATGATGAAGGGGTTAAGTCTGTGTAGCGAGCTGACACAAGCCAGACGGGAAAAGTACGAGAGGAACACATGTGAACAGTTAAAGAGTTGTTCAATCACTTTGATGTCCACCATTGGTGTGATTAGAGCTGGCATGGTCCCTAGTAAAAGCATCAAGACGAGGCTTTCTTTTGCAAAAGAATACACAAAAAAAAACTACTCGAGAAAATGAAAGTTTCATTTCCCATTTAGCTAACAATTCAAGACAGACTCACAGCAGGAAGGGAGGGATGTGGGTGGAGGACGGGAGGACGGGAGGAGGGGAATGGTGGGAGGGGTGCAAGTCTGGTTAAGACACGCAGGCCTCGGCTTAGCATTGTGTTTAATCCCTGGTGTCTGCAGCCTGTCATAAATCTCTGTGGAGTGTTCAGCATCGACAGACATGCCTCAGAGCAAGATGCCCAGCTGCAAGCCCCCAACCCCCCTCCATCCAGCAACTCCAGTAACTTATAGCATGTTAACGTGACCTGCTTTCCCCTACACAATATGTAGTCACTACACATATTGATCCCTAAGTCCCTATTACAGCTGCACCAGGCAGTTAGTCTGGGAAAAAAAAAACCCAACCCAGCTTCATCTGCTTAAAGGCTAGCTGAGTCTCTGCCACTAATCGCTACCTAATAGGGAGGAACACAGATCGATGGCGCTGACACACGTACTGTAAGCCATGGGTCTACGCTTCTGTTGAAGGGCAGGGTGAGAACGTGGAGCACACACATTTGAAAGGAAGGCTCTTGTTACCCCCATGCCCATTCAGTCCACCTGCCTGCCCTGCTCTCCGGAACAGAGTGAGCTGTACCAAAGTGCCCTGGAGTTAGCATCAACAAAAGGTGTAAAAGAAACCAGATGAGATGCAGGATTGAAGGAGGGCTGGAAAGAATTAGGCCTTCAAACGTTTTATCACTGACATCCCCTCTGATGTGCCCCTAAGTCTCGATCCAGCAGATCAGACACAGTGCCGGGCCCATAGCGGAACTAATGAGGAAAAGGTGCTTTCTAGTGGGTGAAATTAAATATTGCGGTGACGTGAAGTGACAGTTTATACTGACCTTAGGGTAATATATATATACTTTACACACTGCTCTTGAATTCCTTGAAATACTGTAAACAAGAGTCTCCTCTGAGAGTAAGGTTACCATTGATTGTGGGTTTGGCTGCCCAACAATCCGTCTATAGGTTGTTTCTTTACTAACTTGATAGACCGAGCCAGTGTTTGATGTAGCTGTCCTTTTACAGGTTTAAAAACATTTTTCAAACGATGTCAAATGTTGCCACTTGTCTGCTTAAATTGATCATTTGGCGGTGAGAATCTTAAGGGGATTTGAGGTTCCTGTTGTACCGTGCCAAGTGACTGACAGAATGGCTGCTGGGTAACACTGTACCGGGACAAGGTATTTCTACAGAACAATGAGGGCCCTGTAGTGGACAAGCACACAATCTTTAAACAAAAAATCCCAGGGCTGCATACAGAACAGGCAAATATTTGACCGACCGCTGTGTGGAAGTGAGAAAGAAGTGAATAAGAAACACATGGTCTGACCACAGTTAACTTAAATTACAATATATTTATATCAAAAAAGACAGGAAGGATCTGGAATGTTACAATGCACATTAAATTAGTGGAGCATCAAATTTCCAAAACAGGTTGGCAGACACAATATTTACAAAGTACTTTACAACATGTACAATGAATATGTTACACTTATGTCGTTAAGGCTGAATATACAATCAAAACGCGATGACATGAGCTGCAGGTCCTTGCTATGACAATTGATTGTGCAAACGATTTTCTATAAAAAAAAAAAAAAAGGTGAGACAGATATGTGCCAAAATGTTAAAGAAATGCAGTAGGCTATTCAAGAGTCAACTCATGTTAAGGCTTAGGAGTTTATCATAACTGAACACAGGGCAAGAAGACAGCGCGCATGTGACTGGGCTGTGTTATGATACCCAAATAACCAATAGTTATTGAAGTGAGTGGAGACCTGATAAAAGAAATACATTGACCTTAATCGTTTTTCATTCCTCGCTGTGAGGCGTACAGTGAAAATACCCCATGACCTTCTCTAGCGGGGAGCTTATAAACATGTCAAATTTTCATATTTATAAAGTAGGCAACGCATTTTATTCACAAGAGGTAGTTCAGCTGGATATTCAAGACAGTTTCGTGTAATGCGCATCACTTTAGCACAGGTGCGCCAATCGCGTTTGCAGTGCTCACAATACTCTACAGAGAACAAACCCATCACCTGCGTGTGCTGTTACAGGAGTAATATGCAATGTTCACAGCTGGCTGTACTTTCCTTTGCAATGCAGTATGTGTTTGTATAATCTGTCTATCCTGTCCTGGAGAACACCGGCGTGCTCCTCTGAGAGAAACCCCAGTTCCGGAGACAAAGGCTCGCTGTCTCTGTAGAGCTCCAGCAGCCTGATCCTGGAGTCTCTGCGCCTGTGCAGCTCCACGACGCGTTGCGTGGTCCTTTTTCTGAACACGCACACGGAGCCCAGCACTGTGTTGTGATACTTCTCCCACATATGCAACACCCGGTACCCATGCACAAGTCCGGCCTCGTTGTCTATAAATACGAGTTCGCCTCGCGGCGTTTTGAGGAGGTTGTTGGTGTCTCTCTCCATGACGCGCGAGTCCCACTGCAGGCTGAACAGATTGCTAACGAGCCTGTCGAAGTTGGCGGTCAAATAATCGATTATGATCAGGTCGGTCCACTGCATCAGCTCCAGCAGCTCCCCCGTCGTCTTGTTCCACAGCTCCTCAAGCAGAGGATGCAGCCCGCTGCTCTCCTGTCTGAGCGGCGCAGGTGTGACAACCCCGGTCAGGTTGGAGACCCACTCGGTAAGAGACACCACGGCTCGTTCACTCCACTGCAGACCGTCTATTCTCCTCCTCACAGATGCCCATTGTTCACTGTCAGGGTTCAGCTGGGCCAGAATGAGAGGCGGTAGGTTTGTGATGCCCAGCAAACTAGCCAGGTAATATGTCAAAGTTTCTCCTTGCACTTGATCCGCGTTTATCCCGTAACGCACACAAGCTTTGGTTCCGTCCGCAAAAGTGGCGAGCTGGTTGGATATCCTGCCGCAGCCGGGCTCCAGTTTCACTATCCGGTAGCCCCGGGCTCTCTCTCGCCAAGCCCGAGCATACTCCTCCGTGAAGCCGACTGGGAGGTGATCTTCCAGCCATTCACTCCAAAAAATCCCATCCTCCACGGGGGAGCCTAACTTGACCGGGCCCTCCCGCTGCGCCGACCCCTTGTTATCCACATTCATATGGTAATCTCGACTTCCTACAGGGACAGTTTGATCTCGTACACCAGTGTGGTTGTGAACCTCAAGCCGGCCCCCTAAGTGCGGTCTTTGTGGCGCTGGGACTGCGAGCAAAGCCCGGAAAGTTTTGGCGGAGAGGTCCGTCGATGGCCCGCGGTGAAAAGACCCCGTCCCCGGTGCCGGGAACCTGCGTTTGTGTCGCTCCAACCGGGTCTCCAATGCGCTCCAGACGTAGAAAACACTGGCACAGGCGCACAGAAAGAGCAGCGCAAGTAAGTTCGCTGAAACAGCCCTCATGGCGAAAGACTACTGTCACCCTCCCCTTGACCCACGGAGCTCCAGCAGAACCGGGCTCAAACAGTGTACTATAATGTGTTTTTAGTTTAATAAAGAAACAGTTCCTCCACTGCACAGTTCAACTGGCGTGTCCTCTGTCCCGTGCAACCTCAACCCCCCCCCCGGCTCACAGGCGGACTGCTTGAATCACAGGAGGAGGGTCCCTTAAACAGCGTGACTCGCATCTCCCGTCCGGTTCAGTTGCCTTGTAATAATCCTCCTCTGTCGGTAATGTAGAGAGCATTTAAAACCACTGCGGCGGATATTCTCCATCAGACGTCCCCCATTCTTCGCGCCGTATGGGGCTTTCTCTCTCGCCGCGTGCGTCCCTCTCTCTCTCTCTCTCTCTCTCTCTCTCTCTCTCTCTCTCTCTCCTTTTTCTCTCGTCTCTTTCTCTCTCCACCGGGTGCTGGGTGAGTTTGAGCTGTGTGCTGTCGGCTCACAGAGAGACACTGGGCGGTGAGACACGTGACTATAGCCCAGAGATGGTGGGCGGATCGTGGTAAGGAGGGTTCAGAGAGGAGAGGAGCAAGTGCAGGAGGGGGGGGGGGGAGGGCTGAGCAGTTCAGTCTGGATCAGGCAGCCATTATGATAATTAATACAGAACTTTGGAGAATACAGAGAATTGATAAAGTGCTTTGGAAAATAATGTCACCATTTTAGACAAATTATATTTTCTGCGTGTGTGTGGCTAGTACCAAGCAGAATAACCATGTCAATGAAGCAAAAACATAGATGAAGTATAAGCCTATACCTTTTTATTTGTGGAATAGAGTTCAGACACCTTTGTAGTCTGACTTTTTGTGTCATGACATCATAGTTGACTAAGTGGTACCAAACTGATGCAAGTTATATGAGGATAGAAAAAAGCTGTTTTTCTGAAAATACAATTGATTTTTGGTGGTTGTTTGATTTGTATTCAACACCCTGTCACTGGGCACCAGCATATATATTCAGCTATTCAGACAGCTCAACAAAAAGGAGTCAATTAAATAAATTGCCGCAAGTAATAAGACCAACAGGCACTCTTAGCCTGCAGATATGTTGAGAATTTGTATCCGATTCCTGCAATGGTCAAAATCCAACTGCAGCCCGTCCCATACTGCAAAAGTTACATTTAACATATAGCCTACTTCAGGGGATCCAATGTATGTATCCACATACACATACATACTACATACGTACATACTTTAGTGAAGCTGACTGTAACACGCATACACACACACACCCATGTATACAAATCTCCCCTATTAAAATCTTCCTCATCAGCATCCTCCATACACTTTGTAATTCAAATCATGTTTTCACACTCTGTAGGCTGAACCTTAGTTTCCTAATCAAATTAATTGGGTAATTTTTATAGCAACATGCTGGCATGCTAAACTGCCTAGTGAGTCTAGAAGACACAGCCCCAGACAAGAATACTCAATTACCCCCACTAAAGCATCTTAAAGTCAAGCCATGCATGGTACTCTAAATGCCCGGAGTCCACAAACTGTTAGGAAGAAATATCCTCATTCTCACATTCATGCTATCTTATAGTTAAGAGGGGGACAAAACTACACTATGGTATCCAATTATCATCTAATAGTATGACTGTAGGAATGGAGAGTATGTGGCAGTATTCTGGTCCTCTTTGGGAATTGGCTCTTTTGGGTTTGTGCCGTAAACAGAAAAATGTGTTCAAATGACAGCCAGCATTTGATTCTGTTAGGCAGAACGTGTGTTTCGCAACTTGGCAGAGAAAAGAGTGTGTCCAAGTGGGTTGTCATCGTTCCTAATCCGCTGAACAGCGCTGTGAACAACAAATTAATTTACAGATCACACTCCTCAACTGTCTGTTTCAATGGGACGCAGAAGGACTGGGAACTAAACAGGCATACCAAACACATTATAGTACACGAGGAAATAGAACGTACATTTTCAAATGGAATTGTTCCATCAAACGTTTTGTGCATATTAGTGAGTATGTGAGGGTGTTGTCTCACTGTGTCACTCATGTTCTCCTCTAGGCCTACCACTGTTATCGATTCCTCTGCTTCATCTTGGACTAGCAGTAGTTGGCTTCCTGTCACTTTCGGCTCAAGGCTTCAGCCCGCCACGGTCCAGACATGGGAAATGAAGAAGGCTTTTAAGTGCATTGTTGGAATTCTGTCTGATGGGTGTCTGCATTTTAGGAGTGTGGAATAACTGTATTGACTGGCTCGGTCTGCAGCAGCACGCGTTGTGGTGTCCCTTTCCCTTTTAGCGCAAGTGTTAGGCATGTTCAGATATCAAACCTATCTGTTTCCCACCACGTGTTATCTGCAGGTCAGAGTGCCTCCGAGCCCCTGCCTCCTGCATTCCTCACTCCGCTACAGCGGAGTCCCGGGAGGGCCGTAAAGCAGGGCGAGCTTCTCCCCACCAGTCATGGCTGTCTGCGGGCCAGCGCTGCAGCGGCGACACGGGAGAGCCCAGACCGTCTGTCATTCTGTCCACGACGACACAGTACACCCGGCGCTGGCCGTCTGACCAGGCCACAGCTGCGATACGATCTCAGGTTCTCCCGTGTGTGGTGGCCCCGTCTGCCACCGTCTGAGGGACGGAGAGAGAGAGGAACGGGAGGCATAAAAGAGAAGTGGACAGAGGAGGAGAAAGTGCAGCAGGCCCCTGTCACTTCCCTGTAGTCTAAGGTTAGCTCACGCTGAGCAATAACTCATAGGTCCCTTGACACGTTGCAGCACTCTGTTTCCTGGACTGAATAATGAATGTGCAGGCCTTCCATTAGCGTTGAAAGCTACGATCATTTCACGGGGCCTGACAATTACTCACGCTCAGGGATACAGGGACAGGGCGGGGGGGCTGGGCTGGGGGGATCCATTGGATTGAATTTATTCTCCCCTGGTGTGTCTATATGTATGATGAGGATATTTGTGTGTGTGTGTGTGTGTGTGTGTTTGTTTACTCTCTGGGCGTGTATGCTTGATGTGTTTATTCTGTCTACATGTGTGGTTTCCGAAATAGAAAGTGAGCAGAGCAGATAATATGAGAAGAAGAGGGATGCTGGTTGGTTTGATTTAGTATTCTAGTGGTGAATACTTATGCACACTAAACCGTCAATACCTGCCTTGAATTCAGGAACCGAGATATTGCCATCTGTTCGAGAAACCCTACATGTTCTTCTCTCTGCTCAGAATGATAGAATCAGGCTGTCGTAAACTTGCCGTAGCATCAAGGATGTGCCCTTAAAATAACGACTGCAACAAGCTGCATGGAGACAATAAGATGTGTCCTTCAACTACTGGCGACATGGGTGTTATTATAAAGGGTATTATGAGGCTACGCTGGGGAGAACATGATGAGTTGTCAACACTTATCTCAAGTAGAATAAACTGTGGGATAATGCATTTATTGCGCAGAATGGAGGATACAGTCAGTCCTGTATTATAGTGTATACAGAGTGCACGACTTGATAGTGGAAGGCAGATGTTGCTGACGTCGACTGCAAGGGGTTATATGGTTTAACCCTGAACCACATCTTTTCTGAGAGGATGCAGCTTTAAGAGCCAGAGCGCTCTCCCTTCTGGTTTTATCGAGATAGAAACTTGGGTCCAGGAGGCGGCAGGCAGAAATAAGCAGCCTATGCAGAATCAAGCTGCTTGAACGAGATCCGCTGCACTGCTGGGACCTGAGTGTGGCACGCAGCCACCAAATTACTGCTTTTTCCTCCATTCACTGCAGTTTCATTAGCTTGCCTTTGCCAATTTCCTGAGCCCTGTTTGTCAGGGAGGACAAACAGCCCAAGGTTTTTTAGAAATGACTGGTCAATGGCTAATTGCTAATAAATGGGTAACTTGTGACTGATAAATTTCGCTCTCAGTTATGGAAAAAGGGAGAGATTTGGCTTTTTGATGTACTGCACTCGCCTCTGGTTTCCGTGCAGAAGCAGTTGAAGGGAGATTTTTACTCCTAGGCAGCCTGCTCATCCAGCAGAAGACTGGAGCATTGAAATGCAGTGCTACGCAAGGGATACCCTCTGCAAGGGGGAACTCGGGAGGGGGGAAGGAGATGCACTGTCTAGCCACTCGATTAAAGAATCAGTGTCCAATCTCCTGGATTACACCCCCTGACCTGCCACGCCAAATCCCCTATTAAATAAATCAGGAATTGAATTTTTTTTTTTTAACTTTCCCTGCTAACTGGCTTATTGACTCAAGTGTGCTCAGTGCTTTGTGGGGATGCTTGCCTTTAAATTGGCTAAAGGGAGAGCTTAAGAACATCTGATCATTATTAGGCAAGTCAGCGACGCAAAGCCTTGGTTTCTTTTTTTTCCAGATGAATTGCATCATGAGATGTGGTCTTGCCCCAGCTCTTTTATGGGGTCACATGATCAGTTAAGATTAAAGATGATGGTGAACGTTTTCTTAATGTTTCAGATGAACATTTCCTCCACTCAGAAGGAGTGGTAACAGCCTTTAATGGGTGAATGGCCTGATGTTCACTTGTATCACATCACATTGGAATGATTCTATGGGCGAGGGAGGAGAGCTTTGGTTGACATACCCTTTCTTCACTCACTCGCCCTCTCCTGATCTCATCAGATCTTTCAAACCAATTCAACCAACCAACCACTAATGAAAAGCATTTAGCATTTTCGGCATATGACCCTAGCCAACATGGAGGGAAGGAGGCTTGGCTGGGTCCTCTTGAAGAGACGACATGTGTCCAGATGTGCATACTAAGCCTCTGATCATGCTTTATTTATTTAAACACAATCTCCAGATAAGCCTTCCAGGTTTGCAAATCTCTCTCTCTCTCTCTCTCTCTCTCTCTCTCTCTCTCTCCCTCCCTCTCTCTCGCTCTCTCTCTCTCTCTCTCTCTCCCTCCCTCTCTCTCGCTCTCTCTTTTGTGTTTAATGCGGCATGCTCAAATACAGTACATTGTGGTTAACCAATAGGCTCTTCACTCTAAAAGGCTATACCTTTACTGGCTAAATTCAGACTTTTATATTAATTTGCCATGTGTGGCAGAAATACATGCTAGTTGATTCATATTTAATGTTGGCACATGCTAGTACATGATGACACTTAAATGCTAGCAAAAATGTGTCTTTTGCCATTCTGAACTGCAGCACCAATGATCTTCTTCTCTTCTCAGTGAAATACAAAGCCTAAAAAGTAGACCAGTAAGTTGGACATTATTTATTACTATTATTTATTTCAATTCATTATTTTATATCAAAGCCAGAATGTTTTCTTTCACATTGCTCCACGGCTCTTCAGCAATAATAATCGTGGCGTGGGAGGAGGAATGCAGGGGGAGGCCAGAATCCTTGACCCAAGAGTGACCCCTTGGCATTTTGACCCCTTCTACCCACAAGGCCTGTGGTGTTGACAGCACCCTGGTGGGGGAAGGGTAAACAAACTAGCCACATGGAGAACTTCTTCTGAAACAGCTCAACCACTGCAAAAAAAAACCCTGCAGGAACCTGCACCAAGTTTTAATCACCCTAATTTACCACACCATATGGACGGTTTAAGTTAGTGAAGTCTTGTTAACAATAAGAATAGTGCACCTTAATTCAAGTACTTGCCTGCACATATATTTTGCTTGGCAGAGTGCATCTAAATCAGGAATAATCCCTTAACTCTTATCGCTTAATCTTTGTTCATTTCCCCAAACTACTGCATAAATCAGAACATCCTGCAATGTCTTTCCATGCCTGAAATCAGTACAAATGGGGTAAAAAAAAAAAGGATGCTCAACACTCTAGCCATCTAACACCAGCTTTCATTTCACTGGAAGTCAGCTATAAAGTGAATACCTGATCATTTACGGCCGTGGCCTTGTGGAATGTGCATCTCCATTGGCCTTGATGTTGAGCGTATTTTACTTGCCCATGCTTCACTGGCGCCTGGAATCTGTAATGTGGCGGATAGACTCTCACCACTGATAGATTTGTGTCCCCCGGGACAGGTTTGTATCACTGTTGGCTGTCAGCGCATACATTATGCCGTTTAAGGGAGAATGATCACCGCTATTAACAACAAAGCAGGCCCAATTGAATAATTTAACACAGTGGGTAGTGGCAGCGGCCCGTTGCTGATAGAAACCGAGAGCAGAAAATGATCAAACAGCCAGCCCCAGCCCAGTTGGGGCGGGGGGGGGGAATAAATAGTGAGATCAGAGCGATCAGTTACCTGTTCCAGTCCACTGCCCGCTACTTACATCCCTCTCCTGCTGAGCGTCTACCTGTGGACCTCTTGATTGCACTTTATTGCTTACATTGGCAAATCAATATGTTCCATTACAATTGGAAATGGGAGGATTGGATGTATGTCATGTGAAATCATAGAAAGCATTATGCTGCAGACACATTTGTGAGACCTGGCTGCAAAAGTTAGAAGGGAAAAGACGTAACATTTCTTCCAGATTGGGCCTATTTAACAGCTCGTACAAGACTAGTATGTATCTCATACTTCCCTTGTAAAGTACCTCATGGATTCTTACGCTCTGGCTCCCTCTACAGGGCGTACGGATCAGCAACAACATGCCTCTTCCCCTAAACTAAACTATAAATTTGGGGATTATTTAAAAGATGTGACCTTTTTCGTTCCTTCCCTTTTACCGCCCTTATTAGCACTTTACAGCAAGTTTGCTTTGTGGAATGGAAAGAACAGAGGCCATTTTCTGTTTCTGTTTAAATAGATTTGCCAGGTTTTTTGCTAAGGACTGATAGTGCTCTTTAATTAATATGAGATGACAGCTTTACTGATAAAGCCCAGCCTTTTAAAGCCTTTTTTACAACATTCCATTTTGTTCCAAAAAAAAAGTTACTTGGCTATTTCTCTGTGCTCTGTTTGGAGTTATGCAATTGTTTCTGTGTTAAGTTTTGTTTTGAATGAAATATTTTGCAAATATTATTCTCAAGTTCTGTGATTGATCATTACTGCATTTCCCACCAACATATTTATCCACATCCCACTCGATTCCCACAGTAACGACTCAATATTCATGCATCAGTTTGTAACATTAGGACTTATCTCTTGGATAATTCACAGTTATTCATCCATCATTAATTGTGGAAAAGATTTTTGTTTTGTATCCACTGCAGTCTCTCATGTCTGGGATATCTTGATTGCTTATGATTGCATAAAGGGTTACAATCTCAGCATTCAATACTGTCACCCTCAAACCGGTGAATTTTTTTGACATGGTCACGTTTTACTTCTCAGATCGTTTTGCCAGATTTTTCACATTTAATTTTATGGGGATATTAGACTTGGGCTCAGTGGTGCAAGGATGTTAGGTGTTGGGCTCATTTGGTCGCTTCTAAAGGTGGAAATGTCCATCTACACTACAGTTATGTAATGTGACATGTCATAACTGCTGTTGAATGTGTCACAGGAGGTTAGAGGTTGACGTGAGCAGTGCATGATATAACAATTCTGTAAGAGTACATTTCCCCTGTAGTCAGAGACAGCAACACACCTTCAGCTATCAGCAAGATTTATCAGTTACTTTAGATCATGGGTGCTAATAATGCTGTCAGATGTATTAAGTATCTTGGAATAGATGTTTTCATCCACACCAGACCAGACTAGTAAGAACTAGATGATGGTCATGTGACCCGAGGAGTGATCCTGGATCAGTGATCACTTAAGAATTGATATATTGTTTGAATTTTTAGTCATTTGGCCCAGGCCTTTAAACTTAATGTCTTTTACTCTGTGAAGTTGGGAATGAGTGCAATGGCTCTCAGGAGATCAAAGGGTTTGTAAAATAAATTTTATCTCTGAGGAACTAATGAATTGCCACTAAAACTGCAAGTGCAATGCCAATAATGATAATAGCAACTGTGCATTTCAACATCAATTTAAAGGAGCTGTCTCATTCTCTCTCTATTTCATTGTGGCTTTTATGTGATTTTTCAATTAAATTGTTACTCTCTCTCTCTTGCTCTCTCTCTCTCTCTCTCTCACGCGCGCGCACACACACACACACACACACACACACACACACACACACACACACACACACACACACACACACACACACACACACATTCTCTCTATCTATTTATTTGCCATGGTGGAAGCTTGGTGCCTTCCAGCTGTAACTAACATGGCAAAAATAACTATTTCAGAAACATATTGAAATATGTGAGTCTGTGAAATGAATCTGAATTCAGAGTAAAATTCAGCAAAATAAAAACCAAAACAAGAATATTGTTCTGAACTAAAAAAAAAGTAAAAGAGACAAGTGGAAAAATATCTCCAAACGTAGAAACTAAAATATTCATAGCACTGTCGAGATCGGAGAATCTCAGATAAAACCACTGTTACCAGAGCGCTTTCTGTGATGTGCTGTCCGTAAACAGCTGAGCAAGTGAAGACAAACAGAGACACGGATGAGTCAAGGTCACTTACAACCTAAAGATGACTCAGAGGGATAAAAAAAGACAGCTTTTGCTTCATTACACAGAATATAAAAGCTTTCTTCTCCACCACAGGCGAATTGGCCCATATGTCTGGATCCAAGTGGTTTTGGGAGCACCAAACCTCCGATTTACTGAGCCTGTCTTCACCCACGCATGTTTTATTTGCCTTGCGGTCAGGCCCTTTTCCCAAACACTGAGAAAAGAGTGATGGGAGTTCAATGCAGTTCCACGCTTGGCCACAAGAGGCTACTCCTCTCTTGCCATTATCCTAGTTTACAGAATTTCAGCTTTCAAAACATTACATTTTGAGTTGATTGTTTGAGGCCAACATAAGATGCTAGACATAGTATATACACAGCAGGTTACTGTGAGCTGTCTTCAGAAGTGGTGTTAGTTTCTGACAAAGTGTGATTTATTTGAAGACTATGTAAATATCCTATTGTATCGGGGGAAAACAATCATAGAGTATACCTGGAGTTTAAAGAAAAAAACATGCTTTTGCAATAGATCTGTTAACTTTAAAGATACAGTCTGAGCAAAGACAAAGAGATGCTCTCTATTGAAATCAGTGAGTGGGTGAGAGAGAGAGAGAGAGAGAGAGAGAGAGAGAGAAAGAGAATATTCATTCTTCCCGTTGCTACAACAGAAAAAAAAAACACTTGGCAAAGACACACATAAATACAGATATTGTATTTTCATATCCAGCTCTCACCATTCCTATGTATGCGAACAGTAAACAGGATGTTTACATGCATCGCTATCTAATTCATACCAGTACATCCCAGTTATTTTATTTGGGTCTCTTGCAATCAGGATAAGAGCTTATCCCAGATAAAAAGGATTTTGTTTACATGTGCGAGCTCAAAGACAGAAACCACCAAGGTATTACAAGTAATAGCAGGTTTTTGGAGTGTAATGACTCTCACTCATTGCATTTTTAACTTGTGAAACCAAACCAACGCTATGTTTCCATTCACTAACGCACATTTCACTACATCTTATAAATTACCTCAATATTTGACGTATTTTTTCCTGCACTGTATTTTTTCCCCCATTTAATTGCACTGAGGCATGCGACATCGTCAGCCCTATAATATTTGGCATGGCACAAAAGAATACCAGCCTAGATTCAATGTTATTATCACGGCTGCGGAGCAACTAACCCGCCCTTAAACCAAATCCAAAATGAACGTGAACATAAATACACACGAGCAGATCAAGTATCGGGTGGGTGTAGATACAAGTCCTGACATCCTGCACAATGAGCATGATTTCTGTCTTTGATCTCTGTCTTGTTTATTTTTCATGTTGAGCCTCATTAAGTGACGGTAAAACTATGATTTGTTCCAGTCCTCACCCAAAATGACACTTATGTCACACTGAGAACACATTAGATCATGGGCCCCTGTCTGGAGACTCCTCACGAGGCTATAACCAATAGAAACCAATAACAAAACACAGCTCAGAGACTCAAAACTGCTCTGCTGCAGTAAAGTTGAGGAATAGAAGGAAAACGGAGGTGATGTGCTGTAAAATGTCAGGCTGCTGTTAACGGGCTTTGGTGGCTGTTTTCCACTTTAAAACTGTATCTTAGTGGTTCCAATTCTGTTTTCTCACGCTGACCTCACTCTCACACCTCTCTCTCTCTTACACACCTCCCCTGCATCTGGCTGAATTATTTCCAGCATAATGGCGCAGTCTTGGTGCTCCACTGGATGGAGAGGTTGGGAGGGGAAAAACAATGTGCAAGACAGAAACTTTGCTGTTGCCATGGTGAACCAAAACAAACTCAGTGTGAAACATTCGTCCGGTTCATTGCCCGTGGCTGTTCTCCAGCACACGGTGTTATAAACACCAAGTGGTGACACGGGTCCTTTTGAAATCTAAATAATAAACAAGGGAAGGGAGAAAAAATAGTTCAATAACCGAAAACTAGAGTGTTTCCTGTCAAGACGGGACCATGGGACGCTCTGTCCTGTGTCAGAGACCTCATGACTCCCCACTGGAACCTGTGGCCAGAGCAGATGGAAAGTCTCCCTTCTCCTCCTGCATACCGTACTTTTCCTCTGTGCCTCCTTCCCTCTCTTTCTGAGGTTTCCATTACAAGACGGCCCTTTTTTCGTCTTCCAGTCTGTTCCTGTCTTCCAGGCGGGGAGCTCAGTCAGCAATACCGCCACTGGAGGATTTCCCGGTGCTACTGCTACCAACTCTGGCCGCTCTTCCCCTTCGACCATTTTGCTTGCCACACTCATGTAAGACCCCGCTTCAGACCTTACCACTTGAACAGAGTCTTCCTTTACACTTGCACAGTCTAGACTAGATGTGTGATCATGAACAGACACAAACAAGAGAGACTGTCATGATGGCTTCATGATGTCAGGTAGAGACAAATCCGGTAGAGCTGCTCCATTGACCCTGAAAGGGACAGTGACTTTGTGGATACAAAATCAGTCTCCAATTTATTTTCAATAGGAAAGCGCTTGGTTTTGTTTGCTGATTTTACACATTAGGGGTTTGGTTCTCTTTTTCAAGCTTTTGGAGAGAGTTGTTCACAAATCTGTCTATCATAGGAATGACATGTCATAATTTTGTTTCCTGTTATATATATATTTTTTATTATATGTATTTATTGGTTTGTTGAGGTAGCAGGAAGATAACAAAAATAAGCAAGAGAATATCTTCATTCTCATTGCCATCACATTACGGATACCCACCAGAATTCCCATTATTTCCCACAACTTACTGAATGATTCAACTTCACCCGAAAGATAGAATCACAGTTTCTCGAAACACATGAGGTCCTTTATCACAGTCATCCACTCTCCGTAACCCCTTAATCATAATAGCTTTCCTTGCCAGCATCAACAAGGGTTGAACAATGTCTTTGTGGTTGCTATGGGAGGGGGGGCGACGTTCCAAGAAGGCACAAGAGTGAGGTGGCTGAGATTGTTCGTTTACAGATTTTAGAAAGTTTTACAGATTGAAAACCAAAAACATCCAATGTCTTTGCATTCACACAAACAGTAAAATAAAATATCAAGGGAGTTCTTACATTTTACAGTTAGGTAACACCTGTTTGCTGAATGTGTATGATGATATACAATATGCACTATGTTAAATTGCATTTCTCTAAACCCATTGCAAATATAAATGGTTGCAGGAAGTTTAATGATGTCATTCCAATCCTACATTTTTACCTCAGGTCTTCTGCTGTTATATCTTATATAATGTGACTATTGAGGGTTAGGGTTATATTTTATATACAACTTATTGGTTGAAATTACAGTTGGTCATGCATGGATCACCATGGAAAACTGCATTTCCAATATGCTGTGAGGTGAATTCAGTTGTTTACTGTTAAACTCTATATATTCAGTTAAGAGTGTCTCTAGTAGTGTTAAGCTGTCTTCTCTAGCAGGCATCAGGCCTGCAATTCACTTCAAAGTTCCTGATCAGAGGTTTTCAGAAGGTTCACATTATACTCAAACTGACTACATGGAGACAGGCTGGACTGTATAGTGGGTTCCTGTAGACTCATATGGAACAGTTCACGCTGCATGTTGGATGTTCATGGGTTTGGGGTTGGCCAGGTTGTGTATGTCTGTGTGTGTGTGTGCAGATATGTGCTCCATATCAACGTCCTATCTATAGATGCCCTTGAGGTTGCTATAACAATCCTATAATAGTCCTGTGCTGTGGCAATCTCCTGCAGATGGACCTTTTGCTGTGGGCTTATCATGTGTGTAATGAGATGTGAAATCTTTGTCATGTGCAGCCATTGCTGCATAGCTGCACAGGGTGGAGACTCAGGAGGAAATATTTAGAGTAATGTGGAAATATTTTATCTGATAAATAGATTGAGGCAAATTAAAACCAGGCAGGGTGAATTGGATCGACTCTGACATAGATAGAGTGGTATGAGTGGTATCTGAGAGCCAAGATTTAGTTTATTATTTCCAATTAGATTAGTGCAAATGGAATGTAATGTGAGTTTCAAGCACAGAGAATCACAGAGCTTTCCAGACTAAAAAAAGTTATATTATTACTTTTGAAATGAGTAATGCGTAAAGAGCAATATATTACATTTTTATGTATGAGATGACAAAATGAAGATTATAAGCAAGTGGGGATATGGGCTTGATATGTCAAAAACGTCAATGTGTTCATGTCTTAACGCACATATCATAATTATATCTCACTTTTGGCTACTTTTCTCTTCGTTATATGACCTGTTTATTGTTTTTGTTTATCTTACCTCCTCCTCACCACCTGCATCTGTTTAATTAAGGAAAATGACTAGTGGGGGAAAAGGAAGAGACAGACTGCTCCTCTCTAGGGACAGATTATTACGGGTAAATACAGTGGCTGGGCAGAGAGAGTCGTTAGCTTGATGAGGGTTCGTAAAAACGAGCCGTCTTCAGAAGTGGAGTGTTCCCCGTTGGGTGCAGCACATAAATGAAAGCAGGTTTGGCATCTAGTTTGACAGTATCCTGCATTGCTAAGTTACTATACTGCACCGTGTCATGGTCCATGCTCCTGGCAACGGTTATCGCCAGATTTGCTAGAAATCTGGTGCAGGCATCTGTCTCACCTGTGGAGCAGACGGCCCAGTTTCCATCCAGTGGATCCAGTGGAGAGGGCAGGCCGTGCCATGATAGAGTGAGGCTATTAAGTTGGAAAAAGATGATTTCAACATGAGCACCCTTGTTTACTCTGTGTCCACTGTGTAACCATAGAAATGGGATGAATGCGGTGCCATGAGTGGATTCCTTGATATTAAAACCACATGACTCCACAGTCGGACACCTTCATCACGTCTGACCCTGTGAGAACCCTGTGATCCAAGTTAAGGCTATTAATAATTAACCAATCACACCACATGCTGGTACTGTACTAACCTCTACAGACAGCATCTGGAGCAAGGAATCCCCTAAATCATCTATGAATAGTCAGAGACCTTGTTTAGTATTGTTGACTTCATTTCTGCTCACTGACTACCAACATTTCGACACCTTAAATTACACTTTCAAACAACACGTTTCTCCCTGCCTGTAAATTTGTGTACTATGGTTCCTAGGTAATTTGTTGTTCCCCTGCTGAACCACTTCCTTCATGTACTTGGTAATGAGATTTTATTGTGCATTTTGGGGGGTGGGTGTGGGGGTGGTGGAGGAGGGTGGCATTAGGCAGCCAATTCTCCTTGGTCAACCGCAGCCACTGTGGCGCTAGCACCTTCTGTAATAAGCTCTTGCTCATTTGATTTTCTTATTTGTCTCA
The DNA here is from genome assembly GCA_034670385.1 of Hoplostethus mediterraneus. Lineage (NCBI taxonomy): Eukaryota > Metazoa > Chordata > Actinopteri > Trachichthyiformes > Trachichthyidae > Hoplostethus > Hoplostethus mediterraneus. The sequence continues at coordinate 13,394,648 of JAXDDW010000003.1, read as the reverse complement.
TTTGTTTAAGACTTATTGCACTGTTACCTTAGCACTAGTTATACTGTTAGTTGCTTGTTTAGGAAGGAAATGCACTTACGATTTCTGGTGACTAGTAGTTCTCTTTTGTTGAATGCACTTATTGTAAGTCGCTTTGGATAAAAGCGTCTGCTAAATGCCTGTAATGTAATAATAAAGTAATAAACCCCAGCCAGCTTAGCTGCATCGCCTAGTATGAGCATCTGGAGGTTATGGGACACATGTTTACTTACAGGAGTGGCTCTGTACTACTAACTAACATGATGGATGAATGATGGATGGAAGGATCAGCAGACTCCTGCTTGTCAAGTAAGGAGACCAAAATCAGAGTTACTTGCAATGCAGTCAGACAGACAGAGACTACTGCAATAACAGCACAATGGAATTTCACATTGGCATGATATTGTATCTTTCAATGTGCTTACCAAATGTGACATCAATCATCAGACGTTACCTGCTTCCTGGAGTGCAAATTCACCACCAGCATTCAGATTATTTATCAATAGCCAGAAGTGGGGGGAAAAAAGGACAAGAAAATGATAACTTTATCTCTATCTATCTATCTATCTATCTATCTATCTATCTATCTATCTATCTATCTATCTATCTATCTAGTTGATCTGCTGTAGTATATGTATGATTTTTCTACTGGAGGAAAAGTTAATGAGTGACATCCTTACTGATGACAGGGACAGTCTGTATTGGTGGTTTACTACTCAGGAAGTACTAAGAACGGTAAATGTTATATCAAAGTGGTAAAGGGTGTTTTAGGGTACACAGCTGAAAACTATCACATGAATAAACACATTATGAGACATATATAGGGAGATGTCCATTTATATCACAACACTGTATGCTCCATCCTGTGGCCTCTCTGAGAGCACAAAGTCAGTGTCCAGATTAACCATGAAAGCCTTGGGTTTCACATAATAAACCATTAGGCATCTGGACAAACAGCAGAGAGGTGCTGAAAGGTGGATAGAAAGCAGCGTGAGGACAATATTTATTTTTCTCTGCCTTGATTTTCCCTTTCTCTCGCTCACTTCCTTTCTATCCTGCTGTCATCGTTCCTCTTTCTCTTCTCTCTCCCTTCTACTCTCTCACTCTTCAGTTCATTCTTTCTGTTTCTCTCTCTAACACCCACCCACTCACCAATGCGCGCGCGCGCACACACACACACACACACACACACACACACACACACACACACACACACACACACACGCACACACAGCTCATGTGCTCAGCCTATGGTGTAAATCCTGCTGTTTTAGCGACATGGATATATGATTATTTTATTCGGATGCGTTTGATCTGTATTCCCTGTTAGCTCCTGCATACAGCCGGGGTTCCCAGTGGGCAAAGAACAATAATTAAATTAATTCCAGCGCTGCATCCAGCTGAAATAAAACACTCAGGGCATCAAAGGAAATTTGAACTGGTGAAAAAAAACAATATTTTTAACATCAATATTTTCACTGGTTGTGCTCTTGTTGTCAAAGTTTGAAAGCAGGTTTGTAATGGAGGGTAAACCTACCTAAACTCAGTTAACCCACCTTTTAATTTGTTTTATTTGCAGAATAGAATTTACCCATTTCTTTACGCTGAAATAAGTCTCTATGATGTAAAAAATCATGCTATACAGTATATATATATATATTATGGTAAGTACATGTGGAAATTCATAGTATAGAGTTGTGAGAAAAGGTTTGTGAATCCTTTTGAGTTACCTGCAAATTGTTACTTTTACATGTCTTTTTACAGCTTGGGTTGAAAAAAGTATGTGAATCATGAGATTTAGTAACTGGTAGAATGGTTAGGAGGTATTTTGCACCATTCCTCCTTACAGAGCTGTTTCAGTTCATTGATATTTTTGGGATGTCTTGCATGAACGGTTTGCTTCAGGTCACGCCACAACATTTTAATAGTGTTAAGGTCAAGACTCTGACTTGGCCATTCCAAAATGTTAAGTTTCCTCTGTTTGAGCCATTCTGTTGTAGATTTGCTTTTGTGTTTGGGGTCATTGTCATGCTGCATGACCCAACCTCTGTTAAGGTTCAGATCATGGACCGTTACCCTGATATTCTCCTTCAATTTGAATTTCCATGCTTCACAGTTGGGATGAGGTTTTGCTGTTGGGATGAGGTGTTTTTTCTTCTCCAAACATAGCTTTGTGCCCTTTTGCCAAGAAGTTACATTTTTATCTTGTCTGTCCACAGAACATTGTCCCAGTAGCTTTGTGGAACATCCAGTTGGTCTGTGGCAAACTTGAGAAGAGCAGAAATGTTTTTTGTAGAGTGCAGTGGTTTCTTTTGACCAGGGCATATTCCATTTCAACAGAGAGCAGACTCTGTTGGTAACCAAACTCTGAGGGGCTTTAATGACAGGACACCTCCAACCCGCACCTGATTGTCATCTCATTGATTGAATCACCCCACTGCATTCAAAGTTGTCATCCTAGAGGTTCACATACTTTTTCCAGCTTAGGCAATTAATGTGTGAACAATATGTTAAAAAAATGTAAAAGCAGATTTTTTGTGTGTTATTTGTTAAATCACATTGTTTTTATTTATTGTCATGAATTAGATGAAGATCAGATCATATTTAGGAATCATTTATACAGGAATGCAAGTAATTCAAAAGGGTTCACAAACTTTTTCTCGCAACTTTATGTACAAATTAATAATATCTAATAGAATATATCATAGCAAGTATTAAACTGATGTAAATTATATAATCTTTTAAGGAAAAATAACATAAATCCATGCTTTCCTGAAAATATAATTAATTTTTGTTTATATTGGTGGTTGCCTTATTATGATCACTGACTGGAGGTCATTTCATACCCACATACAACAACATTCAAACATACAACATGTATGGATGTACCCATAGTTTCTATCTTTCAGACTTTTCAACTTTAGCTGTCAATGTTTTGAATCCACAGTAGATAAGTGATGTGCTTCCCCACACTGTGTGTAGAGCTGTGTGAGAGGATAATGAGTTAAGCAAAAAAGGTTGGAGCCTGCATTCATTCAAGAGCAGTGACGTCGCCCGCCGAGCAGAGCGAGGGGAGTTTTTGGGAGACCACTCCAAGTGGAACTCCTGGCGAGGCTGGGCTGTAACCTGAAGCCAAAGAAAAGTGAGAGAAAGAGACAGAGGGAGAAAGAGAGAGAAAGAAAATAGAGAGAGAGAGAAATGGAGGGAGGGGGAGGGAAGGACTGAAGGGGAGAGAGACGGTGATGTCAGCTGAGTTCAGAAAGTAAACAGAGCTCCAGACTGCAGCATGCTGTCTGCAGGACGGGGACTGCAGCTGGGGAGAGCCCATGGGGGCACCCACACAATCCCTTGTACCGGCACCCATATCTCTGGGAAGGAGGGCTGGCTCCTCTTCGTCTCCCTCCTCATCTTCATCTCCCTGCCCCATGGGACAGCCTGGCCCTACGGTAAGAGACTGGCAATGTAGAAGTCTCTACCCTTAACCGCTCTTCTTTTTCTGCCTCTCTTTATCGCTATCTTTCTCTGTGTCCTTTGTTCTCAAAAAGCCGGCATCAGCACTCTCTCCATCCTCTCTCTCTCTCTCTCTCTCTCTCTCTCTCTCCTTTAAGAGCAGAAAAGCATTCAGTGTGTCTTGTAAAAGAAGATCCATGGAGAGTGATGTAAAAAAAAAGAACCCTTTTTAAAGAGGGAGTAAGAAAAACAGTGCTCCACAGTTTGTGTTTTCCTGGTCTTTACAACTCTTGTTATGAGATACAGACTGGGGGATTGTTGTGTATGGGTCTGTTTATTGTCCAATTAAAAAGGGGTTTGTGATCACCATGTTTATTCCTCATTGGTCAGATATAAAATGTTTGATTGTTTTGAAACTGCTTTAGCTTTAAAAAAAAAAAAAAAAGAGCATCTGTTGAAAACAACTGCAGTAGTTTAGTTTGAACAAAGCCACACATTCCATGAGGTACAGTTGGGCAATGGGAGTCCTATAGTGCTGTTGAGACTTGGCAGCCAGTGTCTGTTGTGCTAGACCTTCCTTTTAAGCGTTGTCTCTGCCTGTTTGCCCCGGGTGACCACTTGTGCCGCTGGAGGAAGACATGAGTCACGTTTGACTCAATCATGCTGTCCGCGGTAATGTGTATACCATACTCTGCCTCTCCTAGACAAACCGCTGCCCTCTGTCTGATGCCTCACAGCCAGCACACAGTAAAACAATACCTTCAATTTGTAATGCTGGTGAATGGGGGGGGGAAGTGTGTGTTAAATTGAGATGATTAAGACTGTTTCTTCTGGCGTAGAGAGCTTTGGCAGATTTAGCTGCTTATCTTGTACCCAGCCGAGTCAGTTTTAGCACAGCTTGTTTCGTGATCACGTGTATAATCAGCTGATGACATGATTTCTCTTGAGCAACACACATTTTGTCAAGAGGGATGACAGCGGTTTGGATGTTTTCGAAAAGGGGAGCAGAGGTGCTTATACACTCAAAAACCAAGATGTTAAGCTCAGGAAAATCTGTGCACATGTCTGTATAAGTGTGTGTGTGTGTGTGTGTGTGTGTGTATTTGAGTATGTTGTGTGTGTGTGCCTGTGTTTATGTCGGTATGTGTGTGTTTTTTGTTTGTATACCTGAAAGAGACCCCACTGTTGAGGTTTTGAAATTCTTCCTGTTTAGGATTCTCCACCCACTGAATCCAGAGATGTTTTTCTGACACACTTCTTCCTGTCCAGTCCTTGAGAGGTCTCCTCATGCTCAGCTAAGCTCTTCAGGGAGATGGTTGGGGCTACTGGGGTAGTTAGACGTAGGAAACAAAGGCCAAGGTGAGTGCGGAGAGTAGAAGAGAGGGGAGAGAGGGGAGGTTTGGCATGGCAGTTGTGCATTTGGAAAAATAGTGTCTCGTGTCGAGCGGAAGAGCTCATTCCAAGTTGAGGGGCCAAATGCTGAAAACAAATGTGCATATCTCAGACTTCTGTTTGACCTACATTTTAGTGTGTGTACATACCATTTCACTAAAGTGGATAATAGACTGACAGGGTTTTTCATTGGGTTTGTGGTTTCCTATTGGGCAGACGTGTATTTAAAGCAACATGCCCATCGAGCTCAACGTTTGGGATCATGCTACATACAGATACGCAATGCCCACAGAAGTCCCCCGGGAGTTTCCTGTTCCACGACAGCTAAATCACTCAGACCTCAAAATACCAGACAGCTGCTGTGGGCAATGAGCAACAGGAATTATGCACACACTCACATGCGCACACACACACTAGCTATAAAATCAGTTATTTTTCCATAGTATGTCAGTGTCAAATAAGCACCATTTTCCAACAAGGAAACGATTTATTCAGTAGCAGATGTTACTCCCTGTCCTCTTAAGCTCTTCCTGACTCAATTCCTCTTGTCACATGAGTTAAACAGAGAGCAAGTATGACACAAATATGCTGTTGCATGTACAGGGGTTTGTCCTGGCTCAGAATGGGGCTTCGGTAGTCGACCACCCATGTGGATCAGCGTGCGATGCTTGACCGAAATCTGTTAGGGGATTGGTTGATGGTTAAAGTGGTACCTGTTCGATCCAGACAGACCGTATTATGTGGACGTCTGCAACTTTTGACACCGAGCCCCGAAGAGGATTAGGAAAGGTTTATCAATATTTATTTATGGAATTTATTTAACAGAACTCTGAGGCACATATGGTTGAAAATAAAGCACAAATAAACCAATGTTATATCAAAATTGTTAATAAAAAGGTTGGTAAAATATTTTCAGGAAAGTTTTATCTCTGGTTGGGATGAAGATACTGGCTTGTTGGTACTTGGCAGCTCTTGGCAGGCAGTGCTCAGACGTTGTGGAAATGACAGTAGCGCCGATGTACACCCCCTACTGACTGGGCTGTTTAATACCAACATATCGTCAAAATACTATAATTATGATCGTTTTATTCCCTCAAAATGTGACCTTTCTGTTTTGGCGACCCAAAAATTTACTTTGGAGGCCGTCCAAAAAATTCTCTCTTCAGGAAAAACCCTGATGTACTGTACAAAACAGCACCATCATTACCCAAGACATAAACTCAACCATTAACAGGAACCTGCAGAATACAGAGAGCCCCTGGAGGAGACAGCATTCATCTCAATGTTAGGTCAGCATGTTGAGCTCATCTCAAACCTTCCATCTTTAACCGTGTCTGTGTCTGTCCAGTTTTGTGGGGTGTTTAAAATACCTTAGCTGAGGCCGTGAGCGTGTTGAGTAGCAAGGCAGACAGCTACATTCACTCATGCTGATAAGATACTGTTTCTGAACAGCAAGGGAGAGACAGAAATACTAGAAGATAAAGGGTTTCAATGTCACAGATAGCAGCATGCACAGCTGTATTTCTGATAACATTTGGATGTGAAATAAGAGCTGAATGACAAACGTAATCTGAGGCCCTGAAGGCATCACATATCTGCAAATGTGAACCTGGGCATAAGTCATCGTTTATGTGAACAGACAATAAATAAAAAAGGCAGACACTGACCTTGGGTTTTCACCTCAAACGGACCCATAGGGAGTCCGGTCCAGGCTTCCAGGACTTTGTCAGGGGCTGATATGGGTTTATGGGTAAAGTTATGAAGCCTCTGTGGTCAAATTCAGAGCCTGCAGCATATTTTGAATGGAATGTATCCATTTCTCAATACTGTTGGATGTGTGTGTGTGTGTGTGTGTGTGTGTGTGTGTGTGTGTGTGTGTGTGTGTGTGTGTGTTTGTGTGCATGAGCGCGTGCACCTGTATGCATCCATGCATGAATGTGTATTTGAATGCTCAGGTCCAAAAGCTCTCTTCACATAGGGTTTATTTTGAAAGAGAGAGAAATCATTCAGTAAAACAACTATCAAAAGTTTATGGACTGTCCTTTGCAGAGGTCATTGTCTCCTGTGGCTGTCCTGTGTAAGGGTAGGGCAGGGTATTGGGCCAACAGGACGGAAATCACCTGATCCCTGGAGGAAGGTGAGTGAAGTTCCATGACTGATTTTCTGCTCCCGGTGATAATGATGTCAGTTTCTGGAGCCACATGAAAGGTGTGCAGCCGAGGCATGCAGGCTTATGATGGGGCGGGAGTGCTCTGAGAAATAAGGGGGTCCCCACCAGGCGACGGAGCGTCTGAGATGCCTGGATTATTGCTATTTTCGTTTGTATGCCTTCTTGACATTCATGTCAAGGAGTACGTTTAGGAGCAAAACATCTGGAATGGAAAAAGACAGACACCAATTACATAAGACCAGAAAAGCCAAACAACACACACAAAGATCTGCACGCTCAGCTAAAGTACTGGGGGGAAAAAAGAGCTTTTGTGATGTGCTGTTACATTTTGTTTCTATGGCTGAGTGCCAGCAGTGTTCTGACAGAAACGCTAGTTACTTTGATATACTTTGAAATACCAAGACACATTTATAACAGACCAAGTTGGACGGTATGGTTGCTAAACAGTCATGGAGCTTAACAACAAAACAATATTAAACAATGGATGTCTTGCTAGTTACCAGGCTAACAACATCCATCAAGGTGCCACAGTTTGTTATCAAACTCCTGTTATACACAGGAGCCAGGAGCACGAGACTCAATTAATGCAGGGAACAAAACACAATCACTCACTGTCTTGGGTTCAACCTGCCTTGCCTGAGGAGCAGAACTTAATGAAAAATGATAATTACAGTAAAATGCTTCTTTTATTTCTCCTCACACTCCCTGACATTGTCAGTCTTAGTATGTGTTTAAAAGACTTAATTTGATGGGTATTTGTGCTAAAAACATATTCCAGAGGAAATTACACTGCTTTTGATAGGCACACTCACTCACTCACTCACTCACTCACTCACTCGCTTTTGCACACGTTCACTTCCACAGCTGTTCCCACCTTCCCAAACAGTTGCTCTTGTAAAATTGCACCTAAAATTGTTACTATCCCGTCTGTATTCATCTGCAGGTGTTAACCTGGAAGCCCGGCAGATGTGTGTTTGTAAGGCAGTGAGTCTATCTCTGCTTTGAATAAGCTCTGATCACCACAGATGTGTAGAAATGATCATCAGCGTTTTGAATCAGTAAACGGTTATTAAGGAGAGAAAAGAGGGTAGTGGAGAGAAATAAAGTTGCATTCCAGCAGGCGTGCAACCTCAGTCACGCTCCAGAGAAAACAGTCTTATCAACAGAGCTGCAGTTGAGCAAACTGAATCCATTCACAGTATGTAAACACTGAAAACACTGAAAACAAGGCCGCCTGTGTTTATTTACCTCTGAGAGGTGCATTAGATAGAGAACAGAGAGAAACAAAATACACCTGTGGAAATAACGTGGAAGTAATCCTATTATAAATCAGGGCAAGACAATGAATTGTTCTCTGGTGGGAATGTATCCGAAGCAGTTTCAACTACAGGATGACATTTTTCTGTCAAAGGACATGAACCAGAGTGGCGATCGATGTAATGATATTACCAGGCCAGGTCATAAAGTCTTTTGACCCTTTCATGTCTATGTCCAATAAATCAGGTTTCACAGTGTCTCAGGCCAGCCTGCTATACAAACCTCAGTAAGAAAGTAGTTAAGCTGTCTCATAAGGAGGGAAGATGGGGTCAGCACCTCTCAATCCCCATGTGGCAGCCATCACACCTCTCAGTCCCCTAACCACCATCAGGAGAAGTTTGAGTACTGTTCACATCCTGAAGTGTTATTCGCTGCATGGTACTGGCAAAGGATTAAAGACAGATTGGTAAAATTGGCCAGTAAGAAAGTAATGGCGCCAGTGGTTTTAGTCCAATCAATACCAAGCCTCCATCTTTTGTAATTGGTATCATATTGTGATCATAACAATAGTTATTTCAGATGTAGTTTGTTCCAGCTGCATTTTAACATGAGTGAGTGAAAGCAGACCAGAGTTTGGATGGACTCCTGGTGTACAGCCAATGAAGGAGGTCAGACTAACACTCAGCAGCTTCCATACATGATCAGTTACTGCAAATCACCGTGTCCTGGTCAAATGTCAACATCATGCTTATTGTTATGCCAATTCTCCCTATCATATAGAAATATATGTTGAAAACTTTTCAGCTACGGTTAAAATGTTTTGGTTTGACTTGAATTTCTTGCTGTGAATGAAGAGATCTCCTGTGCCATTGTCGTATTGTATAATGTGCATATGTACTTTACCCATAGTATAGTGAATCGTCTTTCTTTCTCAATCTGTGTTTGCCTTTTTCTCTCAACAAACATTTCTCCAAACAAATAGTCTGTGTCCATGCCAAGGATGTTTGTGGTTCCCACACTTTGTCAAAGAACATCCACAAAAATGACATTCTGAGCAGAAACTATGGGCTCCTCTCTGTTTTCACATAGAGACAGACGAAGGAGGACAATGCAAAAAAAGTTAGCAGTGATGGGTGGAACGTGGACGCAAGGGACGGGCGGTTACAACAGCCTGAGTGAGATTAAACTTTAATCCTGAGGTCTAACAAACATCATGACAGCGCAGAATAGAGAGAGCAGTGAGACCCCATGCCGTCAAACACTTTGTACTTGTTTGTGAGGTTAATTCCTGGACTCAACCGAGCCCCACTCAGTCATCAAAGCAATAACAACACATAATACAAAACAAGAAAATATTGCAAAATGACTGCAACAGCTTTACAAAACAGCGTTACCATGACAAAGAAATAGCAACCATAAACTTGACCTTGTGGCAATTACACCTCCTACATTGTCTGATTAATGCCAAAGCCTCTGCCGTACTTTAGCGTGTCCTCTTCGGTGTAGGAGGAGAGAAAGTTAAGGAGAAGGCCAGATTGTGGTTGGAGTGAGATGTAATTTATGATTTCATTAATGTCAGAGGGCAGGCAGTCTCATAACTTTCCTCTTCAGCTGACTGTCCACAAACAGCCTCTAAGAGACCATTCACATCTGCGTCTGTTCCTTATTGTGTGTGTGAGCATGCGTGTGTGTGTGAATGTGTATGCCTTGTATGTTCTGAGCTATGCGCTGTGTGTTTGTGTGTGTCTGTGTTTCAGACTAAGCAATAACTGACCATCCCATTGTAAATAATAATGTTTGACGTGGCTCCTCAGTGGGGTCGCAAAAATAAAAGCGCAACGCTTCCAGGCTACATAAAACTATAATTGTAAACAAACCTGGTATGCAACTATGGCATTACAAATGAAACCAGTATGCAAGCGTGCATGTGTGTGTGTGCGTGTATACATGTGTGTGGGGCCTTTTCAGTAAGTATAATAGGAGTGAAGGGGTGGATAAAAGGAGGAGGAGGGGATAGGTATTATCATTGTAGGGGTTGGGCGATGTGTGAAATGCTGCAGTGACATTGTGCCAAGCGTAAAGTGCAGCTTCTGTAAGTCGTCCTGCCACATCTGCCATGGGAGAATTTCCACTTGTCTCTGTTTCAGCTTTTAAATCCACTGTTACGTAATCCTGACCACTCAGACTGAAAGGTCCTTGATTCGCTGTTTTCCGATGCAATTAAACCTGGATTTATTGGGTAAAAACTTAACAGAGCAAGGGAAGGTCAGTGGTTGCACTAACATGTATAAAGCACTTTCTGATTAATGACCTGATCCTGTTTTCCATGACAGTGACTTGACCGTTGTGGTATGTTACTGAGCTAATGGTGTCTGATGTAGTATAGTATGAGATAATACGCAGCCGAACAGAGGGGAGGTAAACTGCTGAGGGATACGCGGTCCCATAAACAGGAGGTTGCAGCCATATGGCAATGCTGAATAGTGAATAGCCAGAGACTCATAGGGAGCTGGCACTTAGCGTCGGTCAGGCAAAGGCATGCAGCATCTTGACTTGAACAGACCGCAATCCTTCCGCAGTTGCTCAGGCGTTTTGCTGACAAAACCCGCTCACATTTTCCCATAGCAACAACGATTTAAGATATTTTCTCCACGCCATATTTGATTCATCTTCCACTCTTTCTGTACGCCATATTCCCCCTGTTGTGTTGGTTTGAGTGATAGTACTGACCCCGATTTATCAACTTTTCCAGACTACAGGCATTTGTACAATCACTGCCCTGGCCCAGAGTGGAACGTGATGTGCAGGGGCTGCTGCGAGTACCATTTGTTCCGCTGCAAGTGTCCGATCCAGGGGACCCCTGTGGGCTACTCCGTGCCCTGCTGCCGCAATGCCATCAACGAGTGTGACCCATGCATCATCCAACCAGGTAGAACTAACACTATAGTACACTAACATACAATACCTCCATGTTGGCCATGGGAATGTGCACTGCTTCCATTACGGATTTGTCCATCTCTACCCCTATTTGATGGTAATTTGCTTGGACAGAATAAAAGGTTGGTAGAGTGGAGCCTACTAAAAAGTAAGGATCTGTTGATTATTGTCAGCTCATGTCCACATTTGCATCTGTTTTTCTTTGTCTGCCATTTACCTGCTAGACTCAAGTACCATCTATCAACTACACAGCTGTTAGAATTTTAGCATGGAACATTGTCTGATAGAAAGATTTACAATAACTTCTGGTGTCTGGGCCAACTTCACATTTTCACTCTTCCTCTTGAATTACTGGCAGAATAAGGAAGCGAAAGATCACAGCTGAACTTTGTTTCATGAAAGGAAATGTGTGTAGATCTGGATGGCATTTATACTCACACATGTGTACGTTAACGTGTGCATGAGACTACGAGCACATGGGGATATGTGCACGTGCAAACCAGCTCACACGTTCAAAATCCACTTTCTATATTGCATGTTGCTCTCGGCTATGGAAGTATGTCATGTTTTCTTCACAGCGTGCATATGCTCATATTTTCTTTTATGGAAAGAAAAACAGCTGTTTATAATCAAATGGATACCTGTTCATCAGGTTGTACTGTTAAACACTAAATAATTTACTTGTTATAGCCTTCTGTACTCTCATAAATCCCCCTGCATACTTCCTAGCCCATGTGTTGTTTACATTCATACCTGTAATCAGGTCAGATATGTTCACTGTTCCATAAATGTCTGAGCCCACCAACAGAGCAACCTTGAAGTGAAAAGCCATCCTCCGAAGAAACCATTTTGTAGGGTTTTCTTCACATTGCTATTTCAGGAAGCAGCAATGTGTTTGTGCAGTTCTGTTTCGGTGGAAGAGGAACTTGATGAGTTTAGCAGAGCTGATGTAAACGAAACATGGTCGGGGTCTGGCGAATGTGGGTGAAGAGGTTCAAGCTGTTTAGGAAAAGTGTTGCCAATTCTGAGAAAGAATCACAATTCATTTTGGAAGGTTTAAATGTTCATGCTCGACTCTTGAGTAATTGTATTTTTGTCTATCTAGCTATCTATCTGTCTGTCTGTCTGTCTGTCTGTCTGTCTGTCTGTCTGTCTGTCTGACTCCTGTCTCCTTTTTGTTTCTGTCTCTTTGTCTGCCTGCTTTCCATCCTCCACCCCCCTCTATCACTCTCTTTCTATCAGGTTGCAGTATATTTGAGAACTGTAAGCGCTGTAACAACGGGACATGGGGTCCCAAGGATGACTTCTTCATCACTGGCAAATACTGTGCTGAGTGTCGGCCTGGTTGGTCAGGTGGAAACTGCATGAGTGAGTAGTGTCATCTCTCCTCATCCTCCCAATTCTTAGATCCTGCGTTATTTTCAATGAATGAAAATACCATATCCATAGACAAAGTGCTGCTGATTTATCTTCATTTGAGACAACTCCTCCAGCTTGGAAAGCTGCCGCATGCCCAGAAGGTTTTCCATTTCAGGAGCTGAAATGACAAGTCAACAGTCAGGAATCCTATGTAATATGTAATATGTAACATTTAGACACTGACGACAACTTTTTTCAATATGCAAATAGAGAAGAAGCAGACATTTTTATTAAGAACAGAAACCTGGCAAGCTGCACGCTGAACGCCCTTGTTGGCCCTGTGCCTGTTGGGTTTATGTTTCTTTGTGTTTGTTTAAGGGGCCCTTTTCCATTTTGACATTTTACAATGTCTTTGGCAACCCAAATGAAAATTTCTTTTGGCACAAATGGTAACTACAGTAGCTGCACATAAAAAAATAAAAATACAAATCGAATTAACAGCCTATATAATCACCCCAGTTGCTATGGAACATTCCAGGTTGAAATTCTTTGTGTGTCTTTTTCAGAGTGTGGGGGAGTGATCCGTAAACGACAGGGCCACCTGGTGCTGGAGAGTTACCCCACTAATGCCCGGTGTGAGTGGACCGTACAGGTGGACCGTCCCTTCACCATAGACTTCAGGTAAGGTAGTAGTATTGTCCCTTAGTTTACTGGTCTGCATTTACCTGCCCGACATCATCAGGGAGGAAATGTCATGTTAGGTTAGACATTGACATATTCTATTTATCACAAAACATGATGGGATTATGACTGTACTGACTTGCAATTATAAAAAAAAAATTGTGCCTGCTGCAAACTAAAGAGTACAGCAAACTTTTCTACCGATAGAGTTCAAGTGGCCGCAGTTTCATCTGCCGTGAAAGTTTTGGGATCTTCGTTGTCCATCTGTAATAGTTATTAACGGCTGGCCCACTTTAGTTCAATTTCCATTCACTTTGGATGTTTCGTGGCCTGATGGCAAGCTAGAGTTCACACCAAAGTTTGGAAACCACAACTCCCAGCTTTGAGGAAACTTTTCAGTCATGTGATAACTTTCTATTTCTATTATCCATTACACGTAAAGCTTTTTCACAGGCAAGCCTTTATGCAGGGCTTTAACACCACAAAAGCTGCACACAGTTACAGGCAGTGCATATACTGTAATGCTTTATTGTGCATACAAAAGACATTTAATGATTCTAAGCATTTCTTCCACGATACATATATAATGCTCTACATTAAACTTTCCAACCATGAAGACCTGTGACCTGCATAGACAGGTTTCTTATGGCCAAATCCACGCTGTGACCGCAAATGTCGATACAGACATGATTAATTGCTTCCAGCAGAAATTCATCACATTTGTATGTCCCTTGTGACATAAATACCATTGAAACCCTAAATGAAATAGTGCTGCTGTGCTCAGAGATGGACTAATGGAAAGTTTTGGCCCGAGTCTCTGAGGAATTACTGGCAGTACCTTCCTGTATTTATTACTCACTCCTTTCAGTCTTCTCTAGAACTGCAGCCATGCTTCTCATGAATTACAAATTACGTGACGGGAGCTGCTACAGGCTAACATTTAGCATTATATCTCTTTAGTCTAAGCCCCCATGACCCAAGGGCCTTTGATAAAACTCAGGGACTTGGTGTCATACCAAAGCCTGCTATAAATAATTAGCCAAAGACAGTTTGGCAACATTGAAGTGAACCAAGTATAATCTTTTGTCTTTTTCCTTACTTTCTGTAGAAACTTGACCTTACTTTACTTTCAATTTTATTTTTCTCTGTCTAATCCAGCTGGCAGCCCTCTCAAAGCCATGCTATACCACTAAACCAGCTCATGAACTGAAAGAGTATATAATTTTTTTCTCACCAATTATTATAGTCGCTTAAATTCTTGTTAAAACATGCCCCAAAGCCACACTCCATAGATGACCTGACTGTCTTAAAGCTCATTGGGAATGTTTTGGAAATGCTGACACATCACCAAGAGATCTCACACCGCTGTAATCACCAGCCATACTACTTGTTTTGGAAATAATGGTGTGCAATCAACAGTTCACATTAGAAAAACAAGTCTATGCACGATTCATGGATATGCAGACATTTTATGGACACTTTAACTAGGCAATGATAAGAAATAATGAGCTGCTCACGGAGACTGTGCTGGATGATGCTATTTATCAGCAGGACTGATTACCAATTACATAAATGTAATGGCATTTATATGTGCACATCAACAGTTTAATGGCACATAATGTGTGTTAACTATAAATGACCTATTTAATGTGAGGGTGAGTAGGTCTTTTCTAGAGCTTCCCAAAGCCAAATATTGGCTTTTGGCATCGATTTTCTGTTGCTTGATTTGTGTTAACTGTTTTCTTACTAGCTGTCAAGTGTCGGTAATGATTCTGCTATATCTCAAATATTTCATATTGGTTCAATCATAATTGTCTCATTAAATGCATACAGGAACAATTCTCTCATCGTATCAAAACGCCTATGCTGTCATCGCCATGATCTCAGTTGGAAAAGCTGCATTTGTTTTCCTTGAAAATATGATTACATGGTTATATACTCTCATTAATCTTGCTTACACTTCAATACAGCCATAAATCTAAAACTTCCATCGCTACGATCTTGGGGGAAAATGAGATGCACACTCCACACCTCCATTAAAAGAATTGAGCCGTGTAAAAGCGGGGTGAATTACTCACGGTAGCTGTTAACATATTCAATAGCGATGATTACTGTTCATTACTTGTTTGCTGGCTGCAAATGAAAAGGAGTCTGTGAGTACCGTGATGCCAACTAGTGTGGCACTGCCAGGAAACCTAGGCGCTCTCGTAGTCCAGGAAAACATGGTTATACCAGGAATACAACAGAACATTCTACGCCGACAACTTCAGTCAGGTTACTTCATGTAGTTTACTTCATATTCAATTTGAGCCAAGCCCCAGAGAGAACATCATAAACTGGTTTGATATGGAAAATACAGGTCTGCAATGAAAGGTTTTTGCATGACATGAACCAAAGTGCGTGTGGATAGAGTCGGCAGATATGATGATAGAGGTAGTTTTCCAGTCGACAAACTTTGGTGATTGGGAACATGACAGGAACTTTGTGAATTGTTACCCTTGTATTTCATTGGTTGAGAAAAATATTGAGTGTTATTGGTGGTGAAGAATTATACCAGCACCCCAGGCCATTCTTCTTTGATCTAATGTGTCAAGGTTTGGATTGTTAGTGACATTTTATTTTGAAAATTAGCTTGATTACATTGACACCGTTGTGTTTACAAGACTGTCCAAGGCATTCCACATTTGCCTTGATACTTCCTGTTTTTTCTTCTTCAAACTATTAGGTTCATGATGCTGAGTCTGGAGTTTGACCATTCTTGTCGCTATGACTACGTGGAGGTCCGAGATGGTGATAGCATCAACTCACGTGTTATAGGCCGGTTCTGTGGAAACAACAGGCCTGCCCCGATTCAGAGCTCTGGCAACTCCCTGCACATACTCTTTGTGTCTGACGGTTACAAGAACTTTGATGGTTTCTTTGCCACTTTCCAGGAGAGCTCAGGTAGGTCAAACGACAGTGGCATCAAATATGAACAAATGGTGGCATACTTCAATTCATATTCTCTTTCCTGCCTTTCTCAAATGTACACTGTCCTCTAGTTTTTTACCTATTAGTAAAAAAAACAAGAACACCGATTAAACTAAACAAGTGATCATGGAATTCTATGATATTATTAATATACAGGGTGGCACAGAGTCTCAGCCCCGGCCCCGGCCCTTTCTGTGTGGAGTTTGCATGTTCTCCCCGTGTTTGCGTGGGTTTCCTCCACGTGCTCCGGTTTCCTCCCCGCAGTCCAAAGACATACAAGTCAGGTGAACTGGAGACTCTAAATTGCCCATAGGTCTAAATGTGAGTGTGAGTGTGATTGCTTGTCTGGTTAACCCTATGATGGACTGGTGACCTGTCCATGTTCAATGAATGGATGAACAAACACACAGGTGGTACCAATAGCAACATCAAATTCAATCAAAATAAACAAAGGCTTACATTGCAGAAATGCCCACACAGATTTAAAAATGGAACAAGAAAGTATTCAAATGGTTTCAGCTTTCAATATGGATATCCTGCTGTCTCTTATGTGCTAGAGAGCCAACACTTTATCCATACAGGATGTATCAGGTTGAAATGAAATGTTTCTTTTTGCATACTCATGCTATACACGTGTATGTTTACAGCATGCAGCTCCTCTCCTTGTCTGCATGACGGCACCTGTATCCTGGACACCTCTTACACCTACCACTGTGCCTGTCTGGCTGGCTACACAGGCAAGAGGTGTGAAAACGGTGAGTCTTCGTAACTTATGACTGAAAAGTCTCTACACTATGACCATGCTATTGCGCAACGCTGATATTAGACCAAAAAGTGGGAAAGGATAACTATCCTGTCAGAATAAAACAGTTTTTGCGATAACATAGCATCGGATAGTTTGGGAATTCCCTTGGTTTAGTCATTTTTTGAATCAATGCTGCATCTGACTTCACTGGTTAAACCTTTGAGCTGTTGTTTGTTTCCTAAAGGCAGACGGTGATTCACTGTCACAAGAGAGAGATCTGTGGTTTGGACTAGTTTCAGGCCAGCTGCCTTCCCTTTCCCTAGTTAGTCCCTTGTACGCTTGTGGCCCGTCAGCTGTTCAGTAAATATGTGTCAAGTGTCAACGGATGGATTGCAAATCAAAATGACCACCTAACAGTTATGGAGGCATGAAATTAAACAACACGGTTGAACCTAATGCATGAACTCGCAGTGCTGTGGACAGATAGATAAGGTGAGTGGCAAAGATAGAGAAGGACGGAATGAGAGAGAAACTGAAAGAAAGTTAGACGGCAATAGAAAGTGTGGGGTGTCAAGAAAGAGAGGAGAAAGAAAAACATATTTTTTTTTTATTTTACTGGGTTGATGTCAGTAAATCTCTTTGGTTTCCAAGGATACCCACCCTACACCACCCTCTGGTTTCCCTTAGTCTGCACAGTCACTTTCCACTGCCAGAGCTCCACGTCGCCATGTGGGGTAGTGCTCCCTCAGGGTGTGGTTACACTGACTTTGGCACACAAGGTCTTTTATTTATGGTCATCTGGACCTTGGCCTGTGTTTCTGTGCCCACTACACCTCCCTTAAGAACCTACAAAAACAGACTTCCTAAGAGCCCCCAGTCACATTTTTTTTTCTGGTGGTCTCAATTTTCAGGGCTAAATTTGAGTCTATAAAACTAATGGTGAAACAATCCTACTTCTATAACATGAGCCTGCTTTTCCATGGGAGGAGACACCCATAAAAAAGCAGGAATTCCACACACTATGCATTCATCTGTATTCCCATGAGGAATCCCTCTTGTTAAATGGAAGAGAGCTAGGATAACACTAATGTCTAATTGGTACGAACTTGGCGTCAGCTTTATTTCAGGTATGCAACAATCTACCTGCCATTAATTGTAAGCTTGAGCTAAAACTCACTGCATGAGATAATCTGACAAGTTATTGTAGGAACTCAATACAGGAACTCTCTCTGCCTGGTGTATAGTTTAATCGATTATCGTCTATTTGACATACTGCAGAGTATTTAACATAGTTTCCTAGCAAATGGTAATTTACTTAAGCGTCATTGTTAATGGCATCATCTGTTAGCATTCCTTCCTAATGCCTCCAGACCCATCTTATTTTGTGGAGAGAGTTTTTTTGAAGAAAGATGGACAGACTCGGGAGAAATAGGAGATGGGAGGCCAGGAGTGTGGGCAAGCTTACGGGCAGGAAGAGACATTTCAACACCTCACAACAATGCCCACAGCACCTCTGGGAATTTCAACTTTTTTCTATATTATTCAAAGGGGGTCAAGCACAGTTTATTTTTTCAGTTTTGGATGCCTAAAAGCATCCTCAGAGCCTGAAGGTTGGAAATGCTGTAAGGCAAAAAGACGGTGATTATAGGGAGGGTTCTCTGGTTTGGGGCTGTAAAACCACAGCCAGCGCATTTCATGAATCTGTCCCAACTCAAGTCAACAAAACAGAAAAACCCTAGAGGGATTGTCTCACAGCAAGTGGAGTAATGGTATGATCATTGCAGCACCAAGATATGTATTTCATTGCTGTTGGGTGAAAACCTTGTATCTCCCAAATGTCTAAGAAAGACAGCCTTGTTCTCAGCTTGACCACAATGCATTTTTGAGTTTATCCAATGCTGGTTTTGAAAGGGTTTCATAAGACCAAGGGCTCGTATCATTTATGGAGAAGACCATGTAATCCTGAAGTGATAAATTCACCAAATTGGAATTATGAGGTTTTCTCGTGACAGGTGCAATATGTGTGTGTGTGTGCATACACACCCTTTTATTTCAGTTAATGTCCAAGGCAGGGGGAAACGGTTTGCACTTTAGATAGATAGAATAGATAGATACTGTGTTCATCCCAATTCAACTGTAAGTAACAAACGTGAGACACAAGGAACAGCACATGACACAATACTGAAGGACTTATATACGGTGTCGCTGCATTTGGGACCTGAATTGTATTATTTTTCAGTCGGTTATTGTCTGAAGAATTGCACACAGTATTCCACACCCACATTACCGGTCTCAGTTGCCTGTGACCCACTTCATAAAATGCAGTTTTACAGCAGTGGAAAATTGAACAGTTGGACTAAAGCTCTTTTATAGCGTGCATTCTATTTCTTCCTCAGCTACAAGCCATGTGTTAACGTTGCGGTGCGAGCTGTTCACACTTTACCACAGCGGGTGAAATCATTCATTAATGGGCCTGGAAGATAGCAGGCTATGTTTGTACAGCTCTGGGCAATCTTAAATGGCAATTAAGATGCAGAATAATGGGTCTGAGAGCTGTGAATTTTGGTTCTGGGGCTACCTGTCTGAACTGCAAACACCAGAAAGCTCTTTGAAGGTCATGTACACTGTGTTTGTGTGGTCTTTTACTACCAGACAGATGCAGCAAATCGGTGTTTGAGGAATGCAGTACATACCGTCTAAACTTCTAAACTTCCATTCATCTCTATTTTGTTTGCATTATCTGTCGCTCCTTTCAAATTAAAACATGAATCTGCCGTTAGTTAGACTACTGATATCCTAAAGCCTGTTTAATGTTCCAGGAGGCTTTTAAGATAAGATGAGAAACAAGAACACAAGATAACATGTATTCATACCTAAACATGTGCATGTGTCTTATTTCCACTCAGTGGTGGGATGCCGCAGGCCTCCGATTCCCACCCACGGCTCCACAGCGGGTGTGTTTCACCACTCAGGGGCACGCATCACTTTCCATTGTGACCCTGGGTTTCAGCTGCAGGGGTTTCGTACTGCCGTCTGCCTGAGGGATGGCACCTGGAGTTCTCCGTCTCCACTGTGTGGTAACACAATGATTTAACTTTTTTTTTTTCTGGCAAATTATTAAAAGTAAGCTTCTGTACCACTGAACCTCAAACTTCGGTTCTCAGACATAGATGCTGGTTTTGGGATGCTCCTGACAGAACTGCTCGACTGTAAACTAATTGGCACTAGAAACTAGGGATGTGCAAAAGTCTATTTTTTCATGGTTGACTAGTAGGTGTATACAAAATACCAAAATTCAACATAAGGTTATTGGGCTAAGGGCAAAAAAAACAAACAAGCAAAGAAAACAAAACTAATATTAACCATTAAAAACAAACATGAGCTGTACATTTTGACTCATTAAAATGTATTTTGTCATAGGAATAGACAATATGTTATACATGGAACAGCAGAAACAACTCAACCGCTATCACACAACCTGTGAAGAGGTGGGCCTTTAGCGCTATACGCCAAGGTGATAATTAACAGATGGTCATTATATCATATTTTGTGTGGGAGTGTGGAGCCGTTGTCTGACGTAAGATCCCAAATTAAAGTCGGCCTGCTTTAAAAAGAAAAAAAATGTACCAGTCCTGGGGAGTATCAACTCAAAACTATCTGCATGTCATTCATAGGCGCCGATTTATGTTTTTGCCAGTGGGTGCTCAAATTAAGTGAATACCACCAAGGTGACGATTGTCACAAAATCACTTTTATTGCGCTTGCTTTAGTAATTACCGTGGTGCAGGCTACTGTCATCTGTCAACGTAGACACACACCGAAACGAAATGCAACACTGCTCTGCTACAAATTCATCACTGGTGGTGGATCCTCACTTTGACTGTCTTTACACTCGGTATCTCTCTCGGTTTTTTAATTACAAATTCGTACGTTTTTAACCGATCATCACCCGTGTTTCACACTTGCTGTGTCGCTAGCTAGTAGCGACACACGCACAGAGCTGTAACAAGTTTAATTGGATAATGCGATTTGTAGTTAAAACGTTCACCGATAATAATAAGTAATAATAGAATAAATAGTTGCGTTTTTTTTTTTTTAATTTAAAAGATGCAGTTTTTTAGTACATTTATTTATTAATTTATTTTTTAATTGGCTTTCCCCGTGGGTGCTCAACCTTTTCGGTGGGTGCTGGGAGCACCCACGTGATCGGCGCGTATGATGTCATTTGCTCGTCACTCCTCGGAGATGGTTTGACGTGTAGACAAAGGCCCAATTTGCTGCCTGCGTTGTGTTTTTCCCCCTCCAGTGCCAATGGAGAGGTTCTGTGCCCGCCCACCCAAGCCGACACACGGGGACCACTTCTTGGTTTATGGACCCAATGATGTCCTCATCGCTCTACAGTACCTGTGTTATCGGCCCTATAAACTCAGCGGGGGCTCCCAGAGAACCTGTCTCCCCAACAACACCTGGAGCGGGACTCCTCCAATCTGCACCACAGGTCAGGCCCAGTGGCTGGAATGATGGGAATTAGAGTTTAATGGGTGCGGGGAGATGCTGACATTGAATTCGGTGCCATCAGTGTGAAGGGCTTCCAGCTCATTTTGCTTTTGTTTCAGAAGATAACAGCTTGCTCAGTGAGTCTTTAGCGTAATAGATGAACATAATGAGTCACAGAAAATGAGTCAGTTCCCAGACCCATTCAGCATGACTAGTCAACGTTGAACGAAACGATTCACAAGATGACAATTTAAAAGATGACAATTCAGTAACAAACTTTTTTTATGACGTCCTTTATCCCCAGTGAATAACACACTCGGCGAACCAGGAAAGGCAAAAGAGGCAAAAGAGACAGAAAGGAGCGAAGGACCAGAAACAGAGAGCGGCCAAGATATCAACAAAGTTAAAGGCCAAGAGAATACAACAGGAGACAAAGACAAAGGTGTGGGTGGGAAAGATATAGAGACTGTTCACTTGAATACAACAGCGGTAGACACTAAAGATAAATCAATACAGACCGTTCCGGAGAAAACCAAGGGAGAGGGTGAGGATAAAACCGACGTAGGGGAAAGAAACATTGGGTCAGAAAAACCCACAGGAGGCAGTGAAGATAAAGTGCACAGTAAAGACACAGACAACAGCCTAAACACAGTTGAAAAGAAAGACTCTGAGGTTGTTAAGCCACCAGAGTCAGACAAAGATGTAACTCAGGAGATAGGCGAGCCGACAGATATCACAGAAATAGTGGTGATAAAAGACAAAGGACGAGATGAGAGCGAGAGAAAAGAAGAGCAAGTGGATGCAAGAAGAGATCCAGACAAAGTCGGCCCTAATGACACCAAACTGAGGACGGTCGTAACAGAGCGAGAAAACATAGTGGAGAACACAGTATTTGAAGTCCAGAAAACAGAGAACAACACAGATGCGTTTGATACCAATGCCATTGAGAGGGGAAATAATACAATAGGATCTCCGGAGCTAGCGAAGGAAATTATTCCCACAAGGGGCAACAATACACAGTATACCATGTACAGAGCAGGAGGCGGGGGAAGTGAGAAGGCATCGGAAAAAACAGAAATTAAAGACACAAAAGAAAGCGCGACGGGGAGAAAAGAATTGGACGAGACAGGAGGAAGAGATTCTGATGAGAAACCCTTGGAGGAACTGGAGCGGGAGAAGGGGAAGGAGAGGAGGGAGGAGACAGAAAAGGAAAAGGAGAAAGAAGGCAACCAAAGCATCACTGGTAAGAAACTCACAGAGCCATATTCACAGACACCACATACTGCACTATGAAAACATGCCAGCCAATGAACTCACATTTTCCTTGCCCTCCACCCTCACCCACCCCCCTCCTCTTCCAGAGAAGCGCTGTCCACCTCTCCCTCGCCTCTACCATGGTTATCATCAGCCTGTGTCAGCAGGGGTGGAGCCCGAGGCGGTGGAATTCATCTGTAACCACTCCTACGCCCTCAGCGGTGATGCCCGTCGCGTTTGCCAGCCAGATGGTACCTGGAGTGGCAGACAACCGCTCTGTTTAAGAGGTATCGCAATCTGTTTTTCTTTTTAGTTGAACGCATTGAATTTATTATGGGTAGGTGAGGACTTTACTTTGAGCATCTTGTGAGCATCTTTACTTGTTAACTGGTTGTCAAAAATATACATTATTTTTGGTATAATTTTTTTTACATTTATTTATTTATTTATTGAATTGGGACAGTGCACATTAATCAACATATCAGCATTACACATCAATGTAAATGGGCCGGAATTAGCACAATTCCTAAATTTCATCCGTACTCCCAAGGCAGGTACTCACAAAAACATGAAACAAACCTCACTATTACAAAAGACAAATTACAAAACAGTATTACAATAAAAAGTTACAAACAGTAAAAAAGATAAAGTGCACAATGAACCGAAACGGAACGGGCACCAGAGGAGGAAACAGACATTGTATGTTTGGGTACATAACTGGTTTGTTTTATATCATTTTTGGTATAAATGTATTTAGGCACTGCATGTACTTGCTTGCTGGTTACAGCATTGATGGATATATGGAACTTTTTATCATTATAGCATGCCCTGCAGCCCCTGCATAGCACTTTTCAAATCACAGCACCTGGCTCACAGCAGGTGCTAATGGGATTCTGGTGTGTGTGTGTGTATGTGTGTGTGTGTGTGTGTGTGTGTGTGTGTGTGTGTGTGTGCAGCCTGTCGGGAGCCCAAAGTGTCAGAGCTGGTTAAACAGAGACTCCTGCCACCCCAAGTCACATCCAGGTACATTTAACTAAATAAATATTCTGCTGAACAAAAACACATTATCGTCCACATAAAAAGCCTGACGTACATCAGTACAGCATAACCATTACCGTGCAGTGCTTATGTTTTGGAGCTATAACCATACATCAACCACACACTTTTATACAAGCCAGCCTTCACCATATATCACACATGATAAGTAATGATGCACTTTTATGTTATGTTTTATGATGATGTTGCAATCAATTGTATATGTCTTATGCATACAACCATAATTCAAAAGCAATAACTCTCCTGTCATCCGGTTTATTTTACTGCTATTGCATTCAAAAGCACTTACTCATTCTAAGTGGTATGTATGCATACCCTTGGCCCTGTCCTCCCCCCCCCCTCAGGAAGACCCCTGTGCACAAGCTCTACTCCACCGGGCTAGGCCGGCAACTCCAGTCTGATGGTCCCACTAAAGGCCCTCCGGTGCATTCCCAGCTGACCCAGGGCTTCCACCAACTCTACACACAGATAGAGTATGAGTGTGCTTCTCCGTTCTACCACCACTCTGGCAGTTCTCGCCGTACTTGCTTGAAGACTGGGAAATGGAGCGGGCGTCATGTCTCCTGTTCACCAGGTGGGGGCAGCAGACGAACACTAGTTATTGTCTGACCACGGGAAACGAGCACCGCACTCACCATGCATTCAAACAGGCACACAAACACACAGACAGACAAACAAGTTTTTACTCAAGTTTTTACTCAATCTTTCCCCATTCCTTCCCTTTCCCACCCCTCCAATCTACCCTTGTCTTCCCCACTCTGTCCGTCCTCCACCTCCTGTTTGGCAGTGTGTGGGAAACATCTGACCTATGACCCAGAGAGGCCGGCAGAAGCTCATTGGCCTTGGCTGGCAGCCATCTATCGCCGCTCCACCAATGGAGCTGGGACCAAGGTGACCAAGGCAGACAGCCAGGCGGAGTCCCTAAAGAGGGGTGGTGGTGGTGGTGGTGGTGGAGCAGGAACTGGCGCCCACGATCAGGCATCTGACTGGCAGCTGGTGTGCAGTGGGGCCTTGGTGAACCAAAGGAGTATCGTGGTTGCGGCCCATTGTGTGACAGAGCTAGGGAAGGTGTACCCCCTGAATGCGGCTAAGATTAAGGTGGTGGTGGGGAAGCAGTACCGTGATGACCGCCGGGAATCCAAAGCCCTTCAACACCTCAGGGTAAGATGTTGGTGGTCTTTATATGCCTGACCATAATTTAGTGATTGGCAATAGCTCATCAATAAACAGGGGCTGCTTCCCATGTTTTACTCATCACGTTCCCACAATACCCATTATGAAGAATGTGATAACAAAGGTTCATCCATTTCTTCATGACATTGCATTGCTTGGAGACAAGTCTGCATCCTGTCACCCTGCTATTGAGTTTGCTGCTGGATTTCTCCTTTTTCTCCTTTCAATAATTTGCTTTTTTCCCCACTTCATTCGCTAAGCAGCATCGTCTTGTCCTCTCTCTTCCATATCAACCCATTCTCTCCCATGTCCATCCCCCCCATCTCTCTCTCTCTCCATTAGGTGGCCTCCATTGCAGTCCACCCACACTATGACCCCCTGATTCTGGACTCGGACCTGGCTGTGATCAAGCTGCTGGACAAAGCGCGGATCGGGGAGCGAGTCCTGCCGATCTGCCTCCAAGACATCCAGGGTGGAGAGGTGACCTCCAGTGAAGGGCTTGTGACGGGCTGGTCCCCTCTACCTGACCCAGATTTAGGTGCTGATGAACAGGCGAGGGTTGGGGTTGTGCGCCTCGCTGACGTGGTGCCGTGTGAGCAGCAGTATGCTCGCAATGGCGTGCCAGTCAGCGTTACAGACAATATGCTCTGTGGCAGCCAGAAGCCTGACTATGGCCCATCTAACATCTGTCCCTCTGACACTGGGGGTATCCTCATCCTCCCTGCCCTCCCCGCAGACCAAGCCAGCAACAGCCAGAACCCCTCTCTCCGTCCTACAGGAGGGCAGAGGGAAGGCAAGGGGCTGTGGAGACTCCTGGGGCTGGTGAGCTTTGGCTATGACTACGGAGAGTGTGATCCTGACCTCTACACAGTGTACACACATGTAACCAACTTCAAAGACTGGATAGAGAGCAACATGAAATAGAAACTCTACTGTCTGACTCACCCTGTGTTTCTCCTGTGCTTCTACAATATTTCATATCCTCCATACCTTACTGTCCTCTTCCTGACTTTTGTCCATGTTTCAGTCCTTACTCAATTTGTCCTCTCTTCTCTTTTTCTGTCTTTTCTTCAAGCACAAGGGGAGTTTTCTTTCTCGACAATAGGCAGAACCAACACTGGACAACACAGTGCTGTAGCTGGAGGGGGTAGCTAACGCAATAGATGTATTGGGCATCGACCTTTCATCAGCAGAACACTTGAGTGTTCGGGTCTTTCAGCCTGGGGCTACAGACTTGAAAATGACCAGAAAACCATTCTAGCCCATCTTCCTTTGGGTGATGATGGTTTGCATTGTACTCATTGTATATATGATGTAATTCTATCTATTCATATGACTCAAGGGATGTACATATTGTATTTGAAGGACAGAAAAAAATCGTGGTGTTTTTAATTAAAGATGATGAGGGGGTGTGTGAAGACTGGTTGAGGTGTGATTATTGTGCGACTCTGTGGGCAGTCAGCTCGGTGCATTCAGTATATAAATAAATCACTGAGTTGAGATGAGGTAGAAAAACCTCAGGCTTGCTATGTAGATCAAACACGCATTTGGCCTGAGCTGTGGTGGAGATGAATCCAGGTCAGGGGCAGCGCGATTGCAATCACCATTTTGAAAATCATAAAATGAACACATTATTCACAGATCAATTCCCTCTTTTGTGCGCAAATTAAATCAATTATTTCCATTTTGACCCTCCTCCATTATTCAGAAGCGGGTTGACACAGATGGAGCAGTTGCAGCTTGTGTTGACCTCCACAAGGGGGCAATGTGTAAACAGTTTATCTCCATAGAGAGGCGCCACTGAGCAGAGACCCGCTCAAGCTTTCAGCCAGTGAACCGAACCTCCAACCTCTCTAGATCTTCATCCCTGGACTCTTTGCTACTTTTAATTATCAAGAGTGGTAAAAAAAACAAAAACCGTAATTGTTGCATAACATATGGCTTACATTACTTCCATTAATTGCTGACTGTAAAACCAGAATGTCTGAAGAAGTCTGCTTGTAATAGTTTACGAAGTGTGAAATGTAATGGAAGAGCGAGGGTCTCCACAGCAGTGTTGGGCAGTAACGCGTTACTCAGTAACTGTAATACAATTTCCAAAACAGTAATTATATTATTTATTAATCCAAGTAACGCTGCGTTACTGCGTTGCCAGAACGCGATTTGTTTTTTGTCATACGTAGATTATTTTATGATTACATGTGAATTGCTTTCAACCGCGAAAAAAACATCTGATACGGCAGCACAACAGTGTGAAACTTGTCGAAAAAGAACACCGGGTGACAGGGACATCCAGTGATGCACATACTCCTCTAAACAACAGAAACTGGATTTTTTCCTCTATAGGAAGAGGAAGAACCACCATGAGCCCAAACCAGAGCAGAGGAACAGGGATCAGCATGAATGACATCAGGAGAGATCAAAGCAGAGACTAATTGAATGTATTGATGCATTATGTTTGAATTGTATGTGTACATGGCTGGGTGTCTGTGTGTGTGTGTGTGTGTGTGTGTGTGTGTGTGTGTGTGTGTGTGTTTATGAATTAATCATTTCAGCTGTTACTCTAGATTGCTGCACAACATCCCCACGTTTTGTTACAGTATTGATGTTACAGAAAGGTGCAGAGAGGTGTACATGATGATTGGACTGATGATGCCTAGCTCTTTCTCACTGCTTTGACAGAGGCAACCGGTCCTTTTTATAAGGTTGTCCTGCCATTTAGAAGAATTCTTTATTAATAAAACTACAGTTGGACTGCAAAACTGCTGCAGTGTGTTTTTTTGCACTCCACGGGAACAAGATCTATGAAAGACTTTGTGTCCTTCTTCCACACATTTACTGGAATTGAACAAGGGCTTAGCTTAGTCGCAGGTTTCCCAGAGAAGAGAGTTCACTCCACTCCGGCTGGGAGAAAGGACTGTTCTCAGGCCCTGGTTAGCTCATAGGGCATCATCAATAGAGAAATGGGCAGCACTTCCAAAACCTCACTGGCCTGGGAATGAAGAGCTAACTCTGAGTAAAGTACCTGGACAATACTGAGAAAATGCTACCATGAGAGCTCCATGGTTGACGCTGGAGAGGCGGAGGGGTAAGATGCTTGACACCAGACCTACACAAAATGTCCAATTCACAGTCCAGTTTCCTCATCAGTTCGGCTGTCAGGCCCTGCAGGGCTTTGAATGTTCTCAGAGCTGCGTGTCTTTTAATTCGGCGTGAGAAGAAGATCCATTTGGGCTCAACCTCCGGGCTCTCCCTTGTTGGTGTCTGAGCTCAAGATAATTAAAAACAATGAAATCTGCCTGCCCTGCCTGTGAACACACCAATGTGAGACTCCTGCTCTAATGTCCTCAGGACATTGGACTGCATCCATTAAGACATCTCTCCCCCTTCTTCAACCCCTCATGCCTTTAGCTACCCGTCATACCGCACCACACCCTTTCTTCTTCTAGCCCCATCTGCCCTGTGATATGAAGCTTTAGGCACCAAATAATAACATTATTCATTCAACATTATTACCTGGTATACATCATTACCTGGCATATATGGCCCATATAAAACAGGGGGGGGGGCTTTCGTGTTTTGTATTTCTACACACCCCTGAAAAAATGAAGCTGTAGTTCAACCAGAAAGTCTTATGCACACACTCTCTCTCTCTAGTTTTAGAAAAAGTGTTTTTTCCCAATTTTCTTCCTGTGCTGTCATTTCCTCATTCTTCTATTTACATTTAACCAATCAGATCTCTCCGTGCATGCCAGGACCCAACCATCATGTTGCTGTTTATGTGCACCACCTCCGCCCCACCGCCTCCTGTGTTGAGACCATCCAACTCTCAAGAGGAAGATTCCACCTCGAGGATTGATGTTCCGTGTAGATTCCCAACAGGGGCGAATTTTGCTGTGTATGTAAAGCCCTGGCTGTGATTTCATCCATATGCAGTCGCACAGGCAGAGGTGGCAATGTGATTTATTACAGCTGTGATTATTTGACGGCTACAGCAGCCACAGAAAGCCTGTAATGAATTCTGGATACCGCTACAGAAACAGAGATACAGAGAGATTGTATTTGTTGGGGGAGTACTGTATGGAGCTGGAGACCAGGAAACCGCGAGACGAGACATTAAGATACACCTCACAATATGGACCAATGACACTGTTTAGCTGCTGTGGTCACCATTACGACCATGCCACCACCACTACCAATCTCCTACCAAATCTACCAAAAATAAATGGCTTAGCATGCAGTTCAATAATACGCTAACCCCGCCCCGCCCCCTCCTCCCTGGGGCATTTCCTGGGTCTTGCCAGCTTTATTACCCTCTAACATCGTAACAAACTCATAGGTTCTCTTATTGCTCCTGAGAGGCCATCGCCACTGCTGCAAGCCCATTAGGCCCAGGGTTAATGTGCCTTTCATTACTGGGTCAGGTGCAAGATGGTGCACCCTACACAGCCTATATAAATGCAAAATATCATGACCATGACATTTCATCTAAATTTTAAGTATAATACTACTGAAAGGAGTCTCAGGCAAATTACTACTTGTACACATTTTGGTTCTTTACCAAAACAACCCTAAAAAACCCAATATCTTTCCCTGTATTGCGCTCAGTCTGAGGACCACTGGGCTTGACTGGTTGCTCAGCTGTTTTTTCTTGTGATGATGTTCATTATTCCCCACCTGCAGCCCAAATGTTAAATTCATTTATTGCTGTAGTTGTTATTATAATGTTTTATAAGAGCAATGTTGTAGATGTCATGAGGAATTATTCCTTACAGTCATTCTCTGCTGTTTAGTAGCACTGAAATACTGTTACACATTAAATTATCTTTAATCTCCTGTCATGCAAGTGACTTGAAAAGTGAAAAGTGAAAAGTGATCATTGCATGATCAAATTCATAACTTCCTCCCAGGCTGCATTCCTTCCAGGCGGATATACCGCTGCCTTATCTGTAGGTAACACAGTAACACTTTATAATAAGGGACCACAAATAAGCATGAATTAATACATTAACTAATACATGACTCAACATGAATTAGTGCAAATGAATGAATGAACTATTAGGATTTCACAAAGCCAGTCATACCTCGGTCACAATTAGTTAAGGGTAGTGAATTAATACCTTTGTACATAATGATTTGGTATTCATTATTAATGAATTCAATATGTTAGTTAACACCATTAATTACTATATTAATTATATTAGGGGGATCAAATGGGCTATCCACCCAGTTTACAAGGCACATTAATGTGAGCGGAGTTGAGCAAAAGGAAACTCCACTCTGGTATCACATTACAGTACAAGTTCAAAGGTATTCATAGGTCTTTATATGCTAGAGGATGATGCAATTCTGTACACTTTTACCACTGCAAGGAAAATTTCCAGTCTAGTGAAAGAGCTGCACAATAAATCTATTGCACTGATCTTCCTGGTAGGGGGATCCCTCTCTGAGTAGGGGTGTCGTGGGCCACCATTTATTGTTTTCACACAGTATGGGCATTGTGAAGCCCTTTGAGACTGTAACTGTGATTAAGAGCAATACAAATGCATGTGATGTGATTTCAAGAAATGCTTTCACACAACAGAAATAATTTAACCTGAAGTATACAGAACAGCATGCAAAGGGCAGAAACTGGCTAACTGGTTGTGTAGGGTATTCATGTCCCATATGTGACTCCATCTCACCACCACAGGATTTTCTGGTCTTGGCCGATCAAGAACAATAGGAAGTGATACAGTGCTCTGATCTGTGATGTGACATTGGGCCCCATGTCACCCCTCCCTGCAATCAACCCTGTTCACTAAGTCCCTGTCCGAATTAACTGATACTGGTTTCCCTGCCAGCTTGCTGAGGGTGCACACTCAGTGAGCAGTTGCAGGAACCAAATCACAACTTGCCATCAGTTTTCCCTCAAAAAAAAAAAAAAACAACAACCCTAACTGCAGTTCACAAAATGGACCACTGAGGACAAATTTCTGTTAAATATGGACTTGCAATGCATTGAGATGGGAATTCGGGACACAAACTCCGGACACAATCCAGCCACAATGCACTCACAAGCAATGTAAAGAGATGGAGATGGAGAGCAGGAGAAAATAATGCAGACACCGATTTAAATGAATACTGCCACTCATTTTCAGACCAAGAGTGGACCCATAGCGATGTGATCTCATAAAATCATAAAAGTTCTCTCATAAAAGTTTTTGTTACTTTTAACCCTCAGAAAAACATAAAACCTCAATGATGACAGTACTGGGCTTATGAGCAGGTAATAAACACTATAGCAGGAAATAACAAACATGGGTTATTGGTGCAATAACAAAAACTCCCTTTTCACAAGAATTTCAAGACACTCCCAACCTTCTCCCCACCTACTTGTATTTTCAACTGTTACACAATGGAGGGTGCTGTTATGAGCTGGAGAGATGGCCTTGCAACACATTTCAGCTGCAAAAGTTAAAAATCCTTGTTTTCTTGTGCCTTGTGAAAATGTGAGCACTAATGATATTAACTACAGGCCACCATCAGCTCTGCCAGTGTTGACTTTGTTTTTCCTTCGCAGATGAAAGCCATAGATCACTTAATGCCCCTTCAACTATAATCTCCAGGTAGTGATTATAATAATATATAATAATATGAATAATATTAAAAATCAATTTTCAGAAAAGCATCACTTCATGGTTTTACCCTATATTAATATATTTTTTATCAGTTCGATACTACACTATAAAAGTATCTATCTCAAGTAATTCAGTCTCATATTCATATATTTCTTAAAACCAGTGAAAGATCACTTGTATCAAGAAAATGGCAAAATTCTGGAAACAAGAATTTTATAAATATTTAAAATTTTAATTTTTTTTTATAAATGCTACATGACTTATAGCATGACTTTTTTGCACTGTAACTTCTATCGTTTTATTTTATTTGTATTCTTTAATTGTCATTGGGAAGTTGTGCTTTGTGTATGAAAAATGCAATGTAAATAAATAATATATATTATACTCATTATTGTTATTATCTATACTATGAATGTATGTCACAAAGATTTAAGTCAGACTAAAATGAGGTGCATAAACTATATTCCACAAATATAAAGGAAGGTAAACTGAGTTCAGGTGGGTTTACCCTTCGCTGCATCGCTGCTTACATTCATTGACGGTGGACTAGCACGGGTGTTTATTAAAAATTAACAGCTTGTAGGTGGGGGGCGGTGTGGGGGGGGTAGGGGGGGTATCGTCAACCAACGGGAATTGGCATTCCCATGCAGAAGAGACAAGGGAGGGAGGAAACGGACGGAGGGGGTGGGGGAGTAAAGCGCGGAGGAGCGAGGTGAGGCAGAGCTCATTCAGTGGGATTGTTGAGCTGCGGAGCTCCACGGATTTTACCGACAGAAAGCCCCTCTGTTTGGTCTCTGAAGCGCTACTTTCCCCGGACCGCTGAGTACTCTGCAGCTCGGTGTGGTTGACTCTCTGAAGTGGATGCGACAACACCCTGTAAGGGGACAGCACCAAAAACTTGTTTCACCGTGGTTATCAACAAAGGTGAGAGATGCTGTTTTGTTTTTAATGTAGCCTACAGTATAGGCGCACATGAGAAATCCATAGGCTACGCGCAATCTAGGAGAGAATTGGGGGGGGGGAAAGTTATTCCTATTTCTAGGTCTATACTCCGGGGTTTGTCATCACGACGCAATGATAGGCTAGTCAGGTATAATTAAATGAAGCCAGTTGTTTTAATTGACAAATGATTTGGAGATGTACAAGGGGTTCTTAATCCTTTTAAAATGAACAGCCTCCAAACATCAGACCTCACTTAGATCAACTTTCAGGCTTTTTGTACTTTGTCTAATCTATAGATTAAGGTGAGATTCAATTAGATTAGCTGTGACAACCTGCTGTTAAAAGTCCCGGAGCGCGGACCAGTGCGCTGCGCATTGCATTACTCGCGTTAACAAAAGAGTTGCATGTACTCACATCTTCCTTGTGGCTTCGCAAATCATACGTTTTAGAAATGTGTGAAGCAAGCACCAGTTGATTTAATTTGCTCTAGAAATTGTCACATGTGAGCTATGCCAGGTAACATCATGGGATTCAATTCAAATGCGTAAAGGGTGCTTAGAAAACAGTAGACAACACAACTTTGATGGCAGTAGTAGTAGTAGTACCTGCTGGTTTACTATCCTACCAGGATATACAAAGTGTTGCCAGTGAAAGTCGAAAATAGTCCCTGATTAAATGAAACATACCGGACATACCAACAGAACCCTGGAGCCATTCTAACCAGCCAAGAACAATCATCAGTTATCATGTGGGTGTGGGTTGGTCATCCTGGGAACACCGAATCAAATTCCTTGTATGTGCGAATGTACTTGGCCAACAAATTTGAGTCTGATTCTGAACACCCTCCTCAAAACGGCACGGTAGCGCTCCGTTGCCCAGCTGAACCAGCTCTAAGTGCGGCTGCATCAAAGACAAGAAAGTTGATCTGACCAAGCCCAGTATAACTGTCAACTCTACACCAGTTGTCTTCGCTCTTGAACAAAGAAAACCACGAGAGAGGCTTTTTATTACAATATTTCTTGGCCAGTTGGTGAAGAGTAATTCATCCTGGGGGATTCCTGAACAGGTGCAGCTGTAAATTGGTAAACAGACAATCAGCGGTGTACTTCTACATAGATGTACAATTTTTGATGCTAAATGAGTAAACGAGTTAAGAATTCGTGTATCTATTTAGGCCTATGGCATTGTGACTGGGCTTTGCTTGCTTTGATGAGTTTTTGAGGCTTGCTTTTTTGGTTTGTAGCATCCTGAAATTGCAAATTGGATATTAGACGCTGTGAAGCAGTGCTATTGTGAATTTCTCCATCGAATTGCCCGTGTCTGTAGTAATCAACACGAGTTTTTTCGTTACCTGATGAAAGTTAAGACATTTTATTTTGACAAAGAATTAATCAATCCCGTTGGAAGGGATAGCAATTGAACGCTGATTACTTTACTATCACCACCCACCTCTTGAGCCAATCACTGCAGCCCTTTCCCTCTCCCATAATAACAAGCGCGCAAGCACATATACGCCCAAGCGCGTGCGCGCGCCCACGCACACACCGATTGCACCATCAATGTCACCATGGAAACCAACTCTCATTTGATTCACATTACTCTTGGATTGTCATTTAAAACATGTAGAGGGTTTGTTTGAGCATGCGCCTGTCAACAGCATCTTGAAGGCCTACACCCAGAGAGGAGGTGCTTGTCAGTTACTCTGGCCTCCTGAGCAGAGGTGTAAGTGTAGATGTTGGCTATTTAATGGGCATGTCATCTTCCAGGGGTGGTCTTGGTCAGGGAAACTGGCTGTGGTATGTGCATTGCGTCCCAGGGATGGAATCCAATGAGGCCTTGGCCTTCAGTGTAATTGGTGGGAGAATCTGTAAAGGAAAGTGTCCATGCAGCTAATGCGTTTTGTCCTTTTCCCAGAGGCTGCTCGCTAGACTACTGTACTGTGGCATTTGCTGCCTTACATGAGTGAATACCCAGCAGACATTCAAGCCAAGCTCATCCTATGCTCAAATGAGTCACAATGAGTCATTTCATATATGTGCATACCTCAAAACTCGATGGGGGTATGTGAGTGTGCAGCCATAGCATCCACATTATGCACATATTTAACATTTGTTTAAAAAGAATAACAATGTTAGCATTACATAGAATTTAGGCATTTATGACTAAATTCTTGAAATCATTCATCACAATGTGGTATGCCTGCTTTTGTCAGAAAATGACAAAATGACAATGTTTTGCCATATGCCAATATGAATATATGAGACAATGAGATGAGTTGATATGAAGTTTTTCCCCTATTTTTTCCTTTTTTCTCGCATGATCAGATTGTGGCGTCTGTCCAGAAATCAGACAGTGTGGAAAAGGGGCTTGATTATTCTAAATCTTAATCGGCATAGTATTGGTGGATGCAAATATATTTGTGGGTTATCAATATTGTTTAGCAGTGTTTATTATAGTAATGTTCATGCTGGTAAAAATATGTTTTTGGATTTGACCATTAAAGACAGTTAATAGGTCATAAGACCATGATGGAATGAAGGTATCAGCACATACGTGCATTCATACAAACACTCGTGCAAGCACACACGCGTGCGCGCGCGCGCGCACACAGACACACACACACAATGTCTTGTTAGACCCTGGGGCGTTGCTGATCTGGTGCTGGAAGTGGAGCAAGTCAAAACCATATTTCTCAGAATCTATTATCTTAAACATCTGTGAAGATATGTTAGTTTAATTAGGGTAGACATCACTCAGGGCAGAGCATGTGTATGTTTGGATGTTTTTGTGTGTGCATGTGTGTGTGTGTGTGTGCAAGTGTGTTTAATATGGTCTTCAGGGTCTGCTGGGAGAGACACACACATTGGGGGAGGGTAGTTGTTGAGCTGTGCA
Organism: Hoplostethus mediterraneus; assembly: GCA_034670385.1. NCBI lineage: Eukaryota > Metazoa > Chordata > Actinopteri > Trachichthyiformes > Trachichthyidae > Hoplostethus > Hoplostethus mediterraneus. Next base: position 13,359,235 of record JAXDDW010000003.1, on the reverse strand, counting down.
AGCCAGGGATAAGGAATGGAGTTTTGGGTCAAAACAACAATCATACATACTAACTGGTTCTGAATTGATTGTGCTGTATTGTGGATACTAGGTATTGGCTGATTAAAGTTAAACTTTAACAATCAATCAATTGTTTTGATTGAAAAAAGGGCCCAACAGAGGTTGAGGCATATTAAAGTAAAGTCAAGTAAAAATCCAGTGGATGACTTTATCTGGGATACTTATGGATAATTGTGAATAGTAGGCCGGATGGTAGATGAGAGATCACTAGTAAACAATGAATCGATGAAATGAAAAGTGCATTGATGCTGCAGAACTAGCAAATTGAATAACCACTGTTTAATTTTAGTCCTTTATTATATAGAATTCAAAGATTTGGTCTTGTTTTCATGGCAAAGATCACTTACATTTTCATGTAAAGCCTGGCAGTACAGAGGTTAATCAGGCAGCATTCCAGATAGTACTGGCCTTGTATGCCACAGACAGGTAACATATGCTCCACATTCAGGCTGCTTGCACAACCCTTTCACTTCTGTGTGGGCAAGGCTCTCCGTTCACAGAAAAATGCCTAGTAGGAGTTACTTTGCATTCATCTCTTGTGAACCAAAAAAGATCACTTCCATTTTCATGTAAAGCCTGGCAGTACAGAGGGTAATCAGGCAGCATTACAGATAGTACTGGCCTATTTACCCCTTTCCCTACATATTGTTGTACAATGCAACATCATTTTGTTTAATACAATGCATTGCCAGAGTAGAATGATAAAACACTTGTATAATGTGGGCAAGCGAAACACTTGAGTTTCCGCCAGATAAGATTTTACACTACCAGAAGTGTGAGATGCAGTGTGTGAGATAGTGTGTGAGAGAGACAGAGAGGCAGAAAGGTGGGAACAGACAGTTACATATGAGGTCTTTTTTTGGTTCACAAGAGATGAATAGCAAAGGAGAGAGCATAATTGTGAGTGAGCAGGGTAGTATCTTTTACTAGGCATTTTTCTGTGAACGGAGAGCCTTGCCCACAAGGAAGTGAAAGGGTTGTGCAAGCAGCCTGAATGTGGAGCATATGTTACCTGTCTGAGGCTGACCTAGTCAAACCTCTCCACTCATGGCTGCCTCAATAGGCTGCAGAGAGAGTGAGACACAAAGAGATAAAGACAGGGAGTGAGAGAGAGTGAGAGAGAGAGAGAGAGGAGGTGGGGACCGGGCTGGGAAAAGTGGAGGACATGAAAGCAAAGCAAGAGAAAAGGACAGTAGAAGTGGATGAAAGAGAGAGCAGAGGGAACAAGTGAAAGAGACACCAGAATACTGCAGGGAGAGATGTGCCGAGGTGTGTGTTGTGAGTGTGTAGAGGGGGGAAATGTGTGTTTGTGAGCGTGCGTGTGTGCGCGCGCACACGCATGCATACGTGCGCAACGCGTGTGTGTGTGTGTACACGTGCGTGCGGATGTGTGTCTCCATTCATAGAGCTTCTCTGTGGTCTCGCTGGCAGTCTGTGGCATCTAGTGCTTGAGTAATCCTCCTGGGAACACGCTGGAGCTGCCAAAGTGCCATCCAGCTCCTCTTTTCACTCTTTACCACCCTCTTGCTCATCTATCTCTGTCTTTCTTTTTCTCGCTCTCTCAATACTTCTCTATTCCTTCCCTTTGACTGTTCCTTTCATTTCAGCTCTCCTTAATTATCTTAATTTCACCAACTTCTAATTGTTTCTGCCTCTCTACTTTTTTTTTTTTTTTGCTTCGCCTTCGTTCGTTCGCTCTCTCGTCCCGGCGTAGCGATTCGTCTCCTGCTCGTCACCGTATTCTTGGTGTGAATCTGCCTAATGTGAGGGGATTCATGCTCTTTTTGCTCTCGTAGCCCCGGGGCCTATAGAATCGATGTTTCAGTTCTCAGAGAGCTGAACAGAGTGAAGCCTTTCCCATGGGTTGACCAAACAAAGAGCCTGGCTCCCTTCACTTCTGTATGACTGCACAGGAACAGAAACACAGGCATTCACCAGCTAGTCTGCTGCTGGGCGGCGAAGCGATAGATCTCCGCAGGCCATGGCGAAGGCATTTCTGCTCATTTACTGTCGGATACCGGCGATCATTAAACTACTCACGTATCCTGTGTTGTTGTTTAAGGAAAAGAAGAAACACATGTTAATTGTGGGCCCATGTCTGTTTTCCATTTCATAGACTTTTGAAGATGAAAATGAATCCCCAGGCAGTTGCTTTTTGTAAACTTTGCCTGTAGAAAAGATGAATGGCATTATGAACCGCTCAAAAATATATTGCATGTGGTCTGAGAATGGTCCTGCATGCTGTTGAAGTTGTATTTCCCCTGGTGGTGTGGGCTGGATCAAAGTACAGTGCAGGTAAAGCTAGCCATTTGCTGCTCTCACGTGACAAAACTACATTGAATACAGATCTGTGCTGCTTCGTTTTTGGGGGTTTGCATGCATGCTGCAACCTTTTACTTCAGAATCCCTTTACATTTATTGTAATCACATTCAATATTAAGGAAATCAGCTTTCTGAAGTATGAAACTCAAGTAAAGAAATATTTGTGTGCACGGCATGGGATAACTTGGTTTGGTTCGGCGTGGGAATTTCTTGTTAGTTCTCAGCAGTATACGCTGGTCGAAAGTCACGGTCGGTGTAGCACCTGCGTTTACTGATAGCCTGCTAAGTCAACAAGTTGAAAAAAAGAACAGCAATGTTGAAAGTTGCTGCAATGACTACAAATCCTCAAACACTCAGTCTCAGAGTTTGTTTCGCACGTGGCCTAGCCTGATCTGGTCAATAGTTACCCACTCTAATGTTAATCAATAGGTTTTTATTAGCGCTTATCATTTTGTCTTACTCTCTTCGCACAATTTCCGTTATCTGAAGGGTTGAACATTAACATTTACACAGTAGGTGGGGGCTAGAGAGAGGCTCAGGTCAGTATTTACTGCAGTAGAGTGGAAGCCTCAGCCAACCCACCCCTTCACCACCGCCATCGTCCTCCTCCCCGAAACCCCAAACTACCCACAATCCCCTTGGCACCTGCTTCATTGGAATTCAGGTCAGCGGGGGGAGTCACGAAATGGCTCTCAGAATGGTTGGTAAAGGGGGGTGGGGGTGTCTTTTTGTTTTTTCTCTTGGCACCAAAGTCCATGCCATTGCCGCTGAACAATCCCCCATTGTGTGGTAACAAAAGAATCATAATTAAAGCACATTAAGAAAATCATTAAAAACAAATGGAAGACCTCATCTGAACAATTGTCCCAAGATGCAGCCTGACAGATTCATGTTGGTCATCAGATGGACTTAGCATTGGTTTTTGCCATTGTTTTGTGAACCTCTGAAAGATGGAATAGTTGACTACAACTATTGACTAGGTGAAATGAAAGTCGGCCCCAAGTTGATCTTAGTTCAAACAGTTTCATACACATGTGTAGACAGAGACGAACATCACCAAACAAGGCAAAGCTTGAGTCAGTGTCTAAAAAAAGGAACTGCAGGATCTTATATGGGGTCAATGTATACATTCCAAACACATGATTCATCCCTGGCTGGATATCTTCTTCATATGTGTCTCGGGGACCCCTACTCATGGATGTCTCCACACAGCCCTGAGACCCTTCCCGTCCTAATACCAGATGATTCTTCCTTCAGTATCTCCTTGACCCTGTCAGACCTACAGACAGTGTACATAGTTAAACGCTCAAATGCTCAAAAGATATATATAATGGATATAAATTATGCAAGGTTAATATGAATGAGTTAATATCCAATGATACAAGCAAACAGCACACTAATCATATTAAATGTAATCATCATGTCTATAAATTCACCTATCAACCTCACACCACCATAATACATTACATTCATTTAGTAGACACTTTTATTCAAAGCGACTTACAAAGGTGATCGATAACACTATGTGGGGATCGAACCCACAACCCTGAGACTGAGGAAGGAACAGTTTAAAACATTCATAATCCACATTAGAAAATACATGAAATATATAACTTAACCAATTTTTCTATTTTTCTAATTTCCTCGACCAGTTCACTGTATTGTTGTATTCTGTAAAAGTTGTTTGAGTTTGAAAGATTGGCCTTTGTAAACGTACTTTAATATGTTCATGAGAACAACTTTTTTTAACTTCTCTAAAGCTTTCTGAAGTTCTCGCTGCTTTTTTCTATGGTAAAACATTTAAGACCGTTTCATAGTGAGGATAATGGCAGGAAAAAAAGAGTGGGACGACGAACAGAGTGGGATTAGGAGGTTTTCATATGGTGACAGAGATGTGGCTAGATATCATTTACACTTTTGAGCCTCCTCCCATCAACTGTGGTCTAAGCTGACGGGGAACACTGAAAAAAAAAAACAGATTGTCGTTGCCCACTTCACCCGCTACCCCTCCCCTCCTCTCTCTCTCCACCGTCCCCTTCCTTTCCCCCTTTTTACTATTCCACAAATCCTCAATTTAGTGCGTAATGGGCCTCTGAGGCAGGTTTGTGTGCTTCTTTGTTCAACTCTGCCGGATCGGCCGGCAGTAATGTTCCTCTTGAGTGTGTAAATAGCCCGAGCTGTGGGAGCGCGGAGCAGAGCTGCCACTTGTCTGCTTAATCGCGGAGAGCTCCATCACTTTCAGACATTTTGGGAGCCAAAAGGGGGCATGCATGAGAACTTCAGCGCCCAGCACAATGCCCACACTCTGAGGAGTAACCTCGGCACCCGTGTCCACCTCCTTCTCCTTCCGGAATAAATCCCTTTCCTCTCTCTCCCTTTCCCCTCAGCCCACTTTTCCCCTCACCCCTCCTACCCCCGCCGCTCTCTCTCCCCCCCTCCTTCCCCCAAAACTCGCAGTGGCCCCCCTCACCCCTCCTACTCCGCAGATCCCCGACCAATCCTCCGTCCGCTTGTGTGCTGCTCCCCATCCCTCAGCCTATCCCGACCCCACAAGCCCAGCTGATAGACCATACAGTCTCGTTTTGTTTACCTCACCCACTTGTCCAGCGGAACACACAACAATCCCCTTCACTGCTTGTTTGTCAGCCCCCTTTTCAGAACTAAAAGAGGAGAAAGAGGGGTTACAAAAACAAAAAACGGAGGAAACAATTAAGTAGCCCCTCCTCCTCATGAACCCTGTGCTAGCAGTTTCCCAGCTCTAGATTCTGTGAACTAACTTGGAGGCCTCTAAAGTGGCCCATTATTCTGGTAGGGGTGGCGTGTTCCAAGAGCGGCCTGCCTCAATGGCTGATGAACACAGAGAGGGTTTTGTTAGAGCTTTTTTGGCTCACCACATTATGCACTGGTTAATTAAGAGCTCTATCTATCTATCTATCTATCTATCTATCTATCTATCTATCTATCTATCTATCTATCTATCTATCTATCTATCTATCTATCTATCTATCTATCTATCTATCTATCTATCTATCTATCTATCTATCTATCTATCTATCTATCTATCTAGTTTACCTCTAATGGTTTGGTTGTATGGTTTGGTATTGATAGCACAGGGAATCCCAGCTCCTCTTGTAGTATGAGGATGTTACTGTGGACTGAAGGGGTTTGGGGAATTTCTTTTCTGAGCCTTCAATCTCAACTGAAGGGTTTTACCATCCTCTGAGCGGGCTAAGATGAGCAATGCTTTGGGGATGTATTCCTGAGTGGGATCAAACAGTGAAAACGTGTTGAAAATGCATTTGCCCCCGAGGTCCAAACTGATTATGATTGACTCTGACTATAGGCAAGCTGTCACAATTAGCCTGTGGAAAGAGCCTTAGCTAGTGCACCCACTCTCAATGGCATTCCAGTGCTGCGTGCGACTGAGGAAATATTTACATAGTTTGACAGAGTGTGCAGCAAAAAAAAAAATGATGTGGAAAGAAAAACAATGAAGTGAGGACCAGCAGCGGTCCCCCGTGGCTTTCAACAGGGAACAACAGTCAGCAGTAGGCAATGTTCAGTTGTCATCTCCACACAATAGAAAAACACTCCCAGCTCATATGTATGGATGTGGTTCTGAAAGAACAGTGTCAGTGGAGTGGTCCTGAAAGGAAAGCAGACTTGCAGTGTGTGGAGACCTGCAGTCATATTGAGTCTTTTGAGCAGGTCAGGCAGTAGTTCTGCATTTCTAAAAGGGTTCAAATTGACCAATGGCTGAAAAAACAAAACAAAAATGTATGCATGGCTTTCATCCTTCATCTTTTTAATGATATTTTTCATTTAACACATTTTTGACTTGTTGGTTGAGAACACTTGGCTTTACTCCAGCTTTTTTCTACTCAACAGCTTTTTAGTACCCAGTGCGCTCATGTGCCTAGAAACCAGACCAAGCAGGGTTCCAGATATGTGCCTCTGCTGAGAATGTGCACTGCCAGTTGTCACACATGCATAGGCAGATGAAGCTACTCTTTTAGTTGCCTGGAAATGATTTGTTGTGTTTTGTGTGTGAGAGAGACGGCGAGTAAGAGAGAGGGCGAGAGAGAGAGAGGGACAGGGAGAGACTGATAGCACAGTCACACTCCACTGCCGTCTTGATAGCCGTCCCTATTGTATTCTGGCCATCCTTGAAGTGTTTTCCACAGGACCACAGCACACTGACAGTCAGAGAGTGTTACTATTAGACAAATAGTTTGAATACCAAAAATGTCTTCACCGCAAGATGATGATAATACCTTTTAGATAAAAGTGTGTACGATAACAGTTACCGCAGGCCATGTCTACATATGCTTCAGCTTCTAGATTCTGTTTGAGGGCAACCAACCATTTACTACGATTTCCTCTGTGTGACTGTTCTCCTACATTTTCTCTTCTCAAGGACCTGCTAATGTTTAGTCGTATTGCTATCTGTGCAGGTGTTGTTTTGACTCGTGTCTCCGTGAAACCTCACCACTCCCAACTGCTAACTGAAGTACATCACGACTTGACTCTGATCTCTTAATGTTTAGTCGACGGTTTTCTTCAACAGCACGTCTCCAGGCGTCACCAGAGTATTGTTAGAGGAGCAATATGAAGTCAGTTGTGCGTCTAGGAATGTGTGTTGTGTGTGGATAGAGCAGCTGGTGCAGTTTGTGCAGGCTGTGGATGGAGACTAGGACAGATTTATGTTGTCTGTTTTTCCACACCATACAGCTACTGTGCTTTGCATGAATTAGACATGACTAGACATGAAGTGACATGACATGAAGTGTTTACTCACAATCGATTGGAAAAGATATATAGACAGCATGGCTTCCTACAGCAACACTATGCCCCAGTAGCTTCCAATACATGCCAATACATTGATCCATTTTTGCTGGTGACAAATGCCAGGAAGTAGATTTTGCACTACTAATGTTATAGTTACTTTGATTAGTCTCTAGTAACTGTAGCCACGGAGCTTGTGTGTGTCCCATGTCAGACAAGACTGGACACGCCCTATGCGAGCCACTGAAGAAAAAATTGGACAGAAAATCAACCTCAAGCTTTGGTGAGTTGTTAACTATCAGAAGTGTGTGTGTGTGTGTATATAGGAATGTCCGTTCTGTCAACACCGGGGTGGTGTGAGGAGATTGGAGCATGGCTATTGCTGCAGGCTGAGCTCAGTCCCTACAGACTCTAGTGTTTAATTAGTGAGAGAACATCCATCCTCCTTAGTCCTCTTATTGGCAAATCCTGAGTGAGACTGTAACCCCCTCGCCCTGCCTCTGATGCCACACGACTGGACCAACGGAGATTTATGACCACAGACGAGAGTGCAATATTTTGTGTGTGAGTGTGCGTGTGCTCGATTGGTAGATGCAAGACGGAGAGAGAGAGAGAGAGAGAGAGAGAGAGAGAGAGAGAGCGAGAGAGAGAGAGTAAGTGAATGTATTGTGTACATACAATTCAATCTGAGAGTGTGGCAGGTGAGTCTAGTGGTGTATGAAACATCGTGTGTCACGGGGTAAAGCTGCCTATCTCAGAGGTCAGCCTGTGATAACACCCGAGCCCTCTATAGATGCGTACACGGATACGGCATCTCACTCTCCACTCCGATCGATCGCTTTGGTCTGACCTTTTCGCCCACACCGCCGACCTTCTCCTCCACCTCGCTTATTTGCCATTCCTTTGTTTCATTCCTTACCTTCCTCAACCACACCTTCCCCCTTTTCCCCTCCCCCCGCTTCCCTTCACCCATCCCCCATACTTTGTTACACATCTATCTCTATATAGCATTCTCTCTGTCTCCCCCTCCCACACACACACACACACACACACACACACACACATCCCTCCCTCTGTCTACTATGTGCCTCTCTCTCTCTCTCTCTCTCCCTGTCCCACCCCCCTCTGTGCAGTGTAGCGGGTATACCGTAGTGGTGGTGGTAGTAGGAGGGGGTGGGGTGGTCCTGCCTTGCTGGCGGATTTAATGAGCTCCTATGGGGATCGGACTGAAGCCATCAAAAGCTACATATACAGCTATATAGCCGGCTCTGTTAAACAGATGCCCCTATGCTAATGGTAGTAGTGTAGCAGTGTGAACACAGGAGTAGCTATAGAGGGAGACAGATGAGAGATGAGGGTCTCTGCAATAGGAGTGTAGCCCCTCTTCTGATAGAGGATGCTGATGGGAGGAGTGGCGAGAAAATCTCTGATGACTGCAGATGATCTTCTTTTCTCCACTGACCTTTCGTCTGTGGCGCTTTCATCCATAGAGGCAAAAAAAAAAAAAAAAAAGAGGGCTGGATAGATAGAAACCAAATCCCTTTGGCTGGCTTCGGCAGCTTTGTACGACCCCACATAGAACACAGCATGACAGTAGAGTCTTATTATAAAAGAGGGTAAGAGAGAAGCGTGAGAGATGCTGAGGGAGAGAAACAACATTGGGAGAGGAATGCCAGAGAGTTTGGGGGGGGGGGGGGGGGGGGGGCTCACTGTGAACACATAGGAGGAGGAGAAAAGACATAGAGGTGGAGGTGGATGGGGAGGGAGAAAGAGATGTAGCGACAAATGTCCCTACTGTGGCTCCATTAGGGAAGAGGGTCGTGGTTGGCTCAGATGCCGCCCGACGAATTCTCTCTGCTAATATTATCCAGATGAATGGGAATCACCCAGCTCAGTTCTCTGACAAACGCTCCCCAGCATAATGGGCTGTTAACACATAATTACAGTGGACTTGGTCACATCTGACAGACCTATGCAGACTACAACACTAGCCTCAGGATTACCAAAGGCTCGCTCTAATCACTGCCTCATTACGGACACAAAGAGTTGTGCCAAACAAAGGGAAACCTCAGAGGATGCTGAGGGACAGGCACGTATGGTTCAATCATGCGTTGCTAGGATGCCCATGCACTCTTGGAATGGGAAAAGGAAAACTGTGCTTGCATCGCACAGCATGACAAAGAAGAACCCCGCGGTTCTTTGTCACGGTGTGTGATTGGTTTCTAATTTTGAATTTGGTGTATGAAGTCATTTTGCAAATTGCCGATTGGTGCGTGTCCCCGGTAAAGTCCAGACTGGAACGCCATAGGCTCATCTGAGGAACAGCTTTGGCAGCAGCAACCCCTTGAGTCAGGTTGACCGTGTGTGGAGGCTGTGTCACTGACCGTGGTTCTGAATGTCTGCCCTGCTACCCTATATCTGTTTGGCAGATCTCAAAACCAGACTGTCCATACACTTTCAAGTGGAAATGATGCTGCGTATGAGTTGGCCTGGCTGGGAGACTGAGGTTGTCTTCTCGCCTAGCGTTCATTTGAATTGGTTGTCAGCATGTCAGCCGTTCAGGCAAAGGTCCCTTTCACTCTGCAAAAGTGGTTTATGTTGTCAAATTCACTGACTTCACTGACTAGTATTAGCTACTTCATTCAAACTATAAACAGAATAGAACTGGCAATCACGTGGGTGGATATCAAATATTTAATATCAAATATCAAATGTATCATGCAGTTTCCTGGCTAGTTGCCAGTCTTTGTTCCAATTATATTCTCCCTCCAGTGTTCACTTGGAAGCGGCCCAAGGCCATCTCTTTTGGTGGCCTATTGTGCACACGTGAGTCTGATTGGGTTGTTCCTACCTCCCTAAATGAACCACGCCAAGAGGATAACGGCTCCGATGGTTGGTTTCACCATATTAAGCCATACTAAACAGGTGTGTTTAGTATAAGCCAAACTGGGCCCAAGTGTGTTGTGCACGATGGGTGAGGAAGACAGACAGCAAGGCGAGGTGAGATGACAGCTCAAGCTAGTTGAGATGCAGACGCGGTGATGCAGGCGACGTGTTAACGAATTAATTCCCAGATTTGATCAGTTCTGCATCACTACACTCAGTTACTGTGTCAGATAAACACTTGACAGCCTAATGCAACGAGAGCAGATTCTTCTCTCATCACATTCTATACGCGATGTACTGGGAAAAGAATAAAAGAAAATCTATTGGTTTCTTTTGTTGCACTAATGAAGTATTCCGCTTTGTGACGTGATTTTCATCACAATGTGGGATGACATAATCAGTGCTCAATCTCAACAAAGTTTTGTAGCTATTTTCACCCGCTGGGAATGCTGCGTCTTCTCGGTGTTTGATAATTTGACCAATTGAAGAACGTAAAACTAAATACTGACCGAATGAGCCAGATTCACATGAGCGACCACCAGCAATCTATCACTGAACGCATTCATCCCAACACCCATCTAGGAATACATAATGGAGAGGCGTAGAGTGACAAAGCTTCCCTTTCTTCACATGGTGGAATTTATCTCCCACTTCCTATGCACGGCACAACCTGAAGTGTTTGCTGAGAGCTTCATTTGGGGGGGCTTTTTTCGCAGCTCCTAGGCAGCCAGTATGTGTGAGTCCATCTCTTCCCACTGCATGGCAAGTGGCTGTGAGGCCCACAGAGGGGCCAGAGATATCCGGAACCTGGCCCAGCTCCACTTGTCTTTACCTCCCAGCGCATTGTGATGCTCCGATCATGAGAACGGGCATCGGGCCCCTCAGAGACCAGTGGGAAACTCGTACACTCATTTACATCTCCTCTGTGCCATCGCATGTGTAGCCACAACCCGAATTAGACAAGCACTGGTCTGAAACATACTCTTGTTAATCATCATGTAAGTACAGCCGTACAGTTAAAGCATGACTGTAGTTCATTACTGTAGTTCAGTAGTTCAGTAGTGTTTGTGAACGTGTCATTTCAGCTGCTCTGGTTTTAAAGTTGTGAAACTTGTTCAGTGTTTGAAAGCTCTATTAGTTATTGGTCTTTGAAGTATCATTTCTTTGGTTGAAGTGAAAATCTAAGGTGTCTACCACTCAAGTTGCACCCCATCTCTGTGTGTGTGTTTGTGTGTGTGTGTGTGTGTGTGTGTGTGTGTGTGTGTGTGGCAGCGAACTTCCTCTTCCCCCCTTCTTCCCCTTCTCTCTAAGCCGCATAGTGTTGCTAGGACAACCCCTCTAGGTCCTCGCTGCATCGCGGCTGCTCTCAATGCCAGCACTGAGGGAGCCTCCTCGCTCCGGGAAGGCAGCATAAAATCGGGATAATCGCCGTCGATTATGGGACACAATGGGCTGCTGCTTCTGAAAGATTCATTCATCCTGGAAAAAGAGACTTTGGAGGGGGGGGTGGGGAGAGAAAGGGGCGCCTTGGTCCCTCCGCTGCTCTCCCACGGTGGGCACAGGCATGACATCAGCGGCCTGAAAGGACTGGCATTCTGGACATGCCCGCTGCCCTCCCTCCCTGCTACCGCCATACCCTTCTACCCCTCCACCCCTTCAACCCCCCACCCGCCTCCCTCCTTTTCTCGGCCCCTGCCAGTTTGGATGCAGCGCTTGGCCGGGCGAGTTGGGGCCACCGCCACTGTTTGCGTGTGAAACAAAGCCCCTCAGAGGGAAGAGAGAGGAAGCGGAGAGCTTCACATGGTCCTCGCCAAGAGCAGGGATGGCTGCCTCAACCTTCCCCTCGCAGGCCCCTCTTTTGGCTTAGAGGTGGTGGTGTGACCCCAATACCCCCCCTCTCTCCCCCAGTGTCCCTCTTACTCCCCCATATAACCCCTTCTTCTCTATCCCGCTCTCCCGGTCTCATCCTCTCGCGAAATGGTCCCTTTCCCTTAAGAGAGTCTTTGAATGAGCACGTCAGGGGATTTAGGATGAGTGATTTCTCATGACACAACCTCTGCTGACAGAGATGGCATTCCTCCGGCTTTTGTTGCGCCGTCGGTCCGTTTGTCCGCAGAGGAAATAGCTTTCCAACACATTTCCCTAATTAGAATAATGTGATACTGCTCAATACATTGTGAAGTCCCATGCTGCTGGGAGGCTGGAGGAAAAATCAGCGTGACATCATCCTCACATGAATCACACTGGTCATTTGCACTTTGAAGTTGTCCTTTTCATTGGAAAGGCTGGGTGGGGGGGGTGGTGGGGGGGGCAAATCTATATGTTAGAGCATTTGTGCAAGAGATTTGTGCCACTTAATCTTTAGAGTCAGCAAGGTTGCTTCTCTTCCATTTTTTTTGTTGACATTATTGAGAGTTATTGTATTGCTCAGATGTTTCATTATGGTGGATTCATAGTAGATGCTGTACGTTGGGACTTCTTCTTCCTCTGCTACTCTCGGCAGTATCCCTAATGTCTGACCCCTTGTGACCTAACCATTTGTAGAGGTCTGAGCTCACCTGATAATACATACATTATGTGATTTTTATTTTTTTCCCTCTGAAGCTCTGAGTGACATAACACTTTTCAGTATAACTGCAGAGAACACTAAACATTAACCTTTCATCTGTTGTTCATCGGGACGGCCAAAAGCCCCAAAACGGCAGCATTATCGACGTTAAGTCTTCCATCCGTCATTCCTTTGTCTTTGCCCTCTCAGCAAAGAGGCTACTTAGAACAGCACTGCTGCCCATATTGTGCCATTAGCAGGCATCATCATGATCATCTCCAGTAGCGGCCTGTCTCTCACTGTCCCATGTAGGAGGGATGAGTCTGGCAGTGTGCTCTCTAGGGGGATTATAGTGTCCAGGGAATGGAGGGACCCTGGGGGATTTGACTCTTAAGCTCAGATATTGACTCCTCCCTCCACTTCTTTTAGTATGTGTGTGTGTGTGTGTGTGTGTGTGTGTGTGTGTGTGTGTGTGTGTGTGTGTGTGTGTGTGTGTGTGAGAATGTGAAAATGTGTTTGTGACTGTGTGTGTGGGTGGTGGGCAGTGTGGGGGTGGCGGGGTTGGGTGGCAGACATCAGGATGGGGCAATTCAGGTTGCTGTGGCTCGGTCTGTCGTCTGGGCTGTGTTGACTCGCTCTCTGGATGCTTTGGAAGAGCTGCTCGCCAACTGAGAACTGGTAGCTGTCAGCAGGGCTGCCTTCAGCCGCAGGCTGTAGTAGTGGACCTCGTCTATTTACATCTCTGACAACAACTTTTAATGGAGCAGTTGTGATCCTACCATCCATTTCTGATTCATTCTTAAACACCAAAGCCTGGAGATTTGATATTGGTCAATGTATATTGCACTTACCTCAACTCCACCAGAAATGAAGTAAGTACTACATATCCCATACACAGTTCTTTGGATCATTTACTTTTCTACCTTTTCTAAATCACTAATTCATTCATTTATTTTATTTATTTATTTCCTCTAGGGTTTCATGTTTTTGTTCTCATAAATTCTAACAGTGGAATAATAAGTCAGACTTGGATGTGTTTAAAGAAAAAGCCCGTTTATTATTATCAGTGAATTGGGAATAATTCCAATAGAGGACTGTAGACTCCCTGAGGATACTGTACGTCACCTGAGGTGATGCTGGGTCTGGTTTTATTAAGAACATCATCAATCCTTCATGTCTCTACTCTTCTGTAATTCAATTAATCTGACTAAGCTCTGAGCTAAGATTAACCGGTTTATGTGACGATCCCATTATAGACTGAGGAGAAGAAACCCCTAGTTGTCTGTGTGTGTGTGTGTGTGTGAGTATGTGAGAGAGGGAGAGTGCGTGAGAGAGAGAGAGAGAGAGAGAGCATGTTTGTGTGTGTGTGTACATATAAATAATGGGATATACATTATTCCCATTTGCCATAAAAAGGATTGTTTGTCTTTTCGATACATTTTCTCTTTCATCTCTTAAGGGGTCTTGTGCACACACCTTCATCCATCTCTGACTTTGTGAGAGCAGAGCTAATGAGAGTATCATGACAGAATAATTTCCGGCCTCTGTGACACCGACGGCAGCTCCCTCTCTCTCCGTGCTAAAAATAATGAAAGGGAGAGAAAAGGGGAAAATTCAATTAACAGCGTTCATCAGTCTTATGAAATGGGATTACATGGCAAGGCTCATTTTTCTCCATTTTTATTTCTGGAGCTTTTCTAAACTCATCCAGCATTTTCTGCTGAAATATGGAAACATGCCTAGGTATAGAGTGTACTGGTGACTAATGTTTGCCTGCTGTTTGCACGTACTTTCTTTATTTCACACTTCACTTTGAAATTAATAAGAGGAGATAGGACTGGTCCATCTGTGTGCCTGGAAGCTGGCCAGGTGGTCTTCCTATAGCCAAGCTTCCAACACAGCAGTACACAAATTAGGGGGTGGTTGTGTGTGTGTGTGTGTGTGTGTGTGTGTGTGTGTGTGTGTGTGTGTGTGTGTGTGTGTGTGTGTGTGTGTGTGCGAGAGTGTGCGCATGTGTGCTGTGTGTTTATGCCTTCATGTGTGGGTGTATAATTATTAGCAGCTACTTATACAACAACAATAACACCAAAACGAGCCTTGGGTGGGAAGGAAGTTTTCCCACACATGCCCTATTGATTTTAGCTCCCTGTCCTCTTTTTGGTCAGTTTCAGCTTTGAAAAGACTTGGCAGCCAATATGATTAATAACTATGAAGTGTTCTCACACTATTGTGGACTATAGGGAAAGGATAAACGGACAAAAAAACCAACTACTCTATTGAGACTTCCATTTGTGACTTTGATACCACTAGCCACAGGGGTCAGGTGAAAGGTCAGACATTGTTTCCTCTTTGCCGTTCTTTTCCAGACTTTTTGAATAGGCTTAATGGAGATGGACGGCAACATAGAGACGTTTCCATCTCCCTGTATGGAAGATGTCATGATACAAAGAAATATGTCACAAAGAAAATGTCAAACTAAAGTACGAAGAATTTGATAGATTAAATCTGCAACTCGGTGAGTGGTGGATGAATAATGAAAATGCTGTAGAGCATCTCTCTCTCTCTCTCTCTCTCTCTCTCTCTCTCACTCTCTCTCTCTCTCTCTCAGTTTAATGTTCGCCCAACACCTGCCTAACTGCCATGTGACGGACACAGCTGGCTGTCTTCTCTCTAACAAACTCATTCACACCTCAGCGGAACCAGAGGAAACGAGTCTGCGCTGCCTGTAATGGGCAATAACTTTCCTTTCAATTAATTAGGCTACTTGACGCATCAACCACAACAATATTTGAGCTTTCATCTGTTTCCACATTCCCTGTCACACTCTTGTGAAAGAAAAAGAGAGAGATAATGATATGAAGGTGCATAAATCCAAACTGTCAATCTGCTCGCTCCTCCTGTGTAATTCCCCATTCAATTAAATGTCTTCTTTTGGACTGTCTCACCTGCTCGCTCCTCTCCCTTGCCTTCTTCTCTCCATCTGTTTCTCTTCTTCGTCGTTTCAAAGGGCCATCCACAGGCACTCTCCAGGGGGTGTTTGTGTCAATCTGTTTACTGTGTGTGAGCTAATTCATACAATAAATACAGGGGGGGGGGGGAATCTCCTCAGTTTATGTTTGCTGAGATTACTTGTGTGTATGCCGGTGCTGGTCATGAAACATATAGATTATTTTTTAAATCTTAAACGCACGCTTCATTTCAATCACCTCAGATGGGTTGGAAGACTGAGTGCTGATGATTTCAAATTCGCTTCACTGTTTTAATACATAATATTTCAGAGTGATGATTTATGACGTCATATATAATCCTTTACATTGCTTGATGCTTCGTCAACTTCTTCTGACTATGCAGCTTTCGTCAGTTATATTACATAATGTAAACAAATAAGGTTCCAGTGAAGTTAAAATCCAAAACCTTCACATAAGCTTATGAAAAAAAAACCTGTTTTGCTTTAAGTGAAATACGGCATCAGCTCTTATTAAAGTCATGTGAGATCCTGTATGTCTCAAGCAGGAGCTCTGAGGGAGTTCTGTTTTACAAGCAGCAGCTCTAAGGCCCCAAACAGCCATCTTCCATCTGTTGGATGCTATAGTAACCATGGACAGGCTTGGCAACCTGCTTTGACGATAAACACTTTTATTATACATCATGGTAATAGCTTTTTCTGATGCATCGTAATGCACATGAAGATTATCTGATTTGTGTATGATGGAGTTATATTTTGTTGTGGAGTCAACATAACGGATTATCACATGGAGACACAATATGATCACAACATGCGTGATGATAAATAATGGTTTATCGCCAAGAGTGCACGTGTTTTTGAAGGGGTTTAGCAAAATGCCATATGAAATGGTGTGATTTTTGTTAATAACGGTTTTCCTCTCTCTCTATTTGTCTCTACTCTTCTTTCTGTCACAGTGCCAACAGTATGCCTAAGCAAGTGGAGGTGAGGATGCACGAGAGTCACCTGGAGCCCATCGAGGCCAGGCCCCAGTCCAAATGTGCCCAACTCTGCTCCAAGTTGTTCAAGAACCTGCTGCTCACACTCACCGTTCTCGGTGAGTAAGCTCATCGGCAGTGGTTTCGCTCTGTTTGCTTTCCAAAGCACCTAAAAACCAGGATATGCCAAAGAAAGGCAACTCACTACTAATATGGGGAGAAGATCCGAGCCAGCCCAGTGCACCGCAATGTAATATGACTGGGTGTCCTGACCTTCCCCAGCTCTATGCCACCGGCTCTCGAAAACACTCTACGACACTGGGCAGCCAAATAATTTTTGATGGTACATTAAAAATGAACAATTATGGGGGTGATTCACTGAGTGCTACAGAGGGTGTTTTAATGAAATGATGAAAGGGCACAAAGGCAGTGGTGCCTTTTCAGGTCATAGCAAATTTGTCTTAATTCAATTGGGTTTTAGTTTTGAACCAATGCACAATGCAATTCACACATTGCCGTGTGTTTTTGTGTGTGTTAATGGCTAAATGTTAAATGTTGAGCATTTGAGCTAAACATGCGTGAACATGTGTACGTGTGTGTGTATTTCTTTGCGTATGTTTAGGTGTGTGTCTATGTGCATATCCATCTGTCTGTGCTCATGCTTGCCTGAATGTGTGGTTGTGTGAGCGTGTGTAATGTGTACATCTCACACCACTTGGCAGGACTCTCCCAAAGCAAGTGAGCCAGCATGATCATTGATCATCTGTCAGTTGGCAGATAAGGGCCTGAAAGGGGGCTTGCAATGGGGCCAAAGAGAAGGCACAGGAAATCAAGTGCCTTCCAAGACCACTGGGTCTGCAGGATCCACAGGATGCTGCTAGACTAGTGGGTAAATTGAGGCACAGAGGACAGCTTACAAATTTAAAGAAGTTGGAGGGGATTTGATTACAGTGTGTGTTATTAAACAGCCTCTCGGGCTCTGTGATCTTTGGCAATGGTGTGGTAGCAGAGGAAGTGCAACCCTGGGGGGGTGATGCCGGGGGTTTGAGTTTGGGCCTTGTCTTGTCTGGCCTGAGAGGGACAGATACAGAGACCACCCACGGGGCCTGGTAAGCAGGGCGGCAGGGGGGTTAGAGCACACAGAGGTCAACTGTATTTTTGGGGCAGAAGCAGTGTGCAGCAGGAAAAGAAGTGCTATCGGGGAGAGACAAACAACACGGGTCAACAGGAGACTTCGTTAGGGAGGGCCTGACCTTTCTGTTAAGGACAAATGTTTCTGTATTCGGTTTGGACTGTTAAGAGAGTGAATGGAGGCCAGGATTTAGGTAGGGGTAGCAAATAGTTTCCATTGGGAAGTCTGAGGTTAGGGTCAGCTAAGGGATAGAGCTAGTATACCTAGCTCTATGCCTTTCTTTCCCCCTAAACCTCCCTTTATTATACCCCATTGAGACAGAAATTAGTCTCCTTGTCTTGCCCTGGCACAAAGTGAAAATTTCTTAGAAAACCTGCTGGGTCTTCAGGGATTACAGATGCTGCATCGAGGACTACTGACATGCTGCCTCTTCCTTACCGCTTCAAAGAGATCTTAATCCTCCATTAGCTTCTCTCTCTCACTAGGGTTCAGTTTTAACTCCCTCACCCACTGCTCCCAAAGCATGCAATAGGCAGCCTCCAATACAGCTCCAAACAACTAAATTTATAAGGGCAAAGATCAGTTTCTCCATTTTCTCCAATGCTTTATCGTAATATTTTAGTCAAATGAAATTCATATCTCCAAGTGCCATCCCTAAATCTGAATTAATAGCTGAGTTTTCCCCATCATACAATCTCACCATCTCATTCTCTCACTCTTTCTCTCTCTTCAGGTGTGATCTTGGGAGCTGTAGCAGGGATGCTGCTTCGTGTTGCCTCCCCTATCCACCCAGATATTGTCATGGTGATTGCTTTTCCTGGAGACATCCTGATGAGGATGCTGAAGATGTTGATCCTGCCACTCATCATCTCCAGTTTAATCACAGGTGCAGTGTAACCCACTATATAATTGGCACAAATGTTACCAATGATTTAAAGGACGTTTTGTACTTCATTGTCACACAAATGATAGTATGTCTGGTTAACTAGTGCATCTAGGCCCCATAGACATTTTCAGCCTCAATCGTAGCCTGATTCAATTGATTTTTTAAAAATTGAATCCTACTATCCCTCGAGAGCTGGGAGATAGTCAACAATAATTGGGGTTTTTTTCTGTATGCCTTTGCCGCATCCATATGTTGTCCTTACATCTTGACCAATCACCCTCTGTGTCCCACGGTTCGAGCAAAGGCAAACACTAGTTATGTACACAAAAGACAAAACCCATCAACCCCCGTATTGTGATTGGTTGAAGAAGTAATGCTGTATTGATTTTTTTTTCACCTTTAGCCCTACTTGACTATGGCTTCATTCAGACCTGCCCTGTGTGCTGGCATAGTGCTAAAATTAAGTGAAATGAAATGAGGAGCAATACTATATGATATGAAATACTATCTTAATCCTGATTTAGGCATCATATTTGACAGCATCGTTCATTCAATTCAGCATTTGCCACACATCATGCACATGATCAAACACCATCATACGGACCTCTAATGGGTCTTTGCATTCAGACTATAAAGTCAACATTTCCATCCAATGAGACCAGGTAATTACCAGGCAAACACAATCTTGCTTGTTTTGGCTGCAGGTCTGGCCGGTTTGGATGCCAAATCTAGTGGTCGCCTGGGCACCAGAGCTATGGTCTACTACATGACCACCACTATTATTGCTGCTGTCCTGGGAGTCATCCTGGTGTTAGTCATCCACCCTGGCAACCCCAAACTGAAGGAGAATCTAGGCGAGGGCCAGAAAAATGATGATGTCTCCAGCTTGGATGCCTTCTTCGACCTGATCAGGAACCTGTTCCCAGAGAACCTGGTGCAGGCTTGCTTCCAACAGGTATTGGACTGCAGTGATGATGAGAGAGAGACAACACACACACAACTCATTTTCTGCACAGGTGCTAGATGCTCAGAAATAATCAAACAGCAGAAAAGAATGGTGTGCACACAATGAACTGTGACTTAAATATATTTTGTACAGATGTTTAGAGGCATTGCTATTCTTGACCTAGTTGTGTGGTAACAGTTCATAGGAAATATCATGTTTGACCCAATATCAAGTTTGCGAGAAGGACACGTTTGTATGTCAGAAAATGTGTAGGAGTAGCAGTATTGGTAATATCATATTTATATTTGGCCCAATAGCAATCATCCAGTGCATCACCAATATCTTTTCCTCCTACACTTCAGATCCAGACTGTCACAAAGAAGGTGGAGCTGCCTGTTGAGGAGGATGTCAATGCCACCTCCCTGGAGGGCTTGGTGGCTAACGTGACCAAGGCGCCTCAGATCATCATCAAAAAGTCCCTGCAGTTCAAAAGTGGCATGAATGTCCTGGGTATATCACCTTTCTTCAGATCAGAAACGCTATCACAAAAACATAAATAGTTAAAAAGTTAAGGAAAGTGGTATCACAGTTAAATATGTATGGGATTTGACAGTGGCCCACTTCTGGACCAACGTCATGTTTTCTCCTTGACTGTAAATTATGCTGTTTCCACCTCAGTATCACATGGATCCTATTCTCCTCATGTTGCAATCGTCTTACCAAAATTTTGATGTAATCTCTGGATTTTCTGCCACAGGTCTGATTGGTTTCTTTATTGCATTTGGCATCTGCATGGGCAAGATGGGAGAGAGAGCCAAACTCATGATTGAATTCTTCAACATCCTCAATGAGATTGTGATGAAGCTTGTCATCCTGATTATGTGGTCAGTAACACTTGAAGAGTAATGAAATACACGCCTTCAGCCTGTTTCCACCCACTAGATACTTTTGAAAAATGACAGAGGTAGAAGAGGACATCCATTTGACAACATAGTGGAGATTAGCCTACTAGCTAGCTGACACTGCACAATGGAGAGTGACACCAAGTCTCAACATCAACATTTTTTTAAATTCAAAATTTAAATTTTAAATTTTAAAGTCTTTGGCATTTCAATACAGAAGAGCTGAAATTTTCAACCGAAGGAGATTTTTACACACATATGGACATCTGCTTTTAATTACAATGATATAACAACATAATATGTTTGTTTGGCACTGATTTAAGAATGATGTCATTGTGTTATGAGTTTGAAATAACAAATAGCTGCGTAATTTATTTATCACTCAAGTTATCACTCAAGTCATTACAACATCATAAAAGAGATATGTAAAGCAGAGGGTCTCTACCTAATTCTAATGGGTTTTATTACAATGTAATAACGTTTCACACTGGCATTATGCTGTAAAACACAGACAGGGGCCATTCATCATTAATGTAATTGGCAAAAGCTCCGGCTTCTGCAGTGAACAGTATTCAGAGCAAAATGTAGAGTAACCAACTTTGTCTACTTGTCAGGTACTCTCCCTTTGGTATCGCCTGTCTGATCTGTGGTAAGATCATCTCCATCAAGGACCTGGAGGTGGTGGGCAGGCAGCTGGGGATGTACATGGTGACAGTGATTATTGGCCTGATCATCCACGGTGTGATCTTCCTGCCCAGTATCTACTTTGTCATCGTCAGGAAAAACCCCTTCACCTTTTTCTTGGGCATCTTCCAGGCCTGGATCACTGCCCTGGGGACAGCCTCCAGGTTTGCTTCTTTCTTTCTTTCTTTCTTTCTTTCTTTCTTTCTAATTGCCGTAACAATTAGACAATTAAGACATTTACTCATTTCATATATGCCTTCTTCCTCTGTCTCCCTTCAGTGCTGGTACACTGCCTGTCACCTTCCGTTGCCTGGAGGAGAACTTAGGTATTGACAAAAGAGTCACTCGTTTTGTGCTCCCAGTTGGTGCCACCATCAACATGGATGGAACCGCTCTGTATGAGGCTGTTGCTGCCATCTTCATTGCCCAAATGAATGGCATTGACCTGGATCCTGGTCAGATTGTTACTGTCAGGTAAGAAAACATGGTGATTTATGTGGTGGATGTGATAAGAGGTTAACATTAGCAGACAAGCTGAAGTTGTGGTGATGTGACCATCGATGGTGTATGAAATACCCATATCGAAGGACGAGAAGTTAAAGAGAAGGATTAGCTTGCATGTTAGGAAATGGCTAGGAGTTCCACATGGGTTCAGCAGTATAGCCCTGTATGGAAGGGGAGTGCATGGGTTGCCTCTATCTAACTTAATAGAGTTCAAATTCAGAAGTCAGACTGCAGTGGAAACTAACAACACAACAGAACAAGCAACTGCAACTGGGATTTAATGGACCCCTAAAGAAGGGGTTCAGCAAACACAATCAGCCTTAAATAAATGGGGGCAGGTGCAACAGTGTTGTGGAGACATTTGGCATGGAACAGAAAAGCCTGCATGGGACAAATAACAGCTTTAGAGGAGACATTTATAGTGGAGCAAATAAATCACCAGGAGGAAGCAACGAGATGTGCCAAAGCAGTATCTCAGGCCTGGCAGGGATCACGGATGGATTGGTAAAGTGTACAGAGGAAGACACCTATTTTGGAAGAGTTTAGGAATATGGAGACATTTAGGATTTAGATCTAGATTTTGGTGTAACCTGCAATGTGCTCCCCCAAATGTCATGTCAATGTCAATGCATCACACCACCCACTCAAAATCTGTAACTATCAGTCTCTAATGCTCTTCTGTTGATAGATAGCCCTCGACCTTTAGTCTTTGATTCACATCAAAACCTCACTTCATCTGTAATGAAGGACCTACTCTAACTCTCCTCAGCTGTTGCTCTTTGCACTTTATAGAGTGAATATCTTCATTTGCAGCTGTTAGTGTAGTGATTTTGATGAAGAGTGTGATAAATGCAGTATGGTGGAGGGAAGGGTGTGGAGAATGTTGTTGCGCTTAGTCGTTTTGAGAATGTGATGTGAGTACTGCTCTGCTATGTCTTTATCCAGTCTGACAGCCACCCTGGCCAGTGTTGGAGCAGCCAGTATTCCCAGTGCTGGCCTGGTGACCATGCTTTTGATCCTGACTGCTGTAGGCCTGCCAACCCAAGACATCAGTCTGCTGGTTGCTGTTGACTGGCTGCTGTGAGTTTGACCTCAAAAAACATTTTTTTTTACTGTGGTTATGAAATGATTCTACCCTAACTTTGGTCCATTGTCAGCTTCTTTTGTTTCTTACTCAAATCTCTTCAACACTATGTGTGTTTTCCTTCATAGCATAGAATTGCAATTTTCCTTCATTGTATAAAGTTTTCCAAACCGTTTCACCATCCCTGTCCAACCGCTTTGATTTCTCTCCTCACCTTTTCTCCCAAACAGGGACCGGTTCAGGACCTCTGTGAATGTGGTGGGTGACTCGTACGGTGCAGGCATCGTGTACCACTTGTCCAAGGCGGAGCTGGAGGAGTTGGATGCACACACGGCCAAATCTGATGACATCGAAATGATGACGAAGACCCAGTCTTATTACGATGACATGAAGAACCACCACGAAAACAATTCCAACCAGTGCGTCTTAACCGCTACCTCTACCGCTACCTCTACCGCTACTGCTAACAATTCAGTCGTAGTAGATGAATGCAAGGTACAATTAATGCTTACGGACATAGAGACCTGTATATAACCCCCTTTGTGTTGCATGCTCATCCTGCATCTTTGCTTTATTGTATTTATTTGTTTCATTCTTTGCATTTTTTTAATACAGTAATGTAAATATATCTGTAGTTATTTAATGACAAAACTGAACCAAGAGAACAACAAATGCATGTGTATGAAAATCACTGTTCATTCTACTGGAAAAGCAGCTTCTGTGTTGGATGAATAGATAAAAAAAATCTTAAAAATGAGTAAAAAGGTGATTTACTTTACCTGTTAAGTTGGTCAGAAAATGGTTCAACTACACTGCAAATCAGGGATAACTGAGTTTTAACTATATGCCCTCATTCTATATCCTGCCTAATCGTATTGCTATAACCTTTGGGGATTGGCTCTAACAGAAAGGGAGAGCCATCTAATCCTGACTAGGACCCTAGGGAAGTATGCAGCAACCCTCCTCCATCTATCCAAGTTTCACCACTAAATCGATTTTCCTGAACCCCTTGTCAATTGTAGAGAATAATGTCTTTCCTGGTCTGCTTCAGACGTTGCAGAGAATTGCCTTTACTGAGTTTGAGAGTTTATTCATCAATTTGTGATCAAATTACCTTTAGATGGGTTTATGAGAAAATTCCAGTGCAGTTCATTTTGTCAGTTCCACTGTTTTAATTTGTCTAACAGATTCCTTTTCAAAAGGGCAGCCATTGCTGTAGGGTTTACAGTGCTTACAGGGAAAGTGTTAGAGCGTCTAATTAGCAGTGCATATATTCCCTATGCCCAACCATCATGCCATTACTGAGTCATTTGAGTCAGATGGTTTTGCATTTCGACACCAGGTCTTCCTGCCCATTTTGAGAACTGTGAAGTAGCTCCCATAATGTAAAACATTACACACTTTGGTTCCCGTCTTTTGAATATATTCCTGGCTTTCAGAATATCATATGGGAGTTCAGGGTGCTTGTTCTCTGAAACACAGACCCTGGCTGAAAAGGTCTACTGATAAGCCTATTTATTTATTAAAGGATGAAAGGTGTTGCCTAGCAACACTGGAACCCTGTCACACGAGCAATCTGTCCATAGCAATGTTATATCCTCACATATTGGAATCCATCTATTAATGGTCATTTTTTTTAGATAAATGTGGCACAAAGGCTTGCTATTTCCAGTGTCCATCACCTTGTATTGTTCTTTCTTTTATGTGTTGTCTGTAAATAACATTTCTAACACTTTTTTCAAAGATGCAAACCATTGTAGACTGCCTTGCAAAATAACCTTTGTACACACTAAACCACAACAAAGCATTCATTTTTAATGTTTGTACCATTTTTTTCCTATTTTATCTGTCTGTTTTGCATTTTTAATTTAAATGCTTGTAAATGTATCATACATTTGTGGTCTGTTCCCAGGTCAGTAAAAGAAAGTCTGCTCCATTCTTAGGACTACCATAAGCATGATCATCAGTGGTCGTCCAGAACGTCCAGAATTCCTCCATAATTTGTTGCAGTGTTGCAATATAGCAATAATACCCAAGAGGGCGTATTCTGATTACCAAAATAACATCACCAAAGTACCCAATATCACAGTAAAGAATGTCCTCAAGGGTATTATGGCTTTCATAAAACGTTACCAACACATCTGTATTGTCTGAAAAGTTTGCTTCAACATAGGGTACTCAAAAAAATTGCTTCCTTATTTGACATAGCAACCCATAAAGCATGGCTCAGCCATGCTTTATGGGTTTATGGGTTTATGGGAATTATAGGCATGATTGGAACATGTATCAGCTTCATTATAGGTTCCTTTTGATCCTTGATTGAAGTGCTAACTCAAGAAAGATATTGAAGCGTACTTTTGACTTGGATGCGCTGTTTAGATTTCCCTGCTAACTGCTTTCAGGTAACCTCGGCCACTAACGGCTCTGCTGCGGAGTGCACGCTTGTTGAGGAGGAACCATGGAAACATGAATAATGGCAGCACAGAGATCCCCTGCTCCTGGGCTCCACAAGCTTTCCTATCTGGTGAAAAAAAAAAAAGAGTGAACGGAAAAAAAAAGTCACACGAACAGAACTACTAATTGTTTTTTATGTAGTTTAGTTTTTTTTTAATTAGTCCCTTTAAGGTTTTTCTAATTGTCTATCTGACTGATAAGTAATACTAATTCACTTAACCGTGAAATGATAACAGAGGTATATTTTACCTGTTAGAGCACTATTCTGTGCTATTTAGCAAACACTTGCACAACATACTTCAAGGCTTGGGGAGGGAAGGAAAAGAAAACAAAAAAGTTACTTAAGTTATTCCTAGTAATATATGAATCCTGGTTCTGCATTTATAAGATGAGGAAAGATTAGTATGTGGCTGAATAATATGGGATCAACACTCACAATGGGACCAGCTTATGAGTTTGATACAGGCAATCAGTCTAATGCCAGAGGATGAGTGGGAGTTAGAGCATCAGTCATGACAGATGGACACAGCGTTTGTGCTGAACTTCCTTGCATTACATGCCTGTCAGTACCATCACATATATGTGCAGTAGGCCACTGCTTTTCAACTCAGTCTCTTTTATTTTAGAAGATAACCTATGATTCTTCACTGGCAGAGCCTTTGAAGTGCATCTGGCTGTATTGCCTGCCCAATATTAACCCACTATCCCTGAGGAAAGGGTAGGAGGCAGAGAGACAGAACTATAACGAAACAGGAAACCCACACTGAGCCAGATACTCTACAAGCACAGGTACTGTGGAATTCTAAAGCACAAATCACTATGGAGCCCTCACTTGCCCTTTTTTCTTTATTTTTTTTGTCCACTGTAAGCAAAAGGGACTTTTTTTTTTCCTTTATTTTGCCTGTCGAGTGAGATGTGTGAATCTATTGTGTGTGTGTGTGTGTGTGTGTGTGTGTGTGAGAGAGAGAGAGAGAGGGAGAGAGATAGAGCTGGGATTAAGAACATGACCAAGTCACCTATAGGGACCAAACAGGCAGAAAATCAATCAACTTGCAGAGGCCTTTGAACCGCCTCCGTGACATCACTGACAATGAGGCTTTCCTTGCATCATGCCCATTGATAACTGACTGGCACAATAGTCGATATTATCACTTGTTTTGATGAACAGAAAGCCTAAAGCTAATAGCATCACCCAAATATGAAAAATTCAGCATTATCAAATCCATTAGAATTAATTTACGTGGATAAACTGCATACAGTAGTTTGGCCCCTCCAAGAAACAATTCTGTGATGCCAGTGAAATTAAATGCAATTCATGTGAATGATCATCGTGATAAATTTGATAGAATTTTAATATTTTGAAATATAGCACAAAAATATAGCACTGAAAATAGCATAAAAATAAAGCTGCGATGCCAACAAGCTTAATTTTAAATGTGTGGTACAGATTAATTGCAGCTATTTGAAAAAAGTGCACATCATTGGCCCCTTTTGACACCGATCTTCTTCCAAGTAAGAATTAATTTGAGGAACTATAATAAGGGACAACAGGAGATACTCAGGCTGCTACGTTTACTCATTTGCAGGGAAACAAAGGAATTTCTGACCCCTAAAATGTTTACTTGCTCATGGGAGCCGTTCATTTCCTCAGATGCCCTGTCAACAACTGTCTCTATACTGCACAACTTTTGACAGCTTTGACTTCGAACACAAGCTTTGACTGTTTCCTGCAAAAGTCTCTTTTGAAAGACAGTTTTTTAATGTGCCAATACGATGGGAGATGAAGTTTCCCAAGACATTTATCAAATCTTTTATTAGGGTTGGTTGTAATAAGCACACACATGTCAAACTTTACATTCCAATGGTTGAATTATCCTAAGCTTGTATAGTATTTAAAAGCACAAACACATGGGTATTATTAAACACTGACAAGTGCACAGATTGAACCACCAGAAAAGAAATGGAAAAAATATAGTGCAGTACTTAACTGTCAGATGGATTCTTGGCTTGCACAAATAGAGATGGATTGCTGATATAACACTTTTGGGGGAGGCTTGCCAACTCCTTTTCTCGCCGGCCCTACAAAAGGTAAACAACCATATTTTCTAGCCACCAGAGCACAAGACTGTTTCTACAAACCCTAGATGCTGCAGCTGTGTGTCCATATCGGTCAGAAGACGGTTTAGATTACACACAACAGAACAATAGGCACATAATAACATACATTATGCCAGAAGCTTGCCAACTATCAGGTAATACAAGAAAATATTCCTCTCATAGAACCAAATGGCTTAAAAAGAATTGCAAACACAAACAAAGCTGGACTACTGGCTGCTAATCTTTTTGAGCCTGTGTGTGTGAGAGAGAGACGCAGATGAGATTTCCTTTACGTAGGTGTGGATTTGATTTCTTTGTCAGTTTTCTCCTGTCTTGTTCTTTTCATTTCGCTGAATGACAACCTTGCCTTGAAGATGTTAACTTCAAACTGTCAGTCTGACCATCAAGATAAATGCCAGTTAAAGTAACGCTACAGAACTTTAACAAACACATAGCGCAGCACATTGTCCTTTAGTTTCCAAACATAATCCAAACAGAAATTTCTTTTCACATTGCTTTTGAGCTTGGCTAACAAAGTGTGCTTTGCTACACCACAGAGCGCACTGGTGTTCTGCTCTACACACTGACTGAAGTAACACCTACATGTGCACACGAAACAAGCACGCACTCGCACACACACTCACACCTGTTATTTGGGTTTTTTTTTCCAAACACACATAGATGCACACATACACCCACATACGTTCAAACACTCTTAAAACCTAGAAGGTCACTACATTCATAAATGTAATCAGTGAGCTGACACCCCGACAGGCTCTCCAGCCTAATCTTTTGACCTTGTGATGTTCAGGAAGACTCTCTCCAATAAGGAGACAATGCAGACCGTAGTGTCACCAATGGGGATTGAGTGTTGGACCACTACTATGTTCAAACTGACGGTTTTAGAAGCATGAAGTTAAAACGATGATTATTTTTTTGCACCACTATCTTAAAAGCATGATATTTGAAGTGCCTCCTTGCACTTTGTGTATATATTGTAGGTAACAAAATGTTTTTGTTTGTTTGTTTTTTCTTTCGGGGGCGTTGAAATGGTATGTAGGAATATAGTTCCATTGCTGTGACATTTTTTAATGTAATCCTTTAGAGAAATATCATCTATGTCCTAAATAAAATTAGATTAGATAAAATGTATAGAGAGGATCGTGTAATAAATTGCTTGTTTTTTATTTTCTAATAGCTGTTAGCTAGTTGTCTCACTTAACTGTCACACATCAATATATAAATATCTTTTTTGTATCTAATGTAAGCGTTTTGAATGTTTGTTCCATGGAGATATAAGCCGCGTGCATTCATTTTCATTGTACATAAATAAATATATAATTGTTCTGTTCAGTGGCATTGCAGAATTTTCCAGAAACTACACTGACCCCTAAAGCAAACAGAGCAAGAGAGAAGAGAGAGAGAAAGAGCAAGGGAAAGTTTCTGGCCCGATAATGGGAGCCAGTATAGGATAATGAGCTATTTCGGTGATGCGGAAGTTACTGTGATGAGGTTTGCAGAAAAGAAAAAAGAAAAAGGTCAAATTTGCCCTGTGTGTAGGATAGAGTGACGAAAACAAGCGCAACCTATTTGTTGATTTTATGATAACTGAAAGAGCAAATGATATCAGATGCATTCAAATGCCTGGAGTAGCTACTGCCTGTTACAGAATAGAACAACATTCCTCAGGTGACACATCTGTTTCATTTTGTCTTTTCAAACGGAGAGAACTCACATTAGTCTCAGGCATCTTTCTATATCTGGTGCATTTGAAGTGTCAAGGCTGCGAGACATCTGGATATCTGGACCAAACATTCACCTGAGCGCTTTTAGATTCTGTCTTAACTGTGTGAACCTGCCTACACGCCACATCTTCCCAAATTTGACATAAAGAAACCCTATGTCAAAACCTCTATGTGCTCAGTCAATATCATGTCAGGAGGCTCATATGAATCCCACTTGGTAAAACTGCCTTTATTCCACTTTTTTTTTTTTTCACAGAAAATATATGCACGCACAAACACCTACAACATGCTGAGCTAATGGTACTGATGAAATGGAAATTGATTGGCACGGTATTTCTACGAAGAGCCAGTGTATCTTCAAGCCTGTTTTCTACCGAAGTGTCTGTCTTTTTGAAGAAACTCCTAAATATACCTGATAACCTGTCTCACTCCTGCCCTACGACTTTCTTTCCTTATCTTACTTTTCTAGATCTTCCTTCTTTGTAAAGCTGTTGTAATTTTGATGTAAAGGCAGAGAGTATGTGTGGGGGAGATACAATATTGAAAAAAAGACAAAAAAATACATAAAGTCTTTTCTTTCCCCGGTCTATGGTATACATGAAAAAAAATATGTTCATACATATCAATAAGTGTTGTACCTTTGGTGTACATATACAAATATGATAACTAATAAATGTTGATTCATAACTAAATATTGTCTTTTCTTTTTTGGCTTTATGAATATATCAATTATGAAATCTACTGAAAAAACTCACACACACACACGCACACACACACACACACACTCACACACACACCACACAATGAGATTTTGTCACACAATGAGATGTCCCTGTCTCTGTTTCTGTTCATAAATGTATATGTATTTGTAACTCCTATTATTGTCCATCACTCAAAAAAGAGACAAAAATAAGTCATAGCACAAAGACACTATAGATGATAATTTACACTAATGTGCTCCAAGGAAAATCACTAAATACAAAACATATAAACACATGTATTAGAAGACACGGTGGAAATGTTATCTACAAAAATGTGATGGATTTGCTACATTGTGTATTAAGATAATGAAGTAAGTAGTTAGAAGACTGACTTAGAAGGCTGCAGGTGAACAAGTTGAATCAGGAATTACATACAATACAGACAATCCATGAACAAGCACTGCATGTTTAACTTTAAACAACTTCTAACAAACAAAATCAAAAGTATTTTTGTCTGATTGTATCTGCTGTGGTAATACCATTTTTTTGTTCTCAATAGTAGAGTTATGTGTAGAGAAGCTGAGAATAGTGGAGGAAAAAAAGGAGGGAGACCATGAAGGTACTCATGCCATTCTAAATTATGCTGCATTGTCAGAGCAATTCCTCAGGGATTACCAAGGGAAAAGGAGGGAAGTCCATTTTAAAAATAACACACATCCTGGGGAGAACGCTTGTGAAAAGTGACAACAGTGTTTGGGCTACAGATGCACTGTGTCAAAAGCCTGATCTATGAGGCGTCCTGCTGTTTGAAACAAAATTCATCACTGAGCTGTAAAAGAATATAACAATTCAACTGAGACGGTATTTGAGTGTTTAATATAAAAATTGAAATGACATAATGAAGACGTTGTGGCCCAGATGGGTGCAAACAAGTAACAAATACACAAACGGTTTAAGAAGAGGAGTGGCATTATTTTTATGAGGACATTTGATTATTTAGTGTTTAGAAAATGTTAAGGGATCAAATCCTTGTGAAAATCTATCATCTAATCACTTTGATTAGCGCATTTTGTTGAATAAAAATTTTCATTCTGCCTGTGGTACCCGGCCTTAAGAAGTCTAGAAGATAAGACCAAGTGACTAGGTGTTTTGTATTCATAATTATTGTAAATATTGAAGGAACGTTTCCTTTTTCTGTCACATAGTCATGATTTCTGCCAGTTGATATTTAATGATTTGTCTCCACAGAATCACATAAAAATTGAATCTAAGAAACACAACAACACAAACACAGAAACACAACAAAATATGGTAAAATGAGGAGTGGTCCTTCTCATCATTAATAATACCCATATTAGTCATTTGATGACAGCATTACGGCAGCTTAAGTACAATATTAATTGATTCCATGTAGTCCATAGTAAATGCACACTAAATAACCACATATTGTATGTATTTGTCCATGTTTTGTATTGAAGAGAGTTTGCCAAAACTGTGATTTTATTTGATTCATCATGTTAACATTCATTTCTGGTTCAGTAACATACGTATTTAATATTGGAAAGTGTTGTATGGGAAGATGCCTTTTCTGTCTTCCAAAATGGCTGTCGTCGTCTCACTCACACTCACGCCTGTGTTTAAATGTTCTTGCGTCACTGCCCTGATACCATGGTAACCATACTTCCTCTTCCTGTGACAGTGCAACCACTTGCTTCCCTCTTCATGCTAGTCGCTCTCTTCCCCTCTCTGTCCTCACATATAATCAGTGAATGAAAACCACAATCTCCCGACATCTCTTCTATACACATTTATTTTGTTCATGACTTTACAAATCTTTTCAGTAACAGTTTTTTGTTAATTCGTCATTACACTCGCCTACTCTAAAACATTTGCTACTCAAAATGAATCATAATGGAGCAAGAGCAAAAATGGTAAGAGGCAAAACCAAAAATAAATCAATTGGCAATAATTGCATATCATTTATACTTAAAACCAGGGAAAACAAGCTGTCACACAGCTCATATTGATGACATGTGTATGATATATACCACCAAAAGAGCAGGTCAGTAGAAAAACTGTAACATTTTGTTATCTGAATGTATAGACTGAAGCTTGCCACATTCGCCACACCCTCTCTGGAGCACATAAGAAAATTGCTGCAGTCTCTTCCTCATAAAGAAACCTTTCATGTACCTATGTGGTACATGAAAGTTCAGGGTGAATTGCTGTCATTCTCTTGTCAAGACGTGAGCTTAATAACACCATGAGATAAAGACTGGATGACTCCCTGTCCCCACATCACAGTTCCTTGACAAGCAATATCATCATATTATCATAACTCAATAGAATTGTATTTGGACAAACCATGTTAATTCACTTCATATAATGGAGCTTAAATTGCACAATCTTGGATGCTATACATGAAATTGATTCATACAATATCCACTTTGACTACTGCAAAATCCGTTTACAATTGGTACTGTATCTAATGAAATAACTTTCAAATATGACACATTCTTTTATTCAAACGGTTCACAAATGCAGCCCTCCCCGACTCCAAAAAGGATTGACAACTATTTGCTAAGGCATTTTCAAAACATACACTTATAAAGAGACCGAGAAAAAAAAAAAAGAGAATCAAAGCTGCATAAATTAAAGTAGTCACATCTCGAGTTTTCTTGAAAATGGAAAACCAAACTTCAGTCCACAGGCAATATCTGAAATATACACATGGTTACAACAGTAAGCTAACAAAACAAACAAACAAAAACAAAACGCGTAGGAAAAGATGGAAAATACACAAAGGGTTTGGGTTATTCCTTCTTTCGATCAGCAGTATTTGAAATAAAATAACCCAGGAATATTGAGCCAAATTGTTTCTGTTTCATTTTGAGTGTCCATGTTTATTCCATGCTTAAGGCTGAGAGGTCCTGTACCTCTCAGGGGTCCACAACTTCTCAAAATGAATAGATTGTAATCAATATGTTCCTCACCACTCAGACCCTTTTATCGAGCACCAAACCCTACCCATCTTTCCCCTCCCTTTAAAGCCCATGCCTTTATCTACCCTCTTCCTCATCAAAGCATACAACCACACAAACATGAAAACTGACACGTAAACGCATTCACACACCCTGCCAATACTCTTCCATGCATGACACTCCCAAAGGGGAATTCAAGCCCAACTAACCTGGCATACAAGAGCATATATATACAACAAAATCCTGCACATCGGTTTGAAAAGGCCCAGTGAAAGGCAACAGCTTCAGACCTTGCAGCTAGGTGAGACAACCTCCGTCCTATTCTACATAAAACACACACATCTCTCTTCAAAAACACCAACCCTTACTCTGCTGCGGTGTGAAGTGTCCATTTGGTGCCGGTCACAAAAGCCATTTTTTTCCCCCCAAATGTTTGGAACCCCCCAACCCCCTCCCCTACTCATCCCCTCTCCCCAACCCCAACCTCCTCACGCTTCCTCTCCTATCCTCGCCTCCCCTACCTCGCCTACACCTCCTGCCTCTGCTCTCCTCTCTCACGGCTGCTGCTCTTTATCTGGCGACTCCTCTAGTGTGATGACAGTGAACTCCTCTGTGTTGCCGTTCTCTTGGATCTTCTCCTTGTTCATCAGGGTCACCATTTCCTGCTCTCTCTCCTGGGCGCGGGAGGTCGCTACCGACGACGCTGCCCCGTTCCCCTCGCTGCCATCTTTGGACGTGATCATCAAGGTCTGTTGTTTCCCACACCAGCTACAAGAGCACAATCAGACATGTCATCCCCATATCGCTTTACCTATGAATTGGATGGCATGGTTTTTTCATCTCACAACATGCAATGGATGGCGTGAAAATGTAAAAATTGAATGATGCCACCTACTGTTGATTGCACCTGCACCTAGATTGGTGTAAGGGGTTTGACTGTTGAAAGACTGCTGTCCTAACAAAATCACAGCGCTAGCAGAATAAGAGCAGAAGAATGATAATCGAAGCCATACCTGTTCCGCTTGGCGACAGCTGCACACACCAGAAGAATGGCACAGACTGCCACAACCACTCCAACGATTATCAACCAGCCTGCAGACAGAATACGAGGCAATTTGTTTGCAACATTTCTAAAGCTGAGTCAGTAAGAATCGACTGTCAATAAAGGGGAGATCCAAATAAGCAAAATACAAAAGAATAATACACTGGAAGTTTTGGGAGCAATAATGAACTGCAATAATAAGTGCACTGTGCATTTTTTACCACATGATTGTATTTCACTGCAGTCATTATGAACGTCAGGGTGTTAGAGGTGTATGGGAAATAAGAAGTTTGCTCACTTGATGAACCACTGCTCTCCTGTCCAGCAGGCGTAGGCTCCAGTCCTGCTCCAGGAGCCATCCTCCCTTTATTGCCAGGCTGCACAGTAACTGCATGTGAACATGACAGATGTAACAGTGTTCAATCATCAACCCTGGCATCTCACGTACAGATTATTGACAAAAACTATTATTGACCACACAAACTATCCAAAGTCACCGAAATGAGCATATATTCAATTTAAAACTGTCATCTGTCAGTGAGACCTCAGGCTGTGTGGATCTGAAACCAGTTTCTCTATTGTTCCATCTCAGCACACAACAGAGGAAGCAATCTTCTCATAAAACTATCCCATCTAGTTCCATCTAGTTTTCCTTTTCAAAAAAACATTAAAAAGTTGCTTTTGCCTTTCTGAACATGCTACATATAAAATAGTTATTTCTAGCACCATTATTTAGGCTGAAAATGAAACAAAGTTTGATTCATTTTAAGTTGTCAATATGTTTCTGCACCAATGCCAAGAAAACACATTCCAGTACATTTACTGTATTTGGTGAATAAAGTGAGCCTGATTCTGATTTTGATTATAAGGCGGTTCAGAATAAAATAGCATTGAGGCCTATTTTTAATCATTTCTAGTCCACAGCTCATTCTAACACCAGGGGGCGTGTTGTGTTCTCAAAGTTGCTTCAGTCTTCCCAAAACCTGTTGCATGTGAATGGCAGAGTGTGCTGTCTTTTAGGAATGATTTCCTGTGGTCAAAAAGGAATAAACTCTTTATAAACTTATACCTTGATTAGGCTATCTCACAGGTAAAGAAAGTGAGTGACATTTGAAGTGGAGTGTCAGAAACGGCTGTTCTGTTCCAGCTAGCGAACATGATGCCTATTGACATGTAATTAGAGGCCAAATCAATCCCAGTGCTGAATTATGAATGGTCTGGGACACAGGGACCTAGTCCAGGTGTTTTGCTTTATTCTTATCTAATAAAACATCTAATTAGAAGGTACAAATTGACATGAGCTTTATAAATTAGTTGCTTGTAAGCTGCAATCCATCATTTACCTAATTTTAGACCCAAACATTTAGGGAGACCAGACTCTTAAGGACCGTAGGGAGCATTTAGCCATTTAGTTGTTTGCTGTTGTCATAGATGGCAAATGGTGTTTGTTCTTACCCTGTGTGTCACCTTGCTCGACTTCAGGTGTTGTTATCTCTTTTTCGAGGGGGGGCTGCTGTGTTTTGTCTGGCTCTCCAACAGGGGTCGATGTAAAGGCTCTGTCTTCCATCCCAGATCCAGCAGGATCCTCCAACACAACATCCAGGGTTTCATTCCCTTTGCCATGCTCGTCCGCCCCGACAGGATTCTCCGTGGCCTCCCCTGACGCCACTGTCTCCTCTGGATTGGGTTTTGAGGATGCAGGAATGGCCGACGGGGGCATTTCCGTGGGGTTCAACGGGACACCACCCGCACCATCAGACGCATCCTCAGGTTGAGCTGTATCTGCATCTAGAGGGACTTCTGTGGTCACTGGCCCTGCTTGGTCTTCTATTGATGAGGCTATTGTGAAGTATCCATCCAGTGTGACAGGATCTGCCGAGGGTTCAACTGGAGAATAGAACAGGGTCATGCATGCTTGCAGTTAGGAGGCGTAGTGCAACAGCTTTGAACAGCAGAGTAATTACATGTTGGATGACAAATTGATGAGATTAATAGCTTTTGTTTGTGTCTACCTGGCTTGTGATTGTATCTCATTTGTGTGGGTATGGATGAATCACACGCCTATCTCTTGGCATGAGTTTTATAACAATCACATCAGCCATTGTTTCATGGTGCATTCACACAAATTATGTTTTTTAGAGGTTCAGTTTCCTTTGATATTGTTTTCACTACAGCTTACAACACTTTTTACACAACTCCTCATATGGTGTTCAGTGCAGTATGATGAGTCATAAGTCATGTCCTGCCTGATGAACTTCCCACTGATAGGTCATTCAGAAGGTCATTCTTCTTCCATCATTTTAAGCATCGATATCATGGCACCTCTCACCTTATGTTAAGCTGCTTAAGATGCTAGCGGATGACAACCATCTTCTCTGCATGAGCACATTATCTAAACGGGGCCTCCTCCTCTGAGAAGGACGAAGTATAGCCCCGGGTAGTACTTCAATTACAATAGCTTTTTTGACACTATTTGTTTGAGTAGACTTTGTGTTTGTTATTACACCCTTGAGAATGCATTATATTATCTGAGAGATTTTCATTACGTACTCAGCGTGTTATTGTGTAATTGCAATACTTTTCAATAGGTTAGCACCCTGGAATGAGGCCACGCTAATGTCTTGCCATTGTCTGTGTATGGTCTAAGCTGCAATTTCCACACAAATGGGAAAGGGTAATTTGGGTGTGTGGAACCTGAGCCCCACACCATAAAAAGCAATTTCACCCAGGAGTCGTGTTATGCACAGTGGACCAGTCAGAGAAGAATATTCTGGTTAACTGGGTCTCCCTACTTTGCAAGTGCCTCAGATAACATACCTAGGAGCTGGGGAGTGGTTGTGGTTGATTGTATAGGGATGAGATCACTACGAACCAGATAAACTAGACCGAGCTGTTGTTTAAGAGGTCCTCGTTTTGTTTTCTTGAAATTGTGTCCTGTTGAACAAGTCCACATGCAAGAGGACATGCGCACCCTACAAAAGGGGTTGAATTGAATTACAATCTGTCTCGTTAGTTTCCTCTCTTACCCATGGTGGACTCAAAAATGAATGCGGCACCACTTCAGTTTCATAGCCTGTAGACTGTGCATGTCTTTGAAAAATGACAGACATCCTATAATCAACCATTAATGCCAGAGGAAATACAGTAGGCTTTATCAGAGCAGCAGTAGCAGATGGTAGAGGAGTCAATCTATCATCTATCTGGTTTTCATTTCAGTATTTTAACTCTGAAGATGGTGCTGAACGGGAATAAAAAACACGGGAATGAGTGTGAATGGACATACTAACCTGGTGCGTCTACGAAAACGTGTTGCTCTCCTTTAGGGATTGTCTCACAGTCCTTCTTAGGCCCAGCTGGCACACAGGGGAGTAGAAAGTGTTCAACATTAGGAGGGAAATGACGGCAGCCCTATAATTTTCATTCTCTCCGTCCACACAATAATGACAAGTGCTTCATGTACAACTGTTGTCAAAATAATACAAGTATAGATCAATTCCATATACTCACCATTTTCATTGTAACAGTAGGCATCATACAGTTCGTTGGGATCAAGAGGTGTATGCATAAACAAGCCTGTCATGTTGTTTGCACAGTTTCCATGGTTGATATGTCTGAGGATAGCTATGCTCTGGTTGCTGATCCAGCCATTCCTAAATGGGTACAGCAATATCAGGATTTAGCAGCCACATTTTGCTAGTATTTGTAATGAATCAGATAATTTATCACAGTCACATCATATAAAAAAGAAAAAGAACACTCATAATAAATCACAAATGTATTGTAATTGCAGACAAAAGAAGAGAGAAACACAGCAGAGTAGCAGATGGTTGCTTCCTTTATCAAAATATTTACTTTACGTGATTGGTGAAGATGAACACCTTATCAATTGTAATGGTACATCTCTTTATCCAGTGTCATACTGGTGACAACCGGAATTTAAATTTGAACTTTAAAGGAGAATACTACTTTCAGTTTCAGGATTTCACTAAGATTTCAACATACCCTAGGTTGACTTTAAATTAATGAACACTCCCAGTCATCTATTAGAAATCAAAGAGATGTCACATGGAAAAAAGATCAACAGTGAGAGGGCCCAGTCCAGGGTGATGTTCTGATGATAATCCACAAATGTGAACTAACTTGATATTTGTTAAAATTCAAACAAACATTCTATGAATCTACCAAGTCATTCTCTCATTCATTTCAAAGGAGCAGTACCAGGCTGTTCAATCTTACTCTGTTTCTAGTTTTAAAATAAAGTCTTTAACCGAAAATAGAACATTAATGTCAAATGAATAACATAGAAATTGGACAAAGGTTTGTGATCTCACCTGCAGGTTTCCATCTCTTGCTCATAGGCCATATTGACTTGTTCTGGACTTGCAAGTGTGCTATTCAGATGCTCACACACCTCCTTGGACTTGTCAAAGGTCAGGGAGTAGCGGTTAACTCCCTCAACCAGAAATACCCCGGCATAGCTGCAGCCCGAAACTTCCACTGTATGGAATGACAGGTAAAGAAAGTGTGTTTAGTGTCCTACAGGGATCACCCTCTTTTAAAATGCTAGTGGTGGCAGTAGCCAAACATCAATACATTTTGATTATGGCTACATGTTAGAAATGTTAGAAATGGTTGAGGTGGAAATTATTCCACCTCAGTTGTAGAACAAATTTCTGAATAGAACTGAAGAATATCTAAAGAATAAGAATAAGAATATCTTAAAAATACATGCAAAATCATCAGGTAGTTATTTAACTAACTATAGAAACTGCTATAATCTCATTGCTGCCTATACTTGGCTCCTAAATAATATAATACAGTAAGGGTATGAGAAATACAGCAGTCACACACACAGCACTTCATGTGAAAGAAACAACTGGCCAGCTGGGGGTTCATTCATTAACTTCAACATAGAGCTCCATACAACTCATTCATGTTTTGTTCGCAGAATTTGTGTGGGATCTGCCGCATGTTGGGCATGTTCTCACTTCTTTTCCTGAAAGAGGAAACAAAGCTATTCAGTCAATTGAAACATCCCCAATTGCCATTATGA
Organism: Hoplostethus mediterraneus; assembly: GCA_034670385.1. Taxonomy (NCBI): domain Eukaryota; kingdom Metazoa; phylum Chordata; class Actinopteri; order Trachichthyiformes; family Trachichthyidae; genus Hoplostethus; species Hoplostethus mediterraneus. Next base: position 13,320,481 of record JAXDDW010000003.1, on the reverse strand, counting down.
AATTGCAGAAGCTGATTTCCCTGCGATTCAGAGTGCACATGAACGCCTCCACACCATACAATGTACAGGAGCGTCATGAGACAGGCAGGTTACTCATCTCTAATGTTTTGCCCCGAGGCCTTGTCTAGGTTTTGTTTCACAGCATTTTGTTAAAGCCAAAAGGGTGCAAATACAGACTACGTCACACTGAGAGACAAAGACAAAGGTTTACACACAAACACACACACACACACACACACACACACACCATGATGCATGATTAAGATGACTAGATAACTAGCAAATAATCACTTGCTGTCATCTCAAGAACAAAATAATTTAGTTTAGTTTCAGCCAGCTGACCTACATCTCAAAGAGACAAATGAGTTCAGCCCAAGCAAAATGCTACCAAAAGCTGAAGTGGCAATGATATTTGATGGCTGGAAAGATATTGACCCTATCATTATTACAGCTATGTGGATGATCCACTGCACACAATGTACTTGGCTCAGGTGCTAGAGGCAAACGTAGTCACAGGGATTTCCTTTATGAAACAAGCTGTCACTCTACTGGCTTCCATTAGGGCATTAGTAATCAATCCTCTTTCATTTTGGTGACTCAGTAGCTAAGCACTCATTGCTGTGGTGATAAGCGGCCATCACTGCCAACGGTGTAGATCAACCATGGTGATAGTCACCATTTATTCCAAACAAACTGCTGCTGCTGCTGCTGTTGGAAACATGAAACATCACCTCCTGTGCGCCAGAGGATTTTTCACAGGGACGCCCTAAAGCGCAACCCAAAGCTTCAAAAACACTTTCCTGATGTCCATGCCGCCATGTTGCTTGCTGTTCCAATAGTGGAGGAGACGAGAGAAGCTGCTCCTGAAGTCTCCTTCGATGGAGGATGCACAGGTGTATTCTGCGCTGGCTGTGCATTAAAACGGCAATGTGGCATATTGTGGGCTTTGGCCACCTCAGGTATGATCGGGCCTTTCATCAGTAGCAGGAGTCCATTTTTAATGATGTAGTAGAACATTAACTATCCCAAATAGCCTCTACTTTCCCTTGCTCCCTCCTAGTGAGGGATGGGTGGGAAAGGAGGAGGAGTGAAGACGCTTTGAGATGCACCCACAGGTGCTTAGAACAGCAAACGTAAAAGCTTCCATGAACTGGGTATAGGTTGGATCACTATTGTGTTATATCAATCGTTGATGGATGGTACCAAAACACACAATTTTGAAAAATTGTTGTACATCACTGGTGAGGTGTACTGTCCGATGAAATGTGTACACACCTGTGATGCTGTGCCTGAAAACAGGGAAATGACTCATTCACTGAAAATAAAAAATACAAGTAAGGGCCCACTATTTGGAAGAGCAAACAGGAAGCAGAACACATACACATGTACACTTCCCCTTACAAATACACACACGTGCAACACAAAGCGCACACAGGAAGGCAAACCAGGTTGCTTGCAAACAGGTGCACACAAACACACACAAATGCAAATGCACACACACGTACAAGTACACGTACACACAAGTACAACACTATTACTACCACCAATAGTTTTCAGCATTTAGAAACCTGGGGATTTTCTTGATTCAAGCAGGTGTCTATTTCTATACACAACGAAAGCAAATGGGGACAGACCACCACCTGGGAAGAGTCTCTGGGGACAGACAAGATGTGACTGGGGACAGACACGGTCCTCTGAGACGCAACATGTAACACTGACTTTGTCTCCATAGCGACCTTTCCATGGTTTCACCTTCCCACATCGAGGGAAAAGTGCAGTCTCGTGAATGTGAATTTCTGTGAAACTCTGGTTTAAAGCTGTCTCAAACTTCTAATTTCCATTAAGTGAAATACCGTCATAACATCTGTTGGTTGCGGTTTGAGACTTCATGGGAAATAGCACAGCCAAAGGCATAAACTGCATTATCATCATGTGCACCCTGTCGGCTATGGGGGAAATTTGAAATCAGCCATGGCGAAATTTGATCAGCAATTTCTGTGGAGGCTTAACAGACAGCTCTGACTAAATTGAGAGTTGGTGAAAACCAGGCCTGTGACAACATTTTGTGCGCCAAGAGTGATACTCAACAATACTATAATTTCATTGCACTGACATGTAGATTTTCTGTAGGCATCACATCCAATGTTGGTTAAAAAATAAAGGCAGTAATGGAAATGCAGATCATTGGATTATGATCAGTGCTCATCTCAGACTTGATGTGCAGATTACTGAGCTCTGAGTTATTTATTAACACAGGAAGCCCAACGCTTTCCGCACTATCTATTGGGTGCTTTGTTATTTGTAGTTACCATGGTGACAGGTACGTTGTGAAATATATAATATTTATAACTCTTTTTTGGGGTGATACATTTAACAATTTCCACTACCTGGGAACCCACATAGACTCACAGGAAAACCAATAAACAGAGCAGCAGCCAGCAGTGACTGTACTATTTAGGACTTTTATACTAGACCTGCATTGAAAATATACAGGTATATAGAAAAAACACACACATGATTTTTGCAGCGATGTGCAAAGCCAGAGTTTACGTTGCAGCACAATTAATGCCAGTAAATTAAAGACTTAAATATAAAATTAAATATAAATTAAAGATTAAATATATCAGTTTTTACTACTTTAAAAGTGAAATTGAGATGCTTATCGAGAGTAGATATGCTAGAACTTTTGTCAAACCCACTCCAAACGTTAAGGGAATCAGCTAAATTTATCATTTAGTGGCCATGTTCATCATTATCAATGTACGTTTGAGTATAAAAATCAGGCTATAATGAAAGACTAGACATAAAACAACTGAGTCAACAGAGCAGTAGCAACAGCAGGAAGTTCAACTTTCTGCTGTTAGTGGCAGTTGGGCAAGAAAGGGTTGGTGCCAATAGGTTAGTTATTCCGTTAGGCACAGCTGCTGCAGCCTCTCTCTCTCTCTCTCTCTCTCTCTCTCTCTCTCTCTCCCTCTCACATACACACACACCTGACAGACACTCTGCCACATGCCAGTGTCCCTGGAAATAAAATAATAAAAAAACAAAAAAAACTCTTGGCCTTGCAAACCTGCCCAGAGGGATCAAAGGGAGCACGGCCATGAATCAGAGGTGTTACCATTAGTATGCAGAGGGAAGGATCATGGTGTCTTTATAAAGTCCAGAAGCCTGCTATGCCAAGGCAGTGACTCTACCAAAGGCCCCATTGTCACCTAATGGAGTTGAAAGAACCTCGGAGACAGGAGGGTCTGGATGTACGGAGGCTGAGAGAAAGGGAGCTTTAACACAGCGTCCTGCCAGAACTGTCATAGTAACACACAGGCCTGCCTCTCTACTCTCACTTTTCACTCTCTTTCTCACCCCCGCCTTTCTTTTCCCCTCTTGTTCTCTCTCCCTACTCTCTATTTGTGTTTTCTGTGCCAGCTATAAAGAACAAATTACCCCCCGCGTGCATGTGTAAACACACATACACACACACACACACACACACACACACACACACAGACACAAAAAACACTAGGACATTGTACAACAACAACGACCTGTGCAGATGCCGTGGCATATTGAATCCCCCGAGTATCTAGTTTAAAGCATCATAACATACACAGCGCTCTCTTTCCCTCAGTTGGTTTAGTTCTTGACCTCTTATTTGTCTCTTAAGTCCTTTCAGTCCGACCTCTTACTCTTACTTTTAACAAACGTGCTTTTGCTCTGACTGGGTTCTGTAACTTGACTTGACTATCTCTTCCTTCCTCTTCTTTTCTGATTAGATAGAAGCACGTGTGTAGAAAATGTTCTCATCAAACCTTTCTCAGAAAAAGGTCTCATGTTTCAGTGGAACATCTATATGGCCCTTGTAGCATGACTTTAACATCGGTTTATCCATGGCGGACCAGCTGGTTTGTACATGAAGAAAGAGACCTTGTTTACCATCAGTCTCACAATGATCCACTATTGTGTGTTATCGCACTTCTCCTCCCATAGAAGTTGCCCTGTCAGCAAGGTTTGCTATCCCTTGCCCTTTATGGTCACAACAAAGGTCCACAAGGCCACTGGGACAGTTGAAACATGAGACATACATACACACAAAAATCACCTCAAGGTCACCTGAAGGACTCTTTCTATCCAATTTCCTCTCTAACAGTTTTCCTGCTTTCTTTCTGTCTACCTGCATCCCCACTATACTTTTTTTTTTAAAACTAGCCTTGGTTTCTGTCAGACTGCCAGGATGAATGCTTTTTTTTGTCGTCTTTTAAATCTCCCATCTAAAGTGAGAGAAGGTTTCAACGGGTGGAGCCAGGCCCTATACAGATGATCCAGATAGTAAGAGAGACAGCTTGACCTTTAACACTCTTTTATAAGTATCATCTTTGAAGTGTAGAAAAGGGAAACATTAGTGGAAAATAAACAGTTTCACGCACTCCTTTCATTGCTGCCGTCCTTGTATTGGCTGTTAGTTTTAGAATTCAGTTTTAGTTTTGAAGTACCATCGGCCAGCAGTACATGGGATGTGTTTCATGTTTTAAAGATATACTTGATCTTTGAGCTGGAAAAATAATCAGTTTCAGTCTCTGGAGGAGGTTTTCTACTGATATCTAAGAATTTTGGTTTTTATTATTTTATATCATGTATTGGTTTTATTGCATATCTTGTGTTGTGATGCCTGCATTCTTTTAAAAGATAATCATATTACTATTACTGCTTTTACTTATTTTATTTAGATAATGCATCATCTCTAATTGTTGAGCAAATTGCGAAACAATTGCAAAAATAAGGTTTGACTGATGAAATGAAGAACCTCTCTCTTTTTGACTCAACACACACAACTCAATATCGCTGAGCTCAATATTATAACATAGATAGAAGCTTGTGTTATGGCCAAAGATGTGGTGAGTTTGGAGATCACTGAGTTTGCCTCATGCACGACCATCTGTATATATTACAGAGCTCTTTTTGAGCAGCTTTCCCAGTGCCACAAAGACTTTAGTGTATATGAGTAGGAAAAGCAGGCAGGGGGCGGGAGAACAGGGTAGCAGCTAGGGAGCCTGAGACTCGCAAAAAGGTTTTAAAATGTAATTAATAGGTTTAACTGCTCTCGCAGAGATAGAGTACACCTGAAATATGAGCGCCGCTCCTCCATTTAAGATCAGTTTAAATGCAGATTAACGTCCAAGGGAGAGGGGGCCCTGAGGTACCAGGTAAAGTCAGGAAAATAAGATATAAGGAGGAGAGGAATTATACAATATGGTGGTGCAGGACCATGAAACCTCAAGGTGGTTGGTTTTGTAGAAGAGGCAAACACGTGTCTGAGAGTCTCAGGTGGCAGGAGACAGTACTTGGAGCCTGTACAGGCACAAGCCCTCTTTGTCATGCCTTAGTCCCAGTCCACGGGGGCCCCTCACCACCCCTCACCTTGAAACATGACACGGGCCACTATGGGAGGGGTTGTTACGCCAAGGAGGCAAATACAGCCATATTTGCAAGAAGTCCGGTGGTCATGTTGGCCTGTGTGTGTGTGTGTGTGTGTGTGTGTGCAAGGGTGCATGGGGGCATTTAACTATTCCTGTGCAGACGGGACCCTGGACCCAGGCCTGTGGTCAATCTGTTCTTGTCTAAAGTGACAATCTGCTCTTGCTATCCTACAGGTGCATTAATGATGGGAATCCCAAACAGTGCTTACAGATTTGTAAAGTTGAGTGTTTGTTTTTGAATTTACTGAAATCTGGGGATTTTTAGCCATTTGGATCAACAGATGGAGAACAGTTGATTTGCCTTACAGGCTAAAAGAAACAAGACATTTGAAAGGTCTTGACTTACTGTCAGGGTTGGGAAAATTTCAATTTCTTCCACAGATTGCAGATCACTTTCCTAAAACTATAATCAGTAGCATGATCTACTGGATTACTCAAATTCACTACCATAATATGATTTCTCACATTTTTTTAATATGATGTTGCCTGCAGAAGTCACACAATAGAATATGAATTTAAATGGACAATTCATTCAATCAACTATTTCAAAGAATATCTATCATTTGATTACTAGAGGACCTTTGAAGTTACTGTGAGAGATTTACCATTTTTTATCCTCCAATTTCTGTTTTCCCATTACATTATAATCCATTGCTTCCCAATCTAGTTTACAGAGCCATACATCCATGGCCATATAGGAGGCACAGTAAAAACCCCTCTGTAAACCTCATCTTGGTTTACATGGAGTCTGGTCTCCATGAGTCCGGCTCTTAATGATGTGCTTCAGGCGAAACACAGCCACGGATTCAAGGTTCAAAGACAACGGCTGGACCAGGACGATCCCAGGGACTCCACTTGCCAGTCACCCAATTACTCTCAACACGTAAACACACACACACACACACACACACACACACACACACACACACACACACACACACACACACACACACACACACACACACACACACACACACACACACACACACACAAAAGCTCACAACTTGTGACTACACTGTGCGCCCTGAGGTTAGCCCAGGGGGCAAACACGTGTTGCAGCACTGGGGGAATACAAGTGGATACACCCCCTCTTCACACATACACACGCAGTACATATACGAGCAGCCTCTCCGCTCTCTTGTTTGTCTTTTGATACTGGTCAAATTTACAGCTTGATGCTGATTCTTCCTTGGCGCAGGGCCAGGAGAAGTCATTGTTAACTGCTTCCCACCACCCCCACCCCCTAAGGGAACAAGCCAGACTAACCCAGACCTGTTTGATTCAGTATCAACTTCTCCACAGAGATATACCGCTCCAAGCAACAAATCCCATCAAAATCGTACATGGAAAGCACAAGGGAGAAAGAGACAAAGAGAAAGAGGGAGACAATGAAAAGCAAAAGGTAGAGCGATTGATAAATATCCTTTGTGTTGGAGAATAAAGCATCAAGCGTGGCGGCACAGATTTCAGCTGAGCTCCATAGCAAAAAAAAGCACATTCTTTCTGTTTCTGCCACTAACTGGTCTCTGAAAGCTCCACTGATCTCCCAAAACCCTGATAAATAAGGCTCACCAGCGTGTGCATGTGTGAGAAATAGAGTGAGCGTGAGCGTCTGTCTCCTTTGTGTCTGTCAGGAGTCTCAGACTGCCAGACGTAAGCCTGTCTGTGCTAGTGTAGCACACACTCTCTTGCCGGCATCCAACCATCCATTCTACAAGCAGCAGCAGAGCATAGCCTCACTGTCTTCTCCTCATACAAACCCACATACACTCATTCAAATTCTCAACAAGGCTTAACTCTAAGGTCCAAGGTGGGGAAAAAAAGACAATACTGTCCTGTTATAAAATCGGGCAACAAAGGATTGTTGCCAGCCAGAGACCAGCCAGGAAAAAAAAAAGAAAAATCCCCAAACAAAGAGATGTCCGCTGGGCAAAGGCACAGTCCCCTCACCTTGAAGTTGTTCCGACCTGGAGGCCAATAATCCAAAGGTGACCCCCAAGAGCAGAGTCCACATCCTGGGCAAAGCGTCTGGCGATGGCTGGGTGAGTAGCTGTTAGAGGAGGTGTGTACCGGCTCTCCTGTGGTCCTGTCTTCTCTCTGCCAGGAGTGACGGAGTATGTGTGTGTGCGCGTGTGTGTTTGAGAGTGTGCACATGCGTGTGTGTGTGTGTGTGTGTGTGTGTGTGTGTGTGTGTGTGCGCGCGCGAAAGAGAGAGTGGGTGAGTGAGAGAGCAATAAAAAAGAGAAGGAGCCTAGTACTCTTAAGGGAGTTGCTGTGGGTGTCTGGTAGCTATTGGAGCTGACTCAGACTTTGCCTAACTTTTTTATTCTCTGCCTTTAGAAAGACACAGAGGCGAGTGGCACACAGGCAGAAGGGGAAGAGGGTGGTTCATGTGAGCACACACCCTTCTGCCTCTCCCACACTTGCCCCCTCCCACCTTCCCTCCCACCCCACCTCACGCAGCCTCTCTCTTTTCCTCTTCTCTCTCTCTCTCTCTCCCCCCCATCCTGTCTTTGACTGCGTGCACAGTTTATAATGGGCAAGAAGGTGATCTTTCCTTCTGTCTGGCTTGTCTCTCTCCTTCCCTCCCTCCTCTCTCTCTCTCTCCCTCCCTCCCTCTCTCTCTCTCTCTCTCTCTCTCTCTCTCTTTTCATGTTCCTGACAGCAACAGTTTCTGAGGGCGCATCTGGTCTTTTGTTCAGCCCTCACTCCATTTTCAATTCATCTGATTTTCTTGTCTCCACTCTCTCTCTCTCTCGCTCTTTCTCTCTCTTTTTCTCTCTCTCGCTGCATGAGTCAGTGTGACACTATGCCACAAACTGAAAGAGGTCACTTTCATTTCACAGAGACACACTTTGTCTTCAAGACCCTACAGTCCGAGGCATTACTAATAAAATGTGAAATTTCATAATCAGTTCTCTGTGTTTTGCATCTATTCCACAAATGCTTTGATTTTCTCATGTGTCGAAGATAGAAAAGCCTACACCAGTAAACTGTGACTGAACATCTATCTCTCTGACGCCTCCTGTACACAGGTATGAAAATTTGCTCCAGCTGCACTTATAGCATCCAAATATAGCACCACGCTCAATATCTGTAGTATGTGAAACAACAGCAGTGTTTTCCATTTCCATCATGGGAACTCTGCCCCGACTCTACCTCAGGTGGGAACAATTCACTAAAGTAGGTGAAGGGATAAAGTCATCTCAGGTTTCTGGAATTCCCCAGACAGCATGTCTTGTGGTGTCTGCATGGGATTGTACAATATCTCAAATGAATATGTGTGATAAAAAAGCGTGACTGCTAGCCTGTAGCTCTCTGGCTACCCTACCAAACAGCCATAAAGAATTCTCTAATGGCTCAGCGTGAAAACAACACTCTGTCCAGCAGCTCCACAGTCATGGGAAAGACGCTGAAGGACAAGCATAAGAAACCAAGCGGCGCAATCTGGCCCTCCAGCTGAATACTGCGATTAATACAATAAAAACCTCACGACCTCATGCACAGTATTTTCAGCTAATTTATATTTGGATGGCACAAACTGTGAAGGAGACACATTTGGGGGTAATGGGTGCTCTAAACAGAGTTGGAATAGAAAGCCAGACGGGTGTCATATGCACCTTTGAGCCTCTGGGGGAAAAGAGAGAAATAAAGGAGCCCTAAAAGGAAGAGCTATGGGTTATTTCTATCATACAGATAAAAAATGATAGCTCAGATAATAGCTCCAATAATTAGCTCTGCTTTAAAATAGTCTTGATTCGAGTATCTGGGATGACATTTCTTGCCCTCCTCTTGGCTATAAAAATTATGACAGTGTGATACTTATTCAGTTTTCAAGACACAGAAAGGGAAAGCATCATATAGTACCTAAAGGTGTCACAACAGGCCATAGCTGTTTATGTATATATATATATATATATATACATGACAGTCAACATCTGTAGAAATACGTGACAAACTGATGTGATATCCTCTGGTTCTACTGGCAGACATGTTGCCACTGGCAGAAATAAGTCAAAACAAAAGCCTGTAGGATTAAACACAAAGATTCACATCACAGCACCAACCACATGACCTGTAAATACACATGCAGGACGACCAACAAGAACTGTTCAACAATGCCGAATACAATGGAGAAAAATGTATTCCCAATGGATCACTAGGAGACCCCCTTGGTTTTCATCAGCTTTCCAGAACATACAGCTGAAGTCAGGCAATTATTGAGAAGCTTTCAATTACAAAGACCCTAATTCCAGGAAAGCTATTCAATTTTTGTCTGATAACAATATTCACAGACGGATGATTAAAAGCAAAAGTCACAGGGAGGAAGAAGAAGTAACAATAACTACAAGTAACACTCATCGTTTCATGTGCTACCTCAGGCATTCAAGTCATTTCCTGATTTAGCTGTTGTCATAGCAACATTTGTTTGTTTTTCCTCTGAGCTGGTAATAAAGTCAAGGCAAATACAGACTCAAAAGCAAACACAATCACACTCCAACACACCAATAAGCCAAATGCGTTGTTATTAATAATCAATAATAATATTTGTAATAATGATAAGAGAGAGAGAGAGGGAGAGAGAGAGAGAGAGAGAAAGAGAGAGCGCGAGAGAGAGAGGAGACTGTTTAAAGTCAAGTGATTATCCAGCCAGAGTTCAGTTTCCCTCTGAGAACAATGCCTGCCCTAGTTTCTCTCTCTGCAAAGACGATCCATTCCTTTATTGAATTGTTGGCTCAGTGTGTAATATTTGCCTGATTGATAAATGTCCTTTTAAACACTTGAACACACACATGGTCACATGTAGGTCAGACCCAATCAAAAAGGCTAACTCGGTCAACAGTGCAGTACAATGGAATGCACAAACCTCTCAGTCACTGTCATCCTATACAAGGAAAATAAACTTGTATAGAACTTGTAAGTTGAACTTAAGTATTCATGCTCAAGGGCGGGTCATATTTCTCCAAAAAAGGTCAGTTTAACTTCAGTTAGGTGTGAGGTCAAGGTGGCCGGTCACCTCCATTCTTAGGATTTAAACTAAATCAAAGAGAAAACGTCTTGAATTTCATAAAGAATGACTTGGAGAGTGACAAGATCGTAAAGAAAATGCTTGAAGAAAGTAAAAGACGAGAGAGAGAAACTGAGGCCAGATGAGGCTGAATGTTTGTTTGAAAGTTAACCGTTAACAACCAAAGTATGACGTTAGAGTAGCACAGAGGAACACCGGAGGTGAACAGCTGTATGCCGATGACTGAACCCAAAATTACACATTAGACTGCTGAGTCAGCCGATACGCATCCAGCAAAACGTTTCCACAGCTCTCTGGGCTTACTCAGTGAGGACACACACACACACATACGCTCCCATCAGACGCCCTCGTGGTTGGGAATCCTTGTGGTGAGGGTCTGGCCGACTAATGGCACTTCCTCAGAATTCCTGCCAGGCAACGTGCCTTTTTCCCTCTGACCAGCACAGTCACTGGAATGTGACTAGGCGGGATTGCAAGATGTCCATATACGCACGGAGCAGAGAGAGAAGACTAGATACACAAAGCACTGTCAAAATATCCAATGAGGCGTAAGATATGTTAGCACAGATGTTTCATAACTGTCTGTCCGACACTGCCACATGTTGTGACAAAATCTAATCAGAAGAATTACACAAGAACATTGACTGCTGTTTGAAAACTGCTAAAATACTAGTGCATCATATCTGTGTTCAATGTCAGCTAGTGTCAAACACATGCATGAAGTTTCCACAACACGTTGAACTGGGATTTAGAAGGATGTTGTTTCTGCATGCAGCAATCAAGCTACCTTGGCTGATCCATCTGCAGCAAGTAAAAAGGGTGTTCAGATGGTCGGATATGTCTTTGTTGACGATAGAGGAAGTGGAGCTGGGTTGTCATATGCTCGTTGTATATTTGTGACTAATAGTTCAGCCGTGCCTCACCCTGCACTCTGTTGATGCAGCAGCAGCAGCGTCTCAGGCTGGATGAGCCATGTCGGCATCATGGGAGCATGACTGGACCGCTTCAAAAGGCTGGGCTTTGTGCAACGAAAACAAAGTGAGGGCCTCGCTTGTGTTTGGGTGCTGGGACGGCAGAGCAGGCGTGTTTGGACAGTGAGCGTCACAGACTACTGTATAGTCAACCGTGTCATCCTCACCCTGGGTAAACAGGCCGATGATGAGCCTCAGTAATGTCACAGGTGAAGTGTTTGCGGATGGTCCTTAGTTGCTGGCACCCTGACTAATTCATTGAATCCTTTCAGTCCCCTTACGGCCCGCCTCTCTAATCTCTTTCTCTTTCTCTCTCCCCCTTTTTTCCCCTCTTGTTCACCCTCGCTCCTCTCTATTTGTCTTTTCTATGCCAGCTATTACAACCAAATTATGTGCATGCATGTGCACACACCCACGTAAACACACATACACACACAGACTGACTGATCATGTTCTGTAAACATCTTGTCATAATTGATTGATAATTGATTATGTCATAAATCTGATTCAGATTTTGATTCAGATTCAGTATCAGCTTCACCTAGTTAGGCTTGTAAAGTCCTTTGAGGGTTGTTATGTGATAAAGGGCTGTTTAAATAAACTTCCTTCCGGTAGAACTCACACAGGATGAAGATGAAGATGTAGTCAAATGGCAAAGGAAGCTTTTCAAAGAAAGAAACATCTGTACAGTAAAACTGACAAATGAAAGAGAAGGATGTGATGTTATGGTAGGCTTTGCAAACAAACTCCTGCATTCCCTTTAATAGAGAAGCGCTGGTAGTAAGGGAAAATGGGGAGACCAGAGGAAATCCTGTCAACAATGGTTGAACAAACTTGAGCGTGAGACAGTGTGGATGAGAGCAAGCCTCTCACCAAGCCTGGTGATCATTCACAAAGCCTGTTCACACAGGATATATGTGTGTATGTGCGTGTGAGATCAGAGAACGAGAGAGAGAGAGAGAGAGAGAGAGAGAGAGAGAGAGAGAGAGAGAGAGAGAGAGAGAGACAGAGAGAGAGAGAGAGACAGAGAGAGAGAGAGACAGAGAGAGAGACAGAGAGAGAGAGAGAGAGAGAGAGAGAGCGAGCGAGTTTCCTGGGTTCCGTAAAATGGCTCATTAGTGAATGCTAAAACTATACATGTCAAAAATGTCACTGCAAATGATTCATCGTTGATCTATATTTTAGTCTCTAGTCTCCTCGTGTCTAGGAGATCCATTTGAAACTGTGTGTAAATCTTCGAAAGCAAAGAGGTCTACTGGAGGTGGTTTGGGGACAGGGTGGAGTGGAGAGTGGAGGAATACATCTATTTCTCTTTCTCTCCCTCTCCTTTTTTTGCCCCCCCTCATGTCGGGGAAATGTTGAATTTGAATGAGATTTCTCACCCTGGTCCACTCCAGTGCCTGAGGAAGTTTACATTGCCCTCATCTCATCAATCAGGAGGTGCTGCCAGTCCCTTATTGGCTCTGTCAAAAAATTCAGTCACTTGGATCTCTTATGAGAAGGCTGCAGCTTGCATTTCGAGCAACACATTCGTCAGATGATGTATCTGAAGGACATCCAAAGATCAGCACAACAAAAATGCAATGCTCGCCCGCGTTGGTCTCCATGGCAACTGCCTCCATCAGACTGCATCACGCTGTGTGTCCATGGGTCTGACCTACACGCCTGCCCAAACCTCCGCACTATCTCCGAGACCCTGCACTCAGTTCATCAAAACCTCCACGGGAACGAATCTGATTCCTCCCTCTCTGGCAGCTCTCTTATTCAGCTGTTACGCTTAACAAGATTGCCGGGCATAGAGTTGCAGGCAGCAGTCAGAGGAGTAAACGTCAACCTGTGGAAGGAAAGCCAGGGATATGTCAGAATCTGTTTTGCTGCATTTGCAGTGGTGATATTTGGAGATGCATTGTTCAACTCCTCTGTTAGACAGTTCCAGCGACTGTCAGGTTGAGCGCAAGCTGTGATATAGAAAGGTCTTAAGTGACTGAAAAAAGTAACTATCGATTTCACTATCATGACGATTCTGTAAACATAGAATCTTGTGCAGTAATGAGGCAAGTAGGCTTTGCTCTTAACCTAAGATGAACCATTTCATGAGTGTTGAAAGGTAGGGCGGAACATGAGATATTTTCGTGGTCTCAACACACACACACCCTATCCTCTTTTATCATGTGAGTCAGGTTTTTCACATCCGTTTCTCTTTCTCGCGGGGTGGTGTCAATTTGTGCCTTTAACCTTTAGATCTAATCGAAGGCTCATTCTGAGACCCACTGTATCGCCTCCCAACAGCTGCCATAAGTCCTGTATACAGATAAACACCCCACAATGCAGTGGTAGGATTATGGAGATGGCACACCAAGCACAGACTGGATTCAATTTTCAATAAAAAAGGAGATAACTAGAGATGAAGAAAGATATACATTTGGCTGAGGCTGATATAGAAGGCTGTGGAGTGACAGAATCTCCCCATATAACAACCCAGCTACAGGTTACCACGCTGATTGACTCACAAGAATACAAGCGAACATGGATGACAGAAAAGCAACATTTTTTTTCACGCTTATCAAGGAATAAACACTGAGGTGGACATGATGGGAGAAGATAAAACTGAGTGAGCATCAATGACATGATACCTTTTTCTCCACATTGTTCTATGGTGGTTATGACTCAAGCTTAAATGTTAAGGGGCACAGTATTTGTGCTCTTGCTTTGTATTTGTTGAGTGTACCTTCCATCACCGTGGCAACTAGGAGACAGCGGAAGGTGTGTGTGTGTAAATGAGTAGCAGAACAGTGAGCATACTGTAGAAAGCAGCTGTGCTGTGCCAATTGCTTGTATGCCCCCTGCCTATCTCCCTCCCAGAAAGCACATATCTCGATATTTTGCCACAGCAACCACGCTAACCTTCCAAAGAACAAAATGTTCTCTCACCATAGTAATTGAAATGTGGTTGTCAAGTGTGTAAAGTGTCAGACTCAACAGTTGAATAGTAGCAACAGAGCGGTTTGTAAGGCGGTTAGCGGAGTCACTACAGCCCTGGCCACGTCACAAAAAAGGTTTCTGTGCTTCCTGTTCTTCGTATGCTTGTTTGGTTCCATGGGTACCTGCATAATCCACCATTCACCTTAGGTAATTCATATTCCTGTCTAAAAATGTGGAAAGGGTAGAGTAACGAAATACACGGTTTCAGCCCGGCATCAGACACTTAAAAAAAGAAGCCAATACGAGTGGTGAAGAGCAAGGGAAGAAGGTTGGGATATTGATTTTGCAACATATTAGAGATTTACCCCCGGCTCCCCTTCCTCTTTCTGCTGGTGTAGCTGGTCTTTTGCAATGTGCATTTGGCAATGTGAAAGAGAATGAATCTGAAAGTTCCCACTGTGCGTGTTAACAATAGATAAATTGCTAATAATCTAGATGACAGTTATGTATAATATAAATGGTCCCATCAGAATACCAACTGGCCAGCCTGCCCCCCCCCCCCCCATTTGAAATGGTATGAATCCCCCTCTGCTCACACAACCCCTAAATCTTCGGTATTTTGTCGTGCAGTCGAGCTGAAATTTTCAAAGGGGATGAGAAATATTTTTCACCTGGAAAGATTATACATGTAATGTTGAATGTATGTCCAGTATTGATAGCTTTGTATGACCATATATAAGTCATACGACTATTTACAGCTCAAAAAACATGATTTAACATTGGATATCTCTTTCAGCTGTCTTGTAAAACAGAATAGGGGTTTCACCTTGTCAAATTGAATTAACTGCAACCATATCCTGATTGTAAAACACGTCACCTTTTTTGCAATACATATACACAGTACCAAAACACGCTTGTGCTTATGTAGGATAGGGTCACCCCATCAGTGCTGACACACATGTAAACAGCTGTTCTGCACATTGCTTAGAGCGCAGAGACGCATCTGTCAGCAGGGGCTGACCTGTATACTCTGCCCAGAGAATTATCCTAATTGGTTTGTATGAAGTAATCATTATGTAATCTCTGTAGATTATAATTAAATCCAAACAGACACATCTGTGTTTTCACTGGTGGCTGTGGGGAGAAACATATTTCAATAAGACACATATATCTCAGGGTTGAACAGAGAGGATGTGTTTTATTAGTATCTAAAGACATCAAAAACACATTTGTTGTATTCATTTTTTTGTACGCATGAACTTGCAAGATTAGTTTTGAAGGACGTTACAATGTTTCCATTTTAAATAAGTTAGGACATATTAACGAACAATGATACAGTTTTTGAGTTCAATTGGATTTTTTTGTAGCGCAGCAGGGGATGGAGTCTACAGTCACAAGAAGGCATTACCATGTCAGTGTGAGTACATCCTCGTAGAAAAATGCATTCCAGTGATAAATATCTCAAAAACAAAGGTCTTTACACCAGCATTTGTTGCATTTTGCATGTAGGATGTGAACTCACTGTGACATAGAGCAGATGTGCTGGGACTTAAAAATAGGACTTGAACTGGAATAATTATTTTATATATATACATACACACAAACATTGGTGTGGTAGAACAGCCGGCACTGCAAATGGAATCTCCCACTATGTGGAAGGCATCCTGCTATGCCTAATATTTGGCCAGTACCACCACTGCTAGAGACCTCTACCATTCTAGTAGCAGCCCAATTTAATTCCTCCATCACAAAGCCCAGTGATCATCTGTCACAAGCAAGTCACAGCATAGGAAAATTAAGTATGTAAGATATGTACAAGAGTACCGCTAGCTCTCAAGCAGTAATCCAAACAATGATAATATTAATAGTTACATGAACTTGAATCAACTGTTTAAGACCTGTGCTTGTGCAAGCATGAAATAGGCTTCATCATGGAGGCGTTCCTCACTTCCCAGTCGCTCCCTCTGTGTCTCGGCCTCTGTCTTTCTCCCCCTCCCTCTCCCTTAGGCCAGAGCCATGCGTTGCGGCTGTTCCAGGTTGGCGCGGAATTTATCGAGGAAGCGTGACGCCAATTCGTCATCCACTAGACGTCCATCACTGGACAGGGTGAGGGTCATCAGCTGCTGAGTATGCAGGGTCTGGTTATCCTCCGACAGCCGCAACTCAGCCCTGGAGGTCCCCACAGCGAGGATACACGCTTGAGGAGGGTTGATCACAGCACTGAAGCCACTGATACCAAACATCCCCAGGTTAGATATACTGCCACGATACAAATGGGAGTAGGAGGGAGGGAGGAAGGAAAGAAGGGAGGGAAGGAGAGAGAGAGATGACAGAAGGGGAGAAGAGACAATATATACATCATTAGTGAAGCTCAGCAAGGGACAAAATACACATGATTAACTAAGGGGACATAAAGGCAGTGCTATAACCACCTCCCTGATATTGATCTCTAGAAAAACATTACCAATTATAGTGATGAGTGACCAAAGTATATAAAGGTAAAATACTGGCCAAGATTATTGGCACCATTGCATTTTATGCAGATAATGTACAATATCTTCTCAAGTAACTGGAAATTGGAACAACATTCGGTCTAAACGTGTTAATCCGTTTTACTTCAGGATTTATTTATTTTTCCCAGTCAGGATTTACACCCAATCATAGCACAGAAACTGCACTTATTAAAAGGTGGTAAATTACATTTGTCTCAACTCTGAAATATCTATCCTGGGGCCAAATGTATAAAACTCTGTGTAGATTTAGGTGTAGAAACGTGTGCACGCACAAAACAGGAAAAATGCATACGCTCAGATGTATAAAACCCCACGTACGTCTGTTCCCACGTGTTTTTTCTTCATACATCTCAATCGTCCTTAAATTGCGTGCACGTGCACGAGCCTTCTGACCATGCCCACAATTTACTATATATGGCTTCCAACACACCCCCAACTGCCTGGTTTGCATATAAAGGGCCAGCATTTAGTTTAGTTCTGAGGACAAACAGCGGAAGCATTTAAGAAGAATTAGAAGAAAAGAAGCGCAATTTTACGACTGTGAACTTGAAATAATGGTTGATTAAAATGACAGAAGAAAACGCGGATTATTTAGAAGCCTAAGCTCTGGTATTACCAACCAAATGAAACAAGTTGAATGGCAGAAAGTAACCGAAACCATCTCCCTTTTAAAAGCCCAATGCAACGCTCTACCACAGAGCGCACGGCTGGTCATCACATTACAGCGCGTCTGTTGTGGCTCATTATACAAAACAATATTATATACATATATTACATTTGGGAAACCGGACATCGCTGCAAATTGCATTTTGATGTTGGCCTGTTCAGCTGCTGTGTAAGGGAACCTGATGTATTTATTACTCAAAGAAATGATACCACCCCACGCCATGGGCATGATATCCCTGATCTGTCCGCAAGCTTCAGCTGAAACGTCCCCATCGCTAAAAACCCGATTGTTGTCAATACCTGTAGATGGACGGGGATGGCAGGGGTCTCCGAGCGTGCCCAACACAGGGTCCAGTTCAGCACACAATTAGAAGAGAACAGCTCTTGGAAATCCACTGGCGCATTAGTCAGTCATCATCATGGACCAGAAAATCAGTACGGTCTCTGAAGACTCGTTCTCGCCTAAATTGCGCAATAGCAATATCTTCCAGCAACGCCAAGGCAGCCATCGTATCATTTGGAACAGCCATTACGCACAGCTAGTCTTTATATAGTGACGTTTTAACGACCTGTTAACTGGTCACAGCTGAAGGTGTATCCCCAATAATATGCTACAAAATAATCATCTTTATTTATATACATATGTATTTATTTGTTTATTTATATAAAGATCATTATCATAAAGCATAGTGACAAACATATTTACTCAAGATAGAACGAAATGAAGGCTTGTCAAAAAAATGTTATTAACCACTCACGCATCATAGTGGATGTTTTTTTTAAACTATAGATTACATCCTAACACAATGTAGTGAAAGAAAAAAGCTCCAAATAAAATGTCATCCAAATTCACACTTTTCTGATCCTTTTTTGGATACAAACTCGAAAAATGCATATGGTACGCATGGTGTTCAGAATGCGTACCGGTAAGCACTTTTTCGCCGCCCGTGGATTTTTGTACATTTGGATTCCTGCGTGGAAAGTGACGTACGTACACTTTTCGTGTGTACGCATGGTTTATACATTTGGCCCCTGGTGTTACTGGATCTCAGTGCTGTGTTTGATATTGTCGACTATAAAATACTTCTTGAGAGGTTAGAAAACTGGGTTGGACTCTCTAGACTAGACTGGTTTAAGTCTTACAAGTCTTATTTTGTCTCCAGAACTATAACATGGCATGTGGAGTCCCCCAAATTTTACGTAATAACAATATTGCCTGTGCAGATGACACTCAAATCTTGTGGTCCATTATGGTCATTCTCTTTCTATTTGCTTTTTTCCGCTATTGTTTACAATTGCTCTCGTTAGTTTTTGCAGCTGTTTTATTCAATGTAAAGCACTTAGTAACTTTATTTCAAAAGTGCTATACAAATAGAATTTGTTATAATTATTATTATTTTATAAAAGACAATGGCACATACACAACTGAAGATTAATGTAGCTTAAACAGCCTCCACATCTTTGGAATACAGCAATACTGACCTGGGCGCAGTTTGCTGTTTGACTTAATGAGAATGGTAGCTCGGGGGGTGGGGGGTGGGGAGGGGAATGGATAGCGGATGTGCATACATATATATCCTCAAGAGGAAAAAGAGAGCTGCATCTCCATAGGAATTGATTGTCTCTACCTGACACAGAAACCCCATTTATGTTTAAATGACACCATTAATTCTAATGAGTTAAAAAGTGTCCCTTCCACTCTGCTCCAATTGATGGCACAGTAATTGATGGCCCTTGTCGCCCGAGAACACATTTAGTTCATGGCTGCATGAAATGTAGAATATGCATAATGTATTGACTATCAGTGAAACCGGATTTATAACTCCTAATACCGGAAATTTATGACCACTATCTTATCAGGAGGCCACTGAGCTACACAGGAAATTACATGCTCAGCTGGAGATACAGAATTTAAGACGTCACAGATAAAACAGCAACTGTTCTCCCAAATACAAAAATGTCTTTATTTAATGGAGAAAAATTATAGCAACATTAAGTTTTATCTTGCCATGACTCATCATGTCCGTCCTCCTGTGAACTCCCAAGATGTGTGTCTTAAGTTTACCTGAATGAGCCTCCCTGGTACTCCTCAGGTAGAAGCTTCCCTTCTCGAGCCTTCTGGGCCAGGGCCTGTGGAGGAGAGATTACAAGTCACTCTGAATCATTAGTTCATTACCAGACATGAAGAAAGGATCCAACCAGATCCTTAAAACAGGCTGCCGACATAGAACATAAACAGAATAGTGTACATGCAATCTGATGGAATAAAACAAAACCCTGAGTCACTAGAAAGTAAGACACAGTAATGGCCAAGTGCTGTTCAATACCACTCTCTGAACCTTATCAGGGAACACTGCTTTTTGATTTACTCTATAAAAGTTTAATAACCGAACCAAGGAGTAAACACTACAAGCTATTGTTTTTCATGAAAAAAAAAAATCACTACTAGTGAGAATTTCCACAATAACCACAGGGAAATACTATATTATATAAAAAAAAATCTGTCAACCTCAAATGAGCATATTGTCCTGGTAAAGCTGGCTAATGTTAAATATTCAGATCAATGGCATGACCTCTCCGGTGTGAAACATGGCATGTTTCTATACTCTATACGCTATGCTGTACATACCATATACCAAATCTGATATATCAGTAAGCTAGTCACCATGGACTTTTAGACCTTCAGCCAATGCTTTTATCCAGAGCAACTTACGAAGAATGTTGGATGCCAGTCACAATTTCATTGCAGATCATTGCATAGTGCAAGAGGCTACAGGAGTGAATAGCATTTTCAAGAAAACAATAGCAAACACTGACAAAAAGAGAAACTATCAGACTGTGCATGGCTTAAATGAAAGGGAATTGACCCAAGGGATCAAACAAAGAGGATGAGTTTCTTCTCCTTAAGGAAAAAGGAAAACTAACACCACTTCATGTCATTAGTCAAACTATGTGAATCAATATGCTACTGGAACACGGATGGGGATAAAAAGCTTGGAGGCAACACAACTTAGCTATCTGTGGGATTAGAAGAAAGTGTGTGTCGTTGGTATTGTGTCTTGTGTAAGTACATGTGCATGCACATGTGTATGTGTTCCACGTAATTGACCATTCTACCGTTACTGTGTGTGCTTCCTGTGATCCTCTACACATACAAACACACCTGCACCACAGACAGATCCAATTATTTTCAATCAAACCGACAGACACTGCTGAAAATGGAGGCTAGGCTATTGCAATTGGCTGGATTTCATACTATTATCCTATTTAATACTATATTTCAACTCATCTCTTTCTTCTTTCTGTCTTTCACATGCAAAAGCCTCAATTGAGAGAAAATTGATGGGTGTACCACCACAGGCCTATAGTCTGTAGTCAACATGAAATGTATTTGAATGTAAATGTACTTTTAAGGTTAATGCAGGGATACAACCATTATAGAAAACCAAGTGTGTCAAAAGAACAGGACACACAATGAGGTATGCTAGGAACATTTAAAATAAGAGCAGAAAATCAAGGCGATTTTCCACCAAATCACATAAAGTCAGCAGTGAACATTTCATGCTTCATTCATACCACATGTTTCAATTAGAGACCAATAAGGGCTTGCAATTGTTTCCAGCATGACTACCCCATGACTGTGGGTGGCAAGACACATTTTGAAAGCTTAAGTGGGTAGAAATGATTACAAGATTACAGCCCATGTCTTGGTGATGTTGTTGAGCTGTGTGTATGTGATGTGTGTGCATGACCTCCAGAAGATAATATCTTGACATAAGAAATGGGCAAAAGTCTGGGCCCTGGACATGAGAATATCTGCTAGTAACAGACATTAGTTGAATTACTCTCCTCTTGAGACATTAGTCATTAGTCCAAGTGTGTGTCTGTACATGGTAATGAAATGAGTGTGTATGTGGTGTATGTAAATGTGTCCCCAGCTGCAGACAGTCACCAGATGTAAGGGCTGACCACTGGTGCTATGCAGTCCATCTGCAACCTGTGGCGGCTGAGACCTGCACAACCCCTAACCTAACCAGCCCAAATCCATTCTGCTCAATGATGTGCTGATCTATCAGAGTGATCTGAAACTGCTGAAACAACATCTTACTATTGTGATGGATCAGAGAAAACGAGCACGTAATTTGTGATAAACTGCAACATATTTATCTCTGAAACAAACGTAACCTCCCCTGCATTGCTGTTTTCGAGTGTGCTTTCACCCTTTTGTTTCTATTTCTTGGCAATTGTATATTAGGCTTATTGGTTTGAGGCAGAGATTAGCAAATACATTTCAATATATCCTGGTGTCAGAGGGTTACACTTTTTTCCAGAAAAAAAATATAGGAGTTACACAGACTGTAATTAGTGGGCTCCACATGAAGGGATATAATCTTGCATTCGTGAAATAAATTGGAAGGAAATGGACCCATTTTATAAAAGCCCTCTGCACCATAGTAAATGTTTTGTGAAACATTAATTGGAAAGCCAATTATATTGTTATATCAGCAACAATTGTTTTTACAAAAACAATTGAAAGCAAATAATGTCAGAATATTAATCTTTAGGCAAGCATGTAGTTAATGAAGATAGATAAATGAGATAATAAGCAGATAATAGTTGCCCCCAATCCAATGAGCCATCACACATCTCGGAATCAATAGATATAACCAATCGGGAACAGAAGGAGGTGCTTAAATTACATCACCAATCAATAGGACTCTTTGTCCCAAGTCCAAAAAGCCATTGGTCATGTCAACATGCTTTAAGGTGACTCTGGAATCAATAGAAATAGATAATCAAAACACAGCCAATCAGGAAAGGAGGAGGGGCAAAGATTACATCACCAACCAACAAGAAATTCTCTCAAGTCCAATGAGCCACCACACAACTCAATGTTGTTTCAGAATCAATATATATAGATGATCAAAGATAGATAAATAGATATAGACGATCACTCTTGTCACTTTGGGTTCAACTATGGGGTCAATGGATGTAGACAATAAAATAAAACAACTAATGGCAGGTGCATAAATGACAACACAAGTCCGACAAGCAGTCACCCAAGCCAATGGAACTTTGCGATCGACAGATATTAATGATTCAACAAGTCATGCGGCTTAGGGATCAATAGATATAGATGGAAGGGGGGGGGGGGGGGGGGGGCTTAAATTACATCACCAACTGATAGGAAGCTCTCCCGATTCTGACATCTATCCACATCCACAACCATCACTCATGTCAATGTGATGTTGGGATCAATAGATATAGATGATTCAAAGTCAAATTCCTGGGAGGAACAGATGGACCGACAGACAATTGAAAAACAACCAACTGGGAAAGAGGGAGGAGCTTAAACCAACTTGACCAACTAACACACAGACCAACAGACCAACCACTACTAGCTGATGGTTGCAGCTAAAAAAAAAAAGACAATTGGGTATAGAATAAAGTACCTGTATGAGCTCAACTCCACTGTTGCCTACAGACTGTTTTGCCATACAGTTAGGCTGCAGTCAAATCTTAACTCCCTTTCCTGTTCCCATGTACAAATAAACAGCAAATCTGCATGTTATTCACTACACACCCATGCAACTAATAAGTATAATTTACCAACTGCAAAGAAAGCACTCAAGCATGACTGATAGGACTGCAGGAGATTATTCTCACCACGGGCCTTCGCTGTTATATGATACAATATATCACAATTTAATGTTTTCATGTGTTTATCATTCAGCCTTGTAATTACATGACTCCTGTGCATTTCCTACCTTAGCATTAGCTGAGATCTCCTGGACTCCTTTGTTCGCAGCATCCTTGATGATGGGGGTGATGAGGCCCTTCTCAGTCGCTACCGCGATTGAGATGTGGATGGAATCAAGTGCTTGGGGGCCATCACCAGACCAGGTTACGTTCACTTGTGGCATTTCCTAGGGTAAAAAGACAGAGGTCAACCCAGCTCCTGTCAGATATATTTCGAAAAACACAAGAGGAAAAGTAAACATAGAAATAGAAATGAACCGATAAGTATTAAATATTATGAGCCTGTTATAATATGTATGGGGACGACATCATGCTCCTATGGTTGAGGGAAAATACAATCGGTTAAGGCTGGCATTTATTCACTGGGGTAGATGGAGTAGACACGGTATTCTATTCCAAGTGAGGGACAGATATAAAACATGGGCACAATGCTGTCCCGAACAGATGTTGCTGAAGCATCATTAGCCAGAATAATAATTCTACTCAATTTATATACATATATGATCAAAGATATTTAATGAAGACATTGTTCAGATTAGATTTTGTTTGAGTGGTTAAATTGAAAGTTATTGAATTTATTGAAGTGGAAATCCACCCTTTTCAGTTTTGTTTTTTTTACAGGCAATCTCAGACTAACTCCAGTAAACGCATCACAACTGGAATGGTCTCGATTGAGTGTATTTTTTTTCCTTTTTGCTGTTTCCTTACTAAAATAATTTCCCCAGAATTCCTATCAACAGGTGGAATTTAACTGAGAATGTGCGTCTATTTTTAGGCCCGTCTCATAATGGTTTCTGCTACCAGTTGATTCACCATCTAAATTCATTTGAAAATAAGACCAACAGAATACTGGCTTCAGGTGCAATTTAGTGACCACGTGATGTTGCCTAGGAAACCCTCTCAATAACATCCGTGCCTCTGCAGGTCCCCTTAAGCACAGAAAGATATAAAAGAGAGAATAAGCAAATAGCCTGGAATGAAAGATATATATAGTACTGCTGTACTGGATGAATTACAAAAAAAAGGGAATGATTCTGTTCAATACTTACTTTAAGTGTAGCAGCAGCTGCCTTGATAATGAAATCATTAACAGACACTTTAATCTGTTCTGAAAAAGAGAAAGGAGAAAAGGTTTGTGATGTTGTTTTATATTTAATTCAAGAGCTAATGAGGACCAAGACCAGGGCAACGTCCATTTTGCATGCTACTGTGATTAAGGCAATTAGATGGCTGTAGAGCTGGAGAGGTAATGGTCTTCACTGCATGTGTAGGGCTGTGGGATGGCAATGGGAGAACTTTAAATACTCCTAAAGGTGATGTTTTTTTGGTTTCTCTACCTCAGTTGAAATGCTGAGACCTGTGAAGTGTTATATAACAGCTTGTTTGTTGCAAAACATAAATCCTAAATTAACAAATACCACCAGCAAGCTGCTTGACCTAAGCCTTAATCACAAACCCTCTTTTTGAAATGAGCAGCCCACCGTGTTACAACCCACTCATTCAGAATAAACAATAAATATCCAATATTTTGGGCTCTTTGTGGAATCTTTCACTACATTCCAGCTGAGCAGATTTAGTCCCACTATCCAATATGACAAACTGTTGCTTCACTATCCATGCGTGTCCACTACTGGCCTGGCGCTGCTGCCAGCCTTTTACAAGTGCCCATTAGTGCCAGACAGTTATGAACGCTGTAAGCAGGATGATTAACAAACTAAAATCTCTCTGCTACTGAACAAAGAGAGACCGCAAAAACAACCCGCGAGAAGAATCCCTCAACACAGACACGACCTCGCTAATACGTCTGGAATGGCCGTCCCATTTCCTCCATCACAGAGATAGGGCGTTACAACTAGGCTAGGTCGAGCTAAATACTAAAAAACATTCAAACGTCATCTTAAAGAGGAATCTATTCTCAAAGTATACCTCCATGTGAAAAATAGCCCTGAGTAACCATGGGTTCCTTTAGAGGAATAGTGGTAGGGTAGCTCTGATCCCACTGTGGCCAACATGCTGCCAAGCATATAGCAAAGTGTTTGTTGGAACACACCAACAATGTTTCCTTTATCTACTTCTGGTCTAAACCACCCCCCAACCAAAACCACCCATCCTGTTGCATAAAAAGCTGTGGTTCGTTTAATAACGGTCAGTTGCTTTGGAAGGTGAAGTGAGGATGGGAAAGCAGAAGAGCACCTAGCCACAGGTTGGGGAACCACTGCTTGTACCTGCTCACATTGACAAGTATTTCTTTGCAGCCCATGCTGTACTCCACCTCTACCCCATTCATTTCTTTCCCATCTTTTTCCCCTCACAACGTATCCTTAAGCACACTTTTCTCTCAAACCCTTTCATACTCTCTCTACTTCTACTCACATCACTACAACCCACTTGCACGCCTGGCCAGCTCAGTCAGTAGAGCATGAGATCCTCAGTCTCAGGGTCGTGGGTTTGATCCCCACATACTGTCAACTATCATCTTTGTAAGTCGCTTTGAATAAAAGTGTCTGCTAAATGAATGTAATGTAATGCGTTTCAGCAGTCTTAAGGTTAGGCTGAGCAGAGCGGCTTCCTTATGACTGTAATGCATGCATGTTATAATTTCTCTCTCTGCTTTCCCTGATGACATCAAAGCATCAACACGCCACCCATTTCACATACTTTCAACCAGAGAGAAATGGCTGTGCAACTAAGTATTAGCAAAGGGTGCCAATAACCATGGCCATAGCCACTTTTCAACTTTGAAATATTTGTTTTTATATGTACCCTTATTGATCATTTGCTGTTAAATAAAACAGATGAACTTATAAAAGACCAAAAGTTGTTTCAATTTCAGACAGACATTGCGAATTGTGAATCTACAATCTTTAGAATTAAACCCAATACTAACTTTGGATTACTAAAAGGTCTATCTAAATACTTTGGATGATTGTTTAACATCCTGTATGCTAAAGCACGTGCACCGAAAACAACTATCTACTGTTTTTGGTGTCAATCCTCTCAGGTTTCTATTGGTGCTCACCCTAAATAACACAAGGGATAGGTGCTGCAGGTTCTATGTACTGGGGAACCCTATAAACCCTATAAACAAAAAAAAGCAGGGGGGGGGGGCATCCATCTGACACACTGTGAACCAGATAGATATTATTACCCTGACTGAGTAGATGTGTACTGAGAAACTATAGAGTTTCCTCTTTGTGGAAGGAGCAGTCGTGAAAACCCTGAAATCCACACCATCACTGAAAAAATTCCGGAAGGACATGATACTGACTTAGTGTGCGTGTGCGTGTGTATGCGTGTGTGTGTGTAATGCATAGTGCCAATGTGTATGCACACATATATTTAATATGCACATAAAACTGAATCCTGCCAAGTCATGAACCTTTACCTTTGGCCAGGTCTTTGCGGAGCTGCATGACAGCACCCATGTCACAGTCAACAGTGGCATAAGCATGGGGGATGGTAGTCTTGGATTGTGTCAGCCTTTGAGCAATCACACGGCGAATATTAGAGGCTGGGATCTCTGTGAAAGTGCCCTGAGGTGGAAAAGAAGAGTAGGGTAGAGGAAAACAAAAAAAAAAGATGATGGGGAGAAAAGAACACCGTAGAAAAAGAGGACAGAGAAAGGGCAGTGGACAAGGAAAGATAGATACGTCAGTTAGTTGTCCAGATTATTATTGCTTGACATATTAGTTGAATCTAATCTAATCTAATCTAATTAGGACCCAGCTGCTCATTACAAAGTAATGAATGATTAGGATTAATTTTGTGAAAACAAAAGACAGAATCATTGTAGGGTGTGTATGTGGTTATTTAAAACACCCGGCCTTTGACATTAACAAGCCATACTCTATAACTTGTGCAGCCATTAATGTACATAGGTGCTTGGGTGGAGTGAATGAAACTACATTAAGACCATTGATAAAAACGTTGAGACCAAAGTGTTATGGTAGTACAGTGTTGTAACCAAGAGTATCTGAACAAAATATTTAATTCATGGGTTGATGACTACAGTGTACAGTTAGAAAATCACCAAGCTACTTCCTGGTGCATGTACCGTGCACCAATCTAGAGCTGGCTCACGCTTGTGTGACTACTGTAGTGCACACTGTATTTTCCTTATGCAGGGCTCATAGGGGTCTGCACGGTCCAAAGAGAACAACAATTCCCCCAAGAGTTATGTATAAACTAACCAACCAACCATCACACAGACCTCAAATTATTTTTGAAAATCATTTGACGAAAAATGTGTATTTGTTTTTGATACATTATGAAACAAGAGTTCTTGGTAGTGTATATATAAAATAATGAATACAATACAATCTTATCTTTTGACTTCTATTTAAGATTTTGTGGCACACATAACAAGGTGATTCTGGGGTAGGAAGTCTGGTCTTTAGTAGTTAGGATGTTTGTCCCAAAAGCATGTCAAAGGACAGTAAAATATCAGAAGGTATTGATCACATGAGGACTGTGACACAAGAGGATATCAATAGGGATAACCTAACTGACCTTTACACACACACTGTGGCTGTGTTTTTTTGGCTCACTTTCTACTAATGGAAGATAGTATTGCAGTACTGATCTTGACAAACATCTACGTTACAAGGGAGCAACACTGGCAAACTATTAAAAGCAAATGAAATTTGAGTCACAGCAAGGCACATTTTAGGTTTAATGTGACAATCAAACACAGTAGCAGTCTTTGCATGTGCTTTATTATTAAGGGATATTTCAAGCAATAGGCATGCTGCATATGACCATGCAATTCCTCTATACAAAAAAATGACAGCTAAAACACATGCAAGCAAATCAGTCATGCTTGATCAAGCAGTCTTGACCTTTCATGTAAATGGACAAATAGCACAATAGGACAATCAAACACTTAGGGCAATGAATAAAACGAAGTAAGGTCTTTTAGAGTAAACAACTAAATGAGTCAGTTGGTAGGGAGGGCGGAGGAAAAATAACAGAGAGCAAGAGAGAGCATGTTTGCTTTGTACCAGAAGTGGGCAGCGCTTTGGGAGCATGGTGAGTCAGACCCTTCAGGAGGGCCCTGTCTCCATCCATCTCTTCACAAACCAATGAGGCCTGAAGAGTTAAAACCACTAAACCCTAACGCTGGCCCTGATATCATTCTTCCAGACAAAGATTGATTTGACTGTTTCTGTCAGGCCAGGACAATGTGGCATGTTTATGTGTGTGTGTGTGTGTGTGTGTGTGTGTGTGTGTGTGTGTATATAGGATGGGGTAATGCATTGTTTACTCACTGGTGCTCCTGGCTTCCCTGGTACAGAGAGTGGGGGTATGTTGGGTCTGCGGCCTGGGGGTGGTGGTGGGGCAGCTGCTGGGGTGGGCACAGGACTTGGGGCAGCTGGGGCAGCTGGGGCAGCTGGGGCAGCCATGGCTGGGGCTGCCTTAGGGGCAGGGGACTTCTTCAAAAGGTTCAGGGCATCTCTGCAAAAAGTAAAAAAAAAAAAAAAAAAAAAAAAAATGACGGAGTTGACAATTACTGGCTTCCAAGAATGAATGAATAATATAATAATGTTTATTAAGAGAAAGTGTAAATGCCCCGAAAAGGGTTGACCTGAGGCGTGTGAATGCCCCTTCAACACCAAGCCACGCCCTTAACACCTGTGTCTGCCACCATCTCAGATTCATAAACCCATGTCCACATGCACAAGACCATATCAACACAAAAATATAACTGCCCTCTTTCGGTCAACACACCTGCATTGCGATGACAGTAAGAACAGGAATGACTGTCAAGGCATAGCTTGATTTTTAGCCTGTTGTTGTAAGTCTAAGGAAAGCATGCTTAATGTACTCTCTATTCCAGAGTAAACCAAAGTAATTCTTGACTTCAACTTGTGACTGGGCCCATTGATATGTACCAAGCATTGGGGTGGTAGGGGGGTATGTGTGTCAGGGTTGGAAACAGAGAGGTTACTCTCTGTAACAATCCTCAGGCAAGGATGTGTGTGTGTGTGTGTGTGTGTGTGTGTGTGTGTGTGTGTGTGTGTGTGTGTGTGTGTGTGTGTGTGTGTGTGAGGTAACTCTCGGTTATTCTCTCTGGCCCAGTGGAGGAGCGTTATGAGAATCACTTGCCAGTCACAAACAAATACCTCCCCACAAGGATCAGGTGCCAGGATCAGGTGTCAGAGGCATGCCATTCCCACATGGTAGATGCACACCTTTGAGCTGTTCCTATTCCAAATTGTCTTTTACATTTATATTACAGTCATTTAGCAGACGCTTTTATCCAAAAAGGGACTTACAAAAGGTGATAGTTGATGCTATGTGGGGATCATACCCACGACCCTGAGACGGAGAGTCTCATGCTCTACCGACTGAGCTGGCCGGGCCTTCTCTGTCCTTCCCATTGCTGTGTAGTAGTGTGTAATATGTGGGAATAAGGCGAGAGGTAAACAGGCTGTGTGTAAAAGCGTATTCTAAGCATTCAATGAAGGATTTAGTGGACTTTAGTAGGCTTGTTTATTTTTAGACATTCATTTTAATGTTGCTGATTATAGCTTACAATTTTGTAACTCAATAGTTCAAATCCTACTTGATGTCTTTGGCATTCATTGAGATGCAGATGTATTGTTTTACATCAGGACACTGATGGGAGCAATAGACATACGGGGAAGGGTTTGGGTGTGTAAGGAAAGGCACATAGCAATGGACCGAAGTCAGAACGAGTCAAACTGTTAACATACTTAGAGGAGACCGCAATGACGAGGAGCGCATTTTTTTGTGAGCCGACGAATCATAATGAAGATGAGGTGGAAGTAGGAAGCTGAAAGGTTAGTAGTACTAGTTGTTAGACATGACCCAACTATTCCAATTAACAACACAGAATGTGGTTGAGGCAGCACCTTTTCTACAAAACAGAAATAACCCATAGATGAACTTCACAAATATTATCTTGATCACTGTGAATAAAAACCTGAATGCAATCATCTGTTTTACTAAATGTCCCTAGATAGTAATTAAGGTGGTTTGTCAGACAGCTGGTGCAGTGCTTTTGTAGTTCAAAGACACAGTTCACACCAACGTCTTTGATGTGGGTGATTCCCTCACTTATCAACCCGATCATCCCATAACCCTCTTGAGACATCCACTCCACTCCTAGTTTACAGGAAGAAATGAGGATGATTATAGCTCCACTGGAATTAGTGCCCTGCCTTGTTGTTAACCATGATAGACAGGGCACATTTCTTTATTAAAAGTCTCCTCTCCACTACAATGAATAGGCTACTACTTTTCCCCACATATGATTCCACTAACTAATGACTGCTGACTTACTCTGAAGGCAATACAGTTATTTATGATATCATCTGGGGCAGGATACTGAGGACACCAGGTACTGATAGAGAGGGACAACAGGAAGGAGAGGGAGGAGGGGGATGATGATGGACAGAGAGGTCTGCCCTAGATACCGGGGGGGTAGGTACCAGGTGTGCCTGCTTGGAGAGCTCTGGTTCCAGTTCAGTGCATTAGGGCCCTCCTACCCCACATGCATCAAGTATTGTGTCTGGACCAGCTGCCCCTGACCTCACTATGCAGCCGAGAGAGGTCTGGGCCTCATGGCTCTTTTCTCTTTTTCTCTTTGCAAACTGTATTTTTTTTCTCTCACACAGACTTGTAATTGTTTGTGGCGGGACTGGGGCAATTTGGAATTCCCCCAGCTAAACACAGAGAAACACAATAAATATTTACTAATCTTAGACCACCAAAGGACATAGGTAGACACAATGGGGCGGTTTCACAAGGTAAGACAAACATAGGTCAATACATGTCCCCACAATGGCCACTTTGCATGACCATGGCACAAAAAAAAAAAAAAAAAGAGTACCTGCAAAATGCCTCAACCTTTGCATTCTGCTTCAACTGAGAGGTTGGATGTTATTGCTAGTTTGCATGCATGTTGCTCCTACTCCAGGAAAGAGAGAGCAGAGCAAGTAATCCAACTGAACAAAATGAGAATATAAGATTAGACAAGATTACAAGTCATTCATTGACTCATAACTGAATGTAGATCCAGAGAAAATGAGAGGGAGATTTTCCAAAGTGAAAAAGGAATCTAATATACTCGGTCTCTCAATCATGAAATGCCATATTCTTTTATTTCTCATGTTCCTTTTATGAATACAAAGTGTTGATGACCTGAGATGAGAGGAAGATCGAGGAGTTAAGTCAGCAGCCTGGAGCGGCCACTTGGCGATGACACTGTAGATAGCTATTGTGCAGCTGGCTGGCCGATCGGTCCACACAGGAGTCATGTGCTTTTCACACCGACCATTTACACTCCTTGTGACAGCAAAGGCAAAAGGAGCCTCTGAAAGCCTGCGAGGTGCTGACTGGAATATTAAAGAGGGAATGGGGTGCTGCGTGCACACACACTCACACAGTGAAACAAGTACCAAACCTACACAGACGCAAGACACACTCAAGTTTCCTATCAACTCTACACTGGATTGGTCTGCACTGCCTTCTTCCACCCACATGGAAATGAAAAACAGAATGTTTGAACTTCATTAAGTTAAAAATCCATGCTTGAAAAACAAAATGCAGAGGATTTGGTACTTTATTTTTACTCTACTTCATACAGCCCTAAAAGAGAACACCCTACAATGCTTACATGGTCTTTCTATTGCAAAGGAGGACTATATTGTAGTCTGACAGGTCAATTTTTAATCCATTTAGTTAAGATGATGAATTGTGTAATAACATTAAGGAAACATGATGCATCAACTTTTAGGTGAACCTAAAATAAACACGCACCGTGGAATACCTCTTAAAGCTAGGAGTTACCACCACCTTCCATACCTGTAAATGTTTACATTTCTACTCCACCAGTTCACATAAAAATACTATGGGTCCAAATCACAGCTCTGCCCTCCAGCTAGCTGTCAGAGTACAGTGTCTCAGTGAAACCCTTGCAGCAAGGAGATGTGCCTTTGAAAGGCTATTAATGTTAACAGCAGCAGACATAGTGGACAATAATAACCATATTGCAGGGAGACAATACAGCAATATGGTTGACTTAGACACATGTCCCTCTGGGGCAGAGTTACAGTTTGTTTCTGTTCTGTAACAGTTTTTAATCCATCCTTCAAACACCCAGAACCTAAGCTGTGTGTAAGATGTAAGATGTGGGTCACAATTTGTTATCCACCGCCCTTCGTAAAAATCATTGACATATTTTGATTTACCGATGACACATGTAGGGCCTTAATGTAGGTTCTTTGCTCAGATTCAGTTTAAGTGAAGTTTCCCGTTTCAGACACAGTACTGCACCGACTCTGTACTGTAGACAGGCTGCGTTTTTGCCACACGCCATGGTTGTTTCAGAGTAGGGTAAGAGGGTAAAGCAGGGTAAAGCAGCCAGGGATTGAGCTTCATACCTGGCATTGTAAATGAATACCTGTGTTTGTCAATGTCAAACAATGGCATGGAAAATAACCTCTTAGGCCAAGCCCCTAGCTCTCTTCCCCTTCTTTGGTGAGTCTTGTTGTACACTGTATTTTTTCTAAACCGCTGTGCACCATAAACAGTAGTGGGAGAAAAAACTAAATGGAGAGAGTTTGTTTTGATGTCAAAACTGTCACCTCACTTCAAAGAACATTTCTTTATTTGAAATGTGGGCTGCCACTTCTCACGTCTCAAGGTCATTGACCATTGAAACACATTGCGCAAACTGCACACAGCCTTGCTCTGCACACACAACGCTCTTTAGGATGCAGGTTTTGTACTCCGCTCTTAAGTTTCGATTCATCGCTTGAAGTGTGCATACCGGGCTTTCATTTCATTTGGGCATATGTACAAGATTTCAATTAGGGGGGGGTGGGACACTCTTCTCTACTGTGTCCCCACTTTGTGATTTAGGCTGATGAGGAGTATATTTCTACATTAAGATCTTGCCTAGTGCAGCTTTAAATCTGCACTTATAACAATACAAACATTTGCAGCATCCTTACACACAAGGCCTGCATTGAGAGGAAAGGTTTCTGTGAATTTCTGTAATTTTTGGATGATCTTTCTCAACAAGGTTTTGTTTATATCTCTCCATATACGTTCTCTTTCACTCTCTCTTACACACAAACGCACGCACGCACACACACACACATCTCCCACAACATATGGGCTGCGTTTCTATGGTCACCAGTGGGTCCTGGAGACTGGGTTGCCATGGCAACAGCAGTAGCTTAATGAGATTCCCCAGCAGGGTGTGAGATGGGTAACGAAAGCGTTCCATCAGGTCCCTGCTGACAGCAGGTAGCCATTAGAGCTCTGTGTGTGTGTGTGTATGTAGCCTCACAGCTTTTTGTAGTGTGAATGTACCCATATAACAGGATTAACCTGAAATCGTACCCACTTCTCAGTCACACTCTTTCACTTATCTATTCGCTCCCACATTTCCATTTTCATTTACACTGCCTACTCTCTTGCTTTGCCCTGCCTCTCACCTCATTCTCTCAGAGATATAGAAGGTGTAGACAGTGCAAACACACCTGGGCCTGTCATGCTAGGATGGCCATAGAGGGATCCTACCAATAGCTAACTGTGCCCCTATAGCTAACCCATCCACCCATACTCACTCTTTGGTGATCAGTCCCCTTGGCCCAGTGGGTGTGGCCAATTTGTGGTCCAGACCATGGGTGTCCAGGATGTTTCTTGCTGCAGGGCTGAGACGTAACCTGGACAAGCAAGAAAAGCATGAAGAAGATTTTATGACAGTTTCAGCTTGAATTCAATATAGACATAGTGCGGAGTGCGTGAATGTGCCCTCACCACTGATAACATGCAACGTGCAGTAATGAGACATAACTCTTGCATAATTGTTTAATAGCTATCAGAGTAAAAAAATAAATAAAAGCCATTTCCCAACATGCACAACGTAGCTACTAATTAATTGGACTGACATTCAAAATTGTTGTTCTATTCATCCAATATAGCAGCAAGAATATGGTGCAACATTATCATCAAAGGAATATAATCAATAGTTACATTTTAATATCGCCCAAGCCTGAATACCATCCTCAAAAACATTACCACCAAAGTCCTCCTCAGTTAAATCAACTTATCAAAAAAAACTATCATCAAAGTGTTCTGACGACTACACCATGTCTGCCTCCAGGCTCCAGTATCTTCAACTTTCTTTCCCTCTATCTTCAACTCTTTCTTTCCCAATTTAGACTTAATAAAGTGACTACAAGTGGCACTTGTCCATTGATGCTGCTGCAGTTGAGTGCCTTATTACAGCCCATTACTGCACCATCTCTGCACCCGTTATAATCACCCTTTGTGCGCAACATGCAACACCTTTCACATGTTAGTTTGATCTAACCGTGGTAAAATCTAAACATGTGTTTGGGCACAGCGTAAAATGTGTTTGCATATCAAATAGACCCTGCTTTGAGGTTGTTTTGCTGCTCCTCTGCTTTCCACAGGAGTATTTATTGTGTCAACATGGGTAGAAAGGATCATATGTACTTTGACAAGTGGACAGTGGAAGAGCATCTTACTCAGCATATTGTGTGTGATGGTGGCGGCTAAGCCCTGACGGGACAAGTCGAAAAGCAGCATGATTGCTTTTCGAACAAGAACTGGCAGTCTCTTTAACATCTGGGATATCTTTCAGTTATCTTCCTGCTAATGACCTTTGCTAAACACACTTACACCAGGCTCTGCCATTCTGTCACAAATCTCCTAGCAACCACGGCTGGCACCGAGATCCACTGGAAAGTGTCTGTCCTCAAATAATGGTCAAGTATATATAACAAAAAAAAGAGCAGCTACCCAAAACAAGTCACAGGTGTGGCAGTGTTGTGGTTTCCTTCTAAGTTATGAGAGTTATGTTTGAGTCATTGATTAAAAACCACAGCTTTTCAGTTCTGTTAAGGCAGCCACACTGTAACCGCCACTATGGCTGCCAGTGTGAAAGCCCTCTATTCACTCCAGCGGTTCTACCAAAGGCTCTTGTTAATTGTCGATTCCCCAAGGGCTAGTTACAATTTTAATGACTGAAAATGAGGGGAGAAGAAAAGGAGGGAGGCAACACTTACGGTCCTGAGGTGGCTGGTTTTGGTGGAGGTGGAGGGGGAGCAGCGGGGGCCACAACTGGGGCGGCAGGTGGGGAGGGAGCTGCTGCTGCTTCTGGAGGGGGGATCTCAACCTGCTTCCAGTCCTGCCCTTCCTCCACCATGAGGGCGATGAGAGTGCCCAGTCTCACACGACTACTGCCCTCCTCCATCTGTGGAGACAATGAGAGAGACAGCGAGAGGGGACATCAGCAAAACGGGTTCATTCATTTCACAAGAGCAAGGGAGATCACTGGGAAAAAGGAAAATATATTCTCCTCAACGTGTGCTTGTGAAACACTCTTCAAGAAAACAGGAAAACTTAGACGAAGGGAAGACTGAACAGAAGGTGAAAAGGTAAACGGAAAGTGATGTTGGTCTGAATCAACAGTGGACATTGAAACGATGAACTTATTTTGACAGCCCATTCATTATGGCTACTTCCAGAGGAACCTCTCCAACAGTCTCTGTTCACTTCATTTCCTCCCTCTGCTGATCGGACTTACCACAAACCCTATTGTTAACGGAGTGCGAGGGATGTGTTCTTGCTCTCCATAGCTGTCAAGCATTGATTCATATTCTTGTTTACTAGCAATCCAAGAGCAACTGCAAGCCTTTCTCTACCCATTTCAAGCTGTTCTAGGTGTTGTTCCTCAGTCAATATTGATTAGTTCTAAATGAAAGGCTAGGTACAATAGACAGGGCAGGGCTGCGGTACTTCATCTACTGTCAAAAGGTTTCCACTTAGTGAGCTCTCATTCCAGCCAAAGGTGAAGCTCTAGCAAATTCTTGCTGAGCTGTGAGTTCAATCATCCAACATTACCATTGATCAGCTAAGAGATGATCATCTTGTTAATTTGATAATTTGTTAATGATCAGCCAAATCAAAGAATAAGGTAAAATGACACAATTCTGCACTGTTATTAAGGCAGTGTGAAACATCAGTAGGAATGTGGGGTCGCCACCACCCCCCACTCAAGCGGGCTTGCAAATCAAAAGCAGCGCTCCAATGAATTCATCATCTCCACCTAACCAGAAAGAACAGCAGGATATATGAACACCTGCGCTCACTGGTAGAAAGAGCAGCAACTCTGCTCTTAGTCTGCTTCACTTCTCACTGTAGACCTGTACTGTAGACCAGGGGTACAGAGACAAAAGGGAACAGGCAAGTCTTCATGGAACCATAACAAAGACAGGACTTCCATTTTATAGCTTCACCAAGTCAAATGTCAAAGTCAAAGTGTTAATGAGAAAACTTTTCCACATATGCCTTCACCAACAGCTGTGACACACGACCAACATGGAGTCCATCACTACCAGACATGTTTGTTGTGTGAGTACCTAACCTTTCCTCCAAAGGCTAGAGGCGTGTGTGTGTGTGTGTAGCCTATGTCTCCCTTCTTGTCCTCCATGTTTAGTGTCTCTATTGCACCTCTCCTGCCCAGTGGGAGGTGATGGATGAGAGTAGAGCTGAAAGGACGCTCAGGGAAATCAGGACTTTTCATAGTCAGGAAATTTCCATAGAGAGTCACTCCCTCCGGTCCCTGGGGGATTTTTCCACATGGTAGAGAGGAGGAGAAGAGAAACTGGGAGTCCTCTGCTCGTACACACATATCAGTTTCATGAACACACAAAGTGTAAGATACATATCTGGGGAAAAAAGGGTAGAGGACAATTCTGTTTATATAAACAACCTTGGCTAGATACATACGTCTTGGCTCGCTTTGGTGTGGTGCAGTAGCACAGCAATTAGGCTGACACTAAATAAAAACAAACATACCTCTGCTGATATGTTAAAAGCTCGTAACACTAATCTTGGTGGTTTTAATGTTTTAACTCCTGTGCTCCGTCATGGTTTGATTCTACCACCCTTGGTCTTACGAAACCCTTTCAAAACCCACTGGATAAACTCAAAAATGCATAGGGGTCAAGATGAAAGCAAGTCTGCTTTTCTTAGTTCCTGAATTTTGGAGATACAAGGTCTTCACTGGATAGCGAAAATATATAGACCACTCCAAGCTTTCATAAGGAAGTAGAAAAACAATTGCTTGGTATAGTCATGGGTGGATTTAAACGATGGCAGTTGGTGACATAGCAGTTATTTCTGTTGTCCCAAGGACACAGCAAATTAGGCCTCACACAGTCTACCCATATGTTACGGTTGTGTACTAGATCAGTGTGAGCTTAGACATCCAGATGTGGATGTAGGTCTAACAAAAAGATGGGCCAGAACATATTTACAAAATGGGTTAACCAGTGATAGAGGCTGAACTCTATCAAGGCTAGTCTTCAAAATGTCTGAGTAACTCACTTATTTTCCAAAAGGTGGACAAGAAACATAGTCTCAAAGAAACACAGTCTCAAAGAAACAGTTTCAAAGAAACAGTCTCAAAGAAACAGTGTCAAATGCACTGATACATGGGGTGGACAAAATCACAGAAATGCCACATGATACCTACAAGTACCTACATTTTGAATTACGTCACAATTATAAAACCACCTTCACAGGCCAGTCATATTCTGTTGAATGTCAAATAGCAGTATGGGTCAGCTTTAAAAGAGGTCTGGCAGTCGCCATTTGTATATGTGACTTTCCAGAGCAACATGAAACTAACAGAGTTTCAAAGCGGCCCAATACTCAGTGCCCGAATTGCAGGTGCATCAGTGACAAAAGGCTGCATGGTCATGTAAGGGTAAGGAATATGAGGCCATTTTACACCCTATGGTGGAACCACTCCAATATTGCAAGTGATAAAGCCGCCCACACCCACTGTTAAACAAATTCAAGAGTGCTTTCATTAACACTATTGAAACTAAGAATATACTAACATACAATTACACCAGTATTCAGTACCAAAAGGTGAACACAAGCATGTTGGTGCCCATGACAAGAACCCATTGTGTACACAAATGTTGTTCAAAAATATGAATGTAGATAAAAATAAGACTACTATAATAACAAATACTAATAAAATAACAACTACAGTGACCTATCAACATTAACAATTAACACAACAGGCTACTGAAAACTGCTGTTTTTGCTTTTGAGACAGCGCTTTTGTTTCTGGACAACCCTTTCTAGTCTACCCAAGAGAACGTCAGTGATGCTGAGAGAAATTGAGCTGCTGGCATTTCAGAATAAAGGCTCACATCAACGGCGCATCAAGTCAGGCAAGAGGACCGACTTTTAGCTGGAATTGTTTACAGACAAATACAATTGCCTGGTATCAGCATAAAGAGGATCCTGTATATGTTACGGGCACATATTCCTGTCAGAAACTTTGACAAAGAAGTTGCTTCTGAAGACAAAATATGGCCCTATTCCACGTTAGGTACTTCATATTCATGTGTTATGTGTTTTGGCCAGTCTCTGGTTTCATTATAACTTCTTTTGCCTTGAATACAAAATGCAAAAAAGGTCCGATGTGATGATTTGTTTTTTCTGGATGAGAAATAGCCATGCCTACAGTTAATTATCCTTCCTGACAATTGCATTCTGATTCTCCTAAATTACAGCATGCAAATTGCTAGTAAAGCTTGAGTTGTGAAAGCGGAAATTTTGTTTTTTTTTCTACCTCACCATCCAACCCACTGAGATGTCACTGAGAGAAGCAGCACTGCAATATTCCCAACCGAAAGCAAGAATCTCAATAAATACCAATTAGAGGCCCGGGTATTTATAGCATGACTTAATAAAGCTCTCTCTCTCTCTGTGTGTGTCATCCTTAGACTGAGCTGACACTAGTTATGGTCTTCAAATTGAGACGTGTTTTTATCCACTTTGCAGATTGTGCCATTGTGTGCCTGGACGACTCCACTCCACACAATAATGTCCATGGATGTGTGCATTCCTTTGTACATACACAATCATAATATATACACGGTGCACATACATCCATACGTAAACTGTAGCGGTGTGGGGCTCAACACTGCCATCAACTGGCTACAGAACACCACTGTCTGAAACTTATGGGAAGTGTAAATGATCCTCACATCATAGCATTTGTGATGTTCCGATACGAGGTTATGCTCTTGGTGTAAGTTGAGCTGAGGCCAGCTTTACCACACATTTATAAAGAGTAAAAACAGGGAAGCCTTTTAAAAAGTCCCCACTGCCCACATTGAACAAGTCAAATGATCATGTTCTTTCAGTTTCAAAAGGAGAAAACATTTCCGTTTCACAACCTAATCCTTCTTCGCTCATTCCTGGAATGATACTCACTTGGGACTTTCAAAATGCCCCAAATTAGCCAATGCAGAAGAAAGCTATGGAGACAAAAAAATATTGATTCAAAAGTATAGGGGGGAGGTGTGGAAGTAATATCTGGAGACTAAATCAGGCCTGGGCAAAACCCGACCCATTTGACGCAGCCTCAAAAGTATGTGTCTGCTGCAAAAACATCTTGCAAATAGATCAAGCACATTCACATGTTTTTATCTATCCTAGTAATCTTACTTTGTGACCAAGTCTGTAATGAATCCGGCACACTAATACTCGTGGAAGTGGAGTTATTAGCCATTGTTATTAGATATCTTTAATTTGCCAGCATTCTAACTGTGGCAAAAATCGGAGAGATCGGAGTATGGACTCCTAAGGGATCCACCCAGAACCAATCAGCTAGGCTAATGATATTACAAAGTCAGACTAAAACATTTATGCGGTTTAACCCACTTATTATCCCATAGACCAAACTTTCATGCAGTCTTACATGCCCCCTGAGACTCTAAACAGCTCAGTTACTGTGAGCTTAGCCTTGACAGTTATCAGCAATCCTTTTAAGTTCAACAGATTGCCAGGTGCTGTAGCCGTAAAGCTTGTGATTTAGATCCAATAAACCTGGATGGTTTCAGGCTCATCTGTCAGTCAACTATTA
This sequence comes from Hoplostethus mediterraneus, assembly GCA_034670385.1. NCBI lineage: Eukaryota > Metazoa > Chordata > Actinopteri > Trachichthyiformes > Trachichthyidae > Hoplostethus > Hoplostethus mediterraneus. The sequence continues at coordinate 13,280,192 of JAXDDW010000003.1, read as the reverse complement.
CAGGGGGCATCAGCTCATGGCCAAACAGTATGCTGTGAGGTAAAATTAGAGCTAAACAGAACCCCAGATGGTAGAGTATGGCGTGTGTTTATTCTGAATATGGACACACACCGAGCCTAGACAGACAAATGTGTGCAGCCTAAATTTGTCTTTGTATGGCAAGACAATAAGCAGTAGTAGTAAATATTTCCACTAGCAAGAAATAAGGAAGCACTGAACCAACTAAGGGTGGGCCATATACCGGCACTAAGTGTCTTCATGACTTCATGCCATGATATGAATTTTGACATAATGTGAATACCTTGATAGGTTTTTTCTCAGATTTCTGGCAAAATTTCCACTTGCCAAAAATGCTATCAAACACCCCTGTTAAAAAAAACCTCAGAACTAACCATTAGGTGTTTCACAAAAAAAAAAAAATCCTCTGCTCTACTTTCACACCATGCTGCACATTTTGTTTTTGCTTGACTGACAGCTACTTGGGTAATGCACCTACGCTGCACAGTACTCTCTTCTCCCACTCCTCAAAAGGAGACATGGGTCCTCTGTAGCCTAAATTACCACCACAAAGTCTCTCTGAACAAACATACACTACTGGTGATGAAGTTGTTTGTCACTGTAAACTGATGTGCAGAACATTCCAAAACACCAACTTGCAAAGCCGCATGGGATTTCCCCACTCCTACACAGACACAGACACAGACACAGACACAGACACAGACACAGACACAGACACAGACACAGACACAGACACAGACACAGACACAGACACACACACACACACACACACACACACACACACACACACACACACACACACACACACACACACACACACACACACACACACACACACCTTATTCCCAACCACTTTCCCCCATATGTGCAGGCCTGTCCTTAAGAAAAAAACTCCAAATCCTGGATTTCACTTTCAAATTCTGGGACAGAAATGGTATGAGCGTACCGCAGTGGTAGAAAGTGATTTACAATGACGACTGGGGTTAGAAGGCAAATTGTTGGTGTTTAAATTGATCCTCTGGATGACAGCGTGTGGAGATGAAGAGAGGCATGGGATGATAAATGGCAAACTGGCTGTCAGGTTAGCACTGTGGAACATGTTTGTTATCTTCATCCATTCATCTCTCCATCCATCCATCTATTGATCTGGCAGAACCAGAGCCTGCAGGATCATGAAGGATCCTCACCACCCCAACAACAGGACTGTTTCAGCTGCTGCGGTCAGGCAAGCGCCTCCGTAGTCACGCTGCTAAAACAGAGAGACTGAGACGGAGTTTCTTTCCTCAGGTCATCAGGATTGTGAACTCCGACCTCACCAGGGCCCCCACATAGACCTACACACTGCCCCTCTTATACACATACACACACACACACACACACACTTAGGTTAGGTCCCCCCATCTACCTCGTATTTTATATTTTACACTTCTATTTTATATTTGCTCTTATTGTACATATTGTGTGTTGTTTTTATAGAAGAGCTCTACTGTAATTATTGTATTTTTTTTATATATTTCTTGCACTGTAAATATTGTGCTGGTTTTTTTAATGTTAAATATTTTGTAATATGCCCTTTTGCACATTCCCGTGAGCATTGCCACTTTGCATTTCACTGCATGTACATGTATGTGACAAATAAAACTCTTGAACTTGATCTATTTATTCCTTCTACCCTTTTGCCCATTATATGAAACACCAATTAATTCACATTCACCCACATTCTGACAAACCTATCAATCTATTTCTTGACTAAAGCTCCTCCATCCCTACTCGGTAGCATTCAGCTTCATATACATTAGAATGTGGAAGAGCTATGTATGTATGTGTGTGTATGTGTGTGTATGTGTGTGTATGTGTGTGTGTCTGAGAATATATCAGGGCACACGTGAGTGTGAGTTGTTTCTTAGAGATTGTGATTGATTGTACCTAGGACAGATTCTTAGATTGAAGACCTAGGGTCAGGGTAGAGCGGTGCAGTAAGGGGATGATGAGATGTGGTAATCTGTGTGTTGATGCCCCCACCAAAACAAATCTCTCCACACACACAAAATCTATCTATCCCCATAGCCCCAAGGAGCCTAGGTTGAAGACTGTTAGAGGGCCATAGCGGGAGTTGACTCACATAAATAAACCCTGAAGAGCACAGGAAGTTTCTTGTCTACCGAAGCCTGGCAGGGTGTTTGACCACAGGCAGGCAATTATACTAGCCTTTAAATTAGAAACCTAGTGGGTGCTTGGAGAGAGGCATGATTACAGCACCGTGGGCTAATGTGCTGTGACCCAGAGAGAGGGAATACCATACTGCCCATGCCACGTGTGGGAAGAGAACACATCTCACAATTATGGCTAGTAGCCGCTTTTTTTTAATTTATTATTAACTACACACAACTCATGGGTGGTTGCTATGGAAACTACCACATCCCCGTGGCAGCTAACACAAAGATGGAGTAAGGGAATGAGGAAAACATGGAGCAAGTGAAGAGAAAGGAGCTGATTAAGAAAGACAGATAAGGCTATGAGTGATGGTTTATAATCACTCCTTTGTGATAAGAATATTTGTGTCAATCTGTATGTGTGGTCATGTGATTACAGAGTGTGTTATTTCTGAACAATGTAGCTGTGCACATATGTAATCTGCACATGTGCCTGCATATACACGAGCACACGCCGCATAAAACAATGTAACACATTGTCTCATTGTAAACAATCAGGTTTTAGTATGAGAAAACTAATCGGGGGGGGGGGGGGGGTTGAGGATTATTCTCTCTAGGAAATAATGATCAGCATTTCCTCCCACCTCACATGTTCAGATCTCTGGCAGATCGATCCAACAGTGAAAGAGGATAAAACACTTTCATCTGTCTGAGGACAAACACCGCACTGATGAAGGATATCTGATCGCTTGGCTGCCTATGAAAAATTCAAACATCAAACAGCACAATGGGGGATGGAAGGACATCTTGTCAATGCTTTACTGTCACTGTATAGGGAAGCAGAGTTTGACAAGTGTAGCCAATTAGCAGTCAGCGGGGGAAACGTGGCATGCATTGTGCACAAACATGCATAGGGCTATACATGGATATAAAGATAACTACTGTAAATCACTCAATTTACACTGTTGGAAAGTATGGCGCATCACATCTGGCTTTGAAGGACAACCTTGTCAAAAAGTGGTATTTAAAATAAGTATTAGCGTTCAGATACACTTTTAAAACACCATTTCCATAGGTAACAGGCTAAGCCGTATTCAAGGCTCATTCTGCCGGTTTACAAATACATAATCTTATCTCATCATCTGCTGCAGTAGAAATGCATGTGTGTTATTATGCTTACTCACCAAAATCTTTGCCAGGATACCATCATCACTGGATTCCATGGTAACAACAGCCTTGTCAGTCTCAATCTCACAAAGTGCATCACCAGCAGCCACTGCCTCACCTGCAAAAGTAAAGAAACGCATCCATAATGTCTCAATGTAAAAAAAAACAACAGAAAAAAAACACTTCAATGACCTAATTCCCTCCCCATCTTTTTATGTGAGCATAGGGCTCTGGGCTTAGCTGAAGTGGAAAAGATCCCTTCTAACTGCAATCACAAATATATGGGCCAACATAGTCAGCAGATGCTCAAAACATTAGCTTTCACTGGGGCTGCGGGCACATTCACACAGAGTGAACAAATCAGCTGCCATCCAAACTGAAGAATTCAAATGAATATACAAAAAGCTGATCCATGGAGACTTTGGCCTCCATGGATCAGCCTAATCAATATTTTATGGGAAAGAATGAGAGATACAGGAACCTGGCATGTCTAATAGAAGGCAAATCTTCTACCAGTAGATCCCCGGCAGTCCACCACTGGGTGTTAAAATACATTAGCATCTCGTTAGCAATGAAAAAGGATGGCAATTAAGAAGCTCTGGTTCCCTCTTGCATGCTCATGCATCCATATGGAGCTCCACTTATCTGCATGTACAGCTAACCAGATAGGATGACAGACAGACAGACAGACAGACAAAAAAAATAGTTCCCTTGACAAATGGAGAGGAAAGACTAGAGAAGGACAAGATAGTTAAAGAGTAAAATATTGATAGAAACCCTTTAATGTTTAGGTTAAAGAACTGACCTGGCCTAGGCATGTTACTGTAAGTCCACCATAAGTTAGAAAGATGCTTGTCTCATCTTGCAAGCCAATGACATTCAAAAAGTATCATTTCTAACTGTCCCTGAGAACTGGTAGAGTCAATCTACATGAAATAAACAGTCAGGACTGGAAGTAGTCACAGCATGATTGAATCCTCTTCATGAGACGTGTCCATGTGTAATGAAGAGGTGAAGAGGTAAGGTAGATGAGATAAAGGTCAATAGGTCATGCTGGTCACATTTCCGTCCACAGCAGAGAACGCTGGGACAAGGGGAGGGGTTCACCTGGGGCCCTCTCAAAGCATAGTATAGTAGACAAGGATAAAACAGTGACATAGGCAAAAACAAACACCTCGTAAAACCTCATAGTAATACCTCAGCTTTAAAAGAAGACACAGGAGATTTTAAGCCACATATATGAAAATAAGGGAGAGGGGGAGGAAAAAAGAGGGATGGGGGAGGCAAGGGAAGTGTGGATGGGAATGGGTGAGGGGAGGGTAGAAGGAGCACAGAGTATTGACATCGGAAGCCCCAGAGAGCCAGGAGTGGAGGAGTGAAGATTGGATTTGTGTATGAGGCTTTAACACCACATGACCCCAGGGGTTAGGAGTGATGTGCAATATTAAAGTTTAAACATGCGACCCCGAGCCCTTTCACCTCTGCTCTACTGCAACGCCAACAGGCTGATGTTACAACAAAATGGACACTTAGATAGGCCTGGTTAGTGTGTAAAATAAAGCCCTAGAGTGATACACGTTACCTGCACACACAAACAAAAAAAAGAATACACCTAGTATCACAACATGATGACCATTGCTTGCATGTACAAAAGAAAATTGCAAATAGGGAGCTGAGTGGAGTCACTATTTCCTTCACCGTTCCTGACAGATGGCCCTAGGTTATAGGTTGAGCCATAATTCAAGGAGATGGAAAATAGGTGGTTTCCTACACTTGAAAAACCAATTGCTCAATTGTTTCATCTCAAAAGGATCCCTTGACAGTTTTTGGTTGTTGTCGAGTCTTTACGTTAATGTCTTGCAACGGAAAGCGCCATCCCAGATGTTTTCCCACAGAAAAGATTAAGACCATTAGTCTTCTATGAAGGTGATAACTGTGCAGGCTACCATACATACAGCAGTCTCTCTCGCTCGCTTGCTCTCACTCACACACACACACACACACACACACACACACACACACACACACACACACACACACACACACACACACACACACACACACACACACACACACACACACACACACACACACACCCCCCCCCCCCCCCCTTCCCGCAGAAGCAGATGGCAACACAGCAAATGCAAGCAGCCAATCGGAAAGCAGTATATGCTGCCTCCTGATGAATGAGAGTGTGGCCGTGGTGGCCAGCTGAGCAGCGTTGCCAAGCGGTGATGAATAGTAACTGCCATGTTCCCTTGAGCCAATTAGCCAACATCAGACTTTGGCTTCCACAGACCGGGAGAATAATGTGACGTCAGAGTCAATAATTAGTGCTACCACAAGGAGAAGAAATACTGAGCTTCTTCTAATGGAGAGAGGTGCAGTGTATTATCTACAATTGCAGTGGGAAGGAACAGGGAAGGAGAATTCATGAGGTTAAGATTGGGCTGTCACTATAAGAAGGGAAGGTTATGTCTAATAATAATGCATCTCTTATACTGCAGGTTATGCCGGAAAAAGCCAGGCAGCAGAACATGATTATGAGTGTTGGCAATGGGGAGTCTTGTGTCCTCTCTTTCTCTTACCTTCCTTCTTTAGCCATTTGACTATGTTCCCCTCCTCCATGGTGGGGGAGAGAGCCGGCATTTGCACTTGGAGAGGGGTGACACCTAGAGGATACAAAGACAATTACGTACAATTTACAGTGAGGACTTAACGTGAAAGGGTTATCATTCCTAAAACTAGAAGGGACGTTTTCTTTAAGTCAAGCTTGAAAAATAACAAAAATCAAGTAACATTTTAGAACGTAAGAGTAAGAGAGTGCTGGGCTGCAAAAAGGTGTGTGTGTGTGTGTGTGTGTGTGTGTGTGTGTGTGTGTGTGTGTGTGTTGGGGGTAGTAGGGTCAGAGTGGATCAAAGTCAGCAGCAGGGTACAGGGAGGGACAGCGCCACTATGAAAGAAGACCACCGTGCTGGCAAGTCAATAATGTAACGCTGGCTGACAGGAGCTATGATACAGCACTCCCACTGCTCACTGAGCCACCATCACAGCCTCCCACCATCACCAGCTACAGTCTCTCAGAGGGGCAGAGTTCAACTGGCTCAGAGCACCAAGGTGGCCATACAGTAGGTCTCCAAGCCGACAGACAATAGGAGAGCACAAACCAAACCTGCAGAGGCGTTACTTGTTCACTATAACCTGTAGCACTGCAGATTAAAATCATGGCCAGGCTTAAGGTAGGTATAGAGCAAGACGGACTGACAGAGTGGCATAAATAGATATAGATAGGGAAAGACAGAGAAAGTGAAAGCGAGGAAGAGGCAGAGGAAAACATGTTCAGGTCTGAAGAAAACATCAAATCGAGGTATCTACATTTACAATTGATAACTGAAAAGGGTATCATTTTAAGCCAAATGAATCTAATAAAAGTAAAGCTAAAACAGAAGATTAATGCTTTATAGACTTTTTAATAACAATATCCCTAATTTCTGTTATCTTTTGTATTCAAACTAACTTTCATCATGGTAGAATCTGGGCATGGAATGGTTTATATTTTCTTACCATCGATATCTTTTTGGCTTTATGTATGTTATAGATGTAACTAGTGGGAAAGAACAACAATATCTCAATGCATTTCTTAAGAAACTATTAAGAAATGTGATCTTGTGAGGGCCAACTTTTTTTTTTTGACAAACCAGATGTTGACATGGTACCTTGGCCTAATGTCAACAAACTCAACTTTCCATTGATAGGTGTTGGCTATTGTGGCTATGTTGTGTGTTGCTGCCACCTGCTGGACATCTTGCCAAGTCACAAAACTTAAGTAGGACGTTTCTATTTCTGGGCTACCTAACAGTTCCTTCAACTGTCTGAAATATCAAAATAATATTACCATGTATATTGGTGGGATAAAGTTGCAACTGAGGGCACAACAGTTCGGTCGGTATTATTTCAACATGACATTCTGCCTTCAAAATGACAGTAATGGAAATATTTCACATATTTATTGGACTACTATTTCTAGGTCAAAATCGCTTTGGGCCAGGGCCAGGCTAGAAATTATTTGTTTTGATAATTTGTGAGCTTGTAACTACACGTCAGTTATTTTATCTGTGGCCCAGATTCATTTAACCGATAGAACTATTGTCTGAAAACACTGCTAAAATAATTGTGACTACCTATCTCATAGTTATTGATATATAACATAATTCCACCGAACGATGCTAAAATGTGTAATTCTACGACACTGAAGTAAACATTTTGTTTACTGGCATGTTTGGTGGTGTTGAACGGATTTGTGCTTGTTATCTTGAATTGTATCTGAACTCGCGAATAAGAAGCTGCGAATCGGAAGCAAACTTCAACCTCATAAGATTCTTGCATTGGTGCCTTTTTATATAGACCCCTGCATTAACGTTAAATTATCCTCAAGGTTGTTGGATAGGTTAGATGTGATAGCAAGTATCACAGCGGTTGCAGCAGCCGGGGCATAGCTGTCACCCGCACACAAAACGACAACTATTACACTATTAACTATTAACACTCACCGAGGAAATATGGGGACTGAAAGAAGTGTCTGGCGTAGTCCTGCCATGAATGTGTTTTCCATGAACACTTTTTAAAATGTGATAATCTGAGGCCAAATAAAATTCCTTGACGACCCAGACGCAAGGAGGCCGCCATGTTGTCGTCCTCCGTAGGCGAGACGTGCCCATACATATGCCTGACGACAAATAAGGGTCAGAGAAAGAGGATTTTTTTTTCAAAATATAGAACATTACAAATGCCTCATGTAAGCAATACCAAGCTTCAATAGCATATGGAAATACTTTACTGAATTACAATATATTTTATATTGTATGGAAATTCATTATTGAATTTTTAAAAACTGAAACGATCAGGCTGAAAATAGGTCAATCTTTTGGGTCTTTAGAGGGCCATCGCAATCTTTTTTTTTTATTTTTATTTTTTTTATTATTGACAAAATAGGCCATCGCAATCTTGTTCTGTTATTCTGTGTTGAAATCGAAATCCTCAATGCTTAGCACTGCTCTCTACTGAGGGGAATGTCAAATGTTCCTAAAAAAATAAATACTAAAGCCCGGAATTTCTTTCTCAAAGTTTTATATGGGGCGTAACGCTTGTTTCCACCTGGTCCGTTTTAACCACTTATAGTGGATTCAGAGCAGTTCGCCAATTGAGGGGCTGTTGTTTTGGGGGGTTAATGTTTTTTTACATTAACTGGGCTAAGGCTAGCCAACCCATAGGCATACATAACGATTTCAAATAAACAGACATTTTAAAGCATTTCGAGAGAACTGCAACGCACAAGGAGAGAGAGAGAGAGACGCATCGCCACCACCAAATCGGACTCGCGCACTACACAGAGACGTAATGAAGAACAGGCAGACAGTTGCTCCACACAACTGAACTCAATTCAAAGCAGCTAATCCCAGAGAGTAAGTGAGTGGGACAGAGGTAGTTAGCTTGAGAAATGTACAGTCTATTACTTGTAATAGAAACTACAAGGCATGTTGACTTTGTTATAGTTAACTAACAGTAGCTAGCTAGCTACAACATACCCTAGCTTTGTAATTTGCTAGGGACACTAAGCGCCCCCGGCTCATTTTGCGTTTTTCATTACATTTTTGTCCCTCCATGTTTATCATACAGTGGCTACGTACTTCCACTATGCCCGCTCGAAAAAACAAACAAGAACCGAGTATGACTTATGGAGACGAGTTACTGAGGAGACCGTAGTGCTCTTGAGATATGGGGAAATTCTCTTGACAACGCAGTAAAGTAAAGTGTGTGTTTTCTGTTCAAATTTAAAATAGACAATAGTAATATAAAATATGAAAAAAAGTATTTAATTTTTAATCGTGCCATCATGTTTCACACAGTATCACTCTGTTCCCTATTTCTGCCAATAGTTATGGTCTGAGTTCCAAAGAGTGTGCATGGAAAATGCACTGAGATCCCATTAGAGCACAAGTGCACTAGAGAAAGGACTGACTCCTCTTTGAAGTGAACATCCAGTGTGGATGCAAAGGGAACCAAGTTCTTTTTCAGCTGATCATTTTTTTTGGTCCACTTAAAGAGAACTATATTTGAAAACACCCCATAATTAACTTTTTACAAATTAGCCTCAATGATGAGAAACTTGTAGTAGAAATACAAACATTACATTACATACAACAGCACATGGGCCAAATTTGTATCTTGCAGTTCTATATATACATATAACTCCTGGGTACTGACGTCTCTGTGTATGACTTCCTGAAATTAGAATTCAGTAGGTGAATGTCATTTATAGTGCTATTGCTGGAAAATGGAAAATCATATCTAAAAAAAAATCTATTTTACTACCCATATTTTCTCATTGACTATTGATTTTTTTGAAATGTAATGGACTGTGCATCATTTACGCAAAGGACATGTCAATAATAAGAAGGTTGAGATTGAGAGGGTTACGTTTTCATTCAAGAACATTGAAAGAGAGGACAGAGAAGAGACCTCCCCCAAGAAAGGACCCTGTTTATATCCAGTGTGTATTGCATGTCTTTGATTACAATCTATGTGATTCAGTGTGTGAACAAGGAAATTATTGTTTTTGTTTAAAAAGTGAAAAGTGCATGCGGGAATTAGCATGCAGGAAAAGTCACAGCCACAAGCATCCTTGCATTGTCCACAATACTTCCTTATTCTTTGTCTCACCAAAAATGCACTATGGAAAGATGACCTGGTGTCAATCGCAGTTCATTATCAACTACGTATGGGTTCACAATCATTTAGAATTGCACACATGGCTGGCTTCTGTCCCATGGGATGAGCACTTCAGAATCAATTGTTGACTTATTGTTAAAAAAAATTCTCATTCTTTACTGATTGATGCATTTTACATTTGGGCATCTCGTCATTTTACAAATACCTTTACTTACACTGTTTTTACTAAGAAATTAACATAGTGTGTCTCATGTCTTACTTGACAATGGACTGTGTCACAGTTTCCAAAAATGGAAAGTAAATCTGGATCGGTGACTGCATTTCTAATCTGTCTAACTAACCTTTTGGGCTGAATGCCTTAGAGGTGATGAGTGGTCTTGATAAACTGTGATTGTGAATCTGCTGTGAGAACACAATAGCCGCACTGAGCCAGGAATGGGGCACAGACACAAAATGCCAGCTGGTTGTTTTTATGCCAACGTTTAGGCTATCTCTCATCACTTCCCTGTTCTTCCTCCAACATTATCTGATTAATGTGCTCTCTTTTAAATAATAAAATAGCCCTTGCGTGGCTCATTCAAATTTGATAATTTTGTGACAATAATAGATGGAGATGGTTGTGAACAGATATTGCATATTGTTTTTTGCAAAACAAAGGCAGTTATTGTTTCATTTGTGCTGTCTGTTGTGTCACACAATGCATGAGGCCAATAGCTATTTTTACCTCCAAACCCATTTTGTCCTCATGTTCCTAGACAACTGTCTGTGCTCTTCTCCGTTATAATGTCCTTTTTGTGCTATGAAGCCACATGGGCAAAGTGAGACACAGATTGAATATCACTACACAGACGTATTCTCTCTCTCTGTATGTGTGTATGTCTTCATTACAGTATCAATTACAACCGGTTTGGGTGCATGTTTGCCCATGTGGCGTTGGTACCTTATCCCACAGTGTCATACTTGTCTTTCTGGTTTACCAGTACTTTCCCAAAGTCCGGAGAATGAGCCATTATTCACTGACATTTGATTCTCGAAGAGCCACATAGGACAGCAAGAAAGACAAGACAGACACACACAACCCCTCACACGCAGTATATGCATATCAAAGTCAAAATATGATTTGAATCAGATGTCAGTGGTTATCATTAATCTTCACACATTGAGGGTATGTAAAGTCTGGCTATCACGTTTGCACTCACAAGGCAGTAGTCTGTTAGGAAAATCAAGCTCCTGTCTCTTCACACTGCAGAGGTTATGTCAGTCCAGACAATTTGCCTAACTGCTCAGTTATCTCTCTGAGTCACATCTTCAAACATTTCCCTATATCAGAACTCACATCCACATGATTTAAAAGTGAAAGTAAGACCAGATTTCAGTTGTTCACGCCCTCCTCTGCTTCTGCTGATTAGATTGATACTATCATTAATATCTCCATATGGGACTCTCTGTGCCATAGTAATGTTCAGTTTCAATGAATTGTGTCTTATCAGTATGGTATGCAACTACAATGAAGCATTTTCATCTGCAGTGGGATGACATGATTGAATGATATATGAATTCTATCCATAATCTACTAATTCTGCTTTTGGTTAACAACAGCATGTGCAATTCAGCAGACACACGGTATACTGCAAGCATTTTGATTATTACTAGCGTCCTGATTTTTGGTGGATTTATAACTTAGATTTTAGTGGAATATTGGTTGATTTGTATGTGCATTTAATTCATAAAATGTGAGTGCATGGGGCATGACAAGCAGTATTCAAGAGAAACTAGAAGGTTTTGTTGTTCCCTGTGAATAATAATAACATAGGATTCAAACAATGTGATATGATGGATAGGCGCAAATTAAATTGCAAAGTTTGTTTGTTCCAGAAGGTGTAAAAAAACAATATGATACTCAACAGCCATCATCATAATCCTGTCAAGAAGTCACTGGCTGTGTACATAGGGTCTGTCTGTATGCAGTGTTCTTTCTTTCTACATCCACCCTCAAGTAACCACAACATTCTAGCAGACTCTAATTACAGACGGTCTCCTACAACCAGGAACAGATGCTCTGTTAATGTTTTTGAAACTCTTCAGGTCTGATATTGGAGGATTGATGCCTAGTCCTTGATGGTGAATACATGCTGGCTGCCTGAATATATGCTGGCTACACTTTAATTTTATTTAGCTAACATTTAGCTAACATTTTGGTTTGTTACACTAATGTGTGTGAGAGCAGAGAGACAAAAGCCATGCTGAAATGGATGCACTAGGGAAATTTTGAAACCATCAAGTCAAGATAAGCAGATTGTGGGGTCAATCAGTGCTATGTAAAAAAAGAATTAAAACAGCAAGATCAAGCAGAGTGGAGATTAGACAGGGATTTGCTTGTGAACACAGGCCCGAGAAAGGTAGTGTAGTGGGACTGCTTTTATCTCATTGGCCATCAAGGCTGAGTCATCTGTCTATTGCCTGGAGGATCCAGTATAGCAAGTACAGGAAATATGGCATGCACTGGCAAGCAATTAACTGGTATGATAAACCAGCAGTGACAAGCACTGTTGCAATGCATGGCTGTTCATAGTCAAGCCTGTAATAATTGCAGTGGAAACAAGACGTAGAGCTTTGGGTCCAATTCAATGAACTCCACACTGTTAGCACATGGTATTGATCAGATTTAAGCAAAAATCTGAATAGCTGCAGCTCAGATGGCAGATTGAAGTCAAAGGCTGATTGGTAACATTGTTATATTATTTCAAAGAATAATGTTTCTTTGTCTCATGACAATTGGCTAGTGCTGGTTAGATTTAATTAAAAGGCTCAACAATTTCCTGCATCTTCATGATTTGACACAATGACACCCAAATGGTAAACATGCAATTTTGACAAATGGCTTTCATAAAAACAAAAATAACCTTTATTTGTTAAAATCATATCAGACATTAACACAATTCTTTTTACAGCTCAATGCAGTTCATTGGTGAAGGGCTGAAATGACCAAAATGACACAAGCCAGCCTACATACCACATAGTAAATACATTCTTCTATTGATTTGCTGCATTATGCATATGGTGTGTCAAATGTATCTCCCAAAGGAGAACTTCACAGTATCAATGTCAAAAAGCATGTATGCAACCCTTTTGCCACAGGTACTTTGAATCCTATATCAACTCATACTTCCTTGAGACTTATATACAGTATCTGATTGGGATATCCTTTTCTCCTGTGAGTTCTTATGTAAACAAATATGTGTGGGGATTGATTCATATTATGTTGGTAAAATCAGCAATAGCTTTAAGGCACAATAACAAACACCTCAGTGCAGAGTCACCATAAAGTGATAAAAAACAGAACAACTGAATGAAGCAAACATACAAATTCAAAGTCAAAGGATTATTTGTACAACTAAAGTAAATATCATATGCATACAAAATGACAAGAAAACATAAATTAATGAAATTTTCACTTGATTCACTTCTCTGACTCCCTCCATCCTCTTGCATTTCTTCCAAACTTGTAAACCAGCCTGCGTCCGTCCACTCGTTCTAGGATTTCCCTTTTGTAGTAATATCTGTAATAGAAGACAGATGCACTGACTCTAGTCGAGGCTGGGAGAGTTTCTTTCAAAATGTAATCATTACAGACAAACAATACTTGTTTAAAATGGTAATGTATAACATAATACTTAAATTCAGTAACATAATCTGATTACTTTCAACTGCATGAGTTAAAACAACAGAATGTAATCAAAACAGTTTTATTATTATCATTAACAACATTTGTGTTCTGCTAGTCCTCAATCTACATGTTTTTTTCCCCCATCCAACATGTTTCTGAGTACACAGTCAACATATAGTTTGGGGGATATGAGTTATTTTTGGTTGTTATCTAATTCATACAATTCACATTCAGTTAGTATAATTAGTATAATTGGAATTGGTTAGTTGGTTGAATAGATTTAATTTTTACAAATCTTTTTAGAGGAACATACCAGTCAAAATAATGTTCCTTTTATTTTAGACTACTAGGCCTAGATTTGTGGATTTAAACAATCCTTAACCAAAGCTAGAAAGGAGAGAACAATCTTTCTTGGTGATGTCATCAAAGTGCAAATCCTTGAGTTGCAGCACAGTGAATAGAAAATGAGCTTTGTGGACACAGTGACAGTACCTCAGGGCCCATTTTGTGGTTCTTAACTGTTCTCACTATAATGAAATTAAGCTCATTATATTAGCTCATTTGAACGTAAAGCTGTGACAGCACCCAGAATGATTTTCTGGGAAGGAGGGTATTTCATCTTATTTTGGGGGAAAATCTCAGAATTCTAGTAGTCCAAAAAGTGAGTCCATTCTAGGCCATTGTCCATGGAAAATGGTGTATATTTGTTTTAAGGAATTGACTTGGTTGGTTTTAGATCTGTAACTTTTAATGATGTCACTATTTGAAGTTGTTTCAAACTAATTTCTAAAGTGTATTATAAGATGCGTACAATTTAGTTTCTTACTCATCAGAGAAAGACATTTTACAAGCAATTGCCAAAACAAACCTGTGTAAATGAAGGATGTACATTGGAAACAAGATCCAAGACTATTCAATCCCTTAGAGGGAAAAGTACATTTGTATATCAAAGCCATTTTGTGTGACCGCGTGTATCCATGGGCACAGTCTCTTCCACAGGGTATGGGTGGTCATTGACTATTGTGGTGCATCTCTCCAACAGAGTTTCAGATGTTTCTAAAAAATATATTTTATATTTGTGCTCCCAGAGAGAATTGAATACCTAACCCTGCCAATGTTTGCGCTATACATATCTCAACTGGCAGAGACTTTATGTTGTCAGCATGTCAGCTTGTCTAGTACAATGTTATTATCTGTAACTGTATAATGTGAAAACTAGGAAAAGTAAATTCAAACAATTGGTGTACTGTGGTGTGTGTGTGTTATTGTAGTGTGCAAATGTGAGGTTTTGTATTTGTGTAACCACATTTGCGATAGCTGTGCTTGTATAGTCATACCTCATTGCCCGACTTAGTTTCTCATAGGTCATGCTGCTGTTATTCTTCTTCTTGCCCCACAACTGTGCCACTGCCTCAGACTTTAGGAAGCGGAAAACACCCTCTGTCCGGTCCTCCCACTTGATCAGTCCTGGGTTGCGCTCCGGGTTCAGGAGAATGTCTCTGATGAACTCCCACAAGTGAGTCCCCCTTGGGTCTGTGGAAAAAGATTTGTGGAGTTGCACATGCAGAATGAATTGTAAGAATTTTCACATCATACCATATAAATACACATCATCATATATATTGCAATATAAAATGATGATATATTTAGATTTTACTTACTGTGTTTTTTGACCTGATGTGGACGATTGTATGATCTTTTTATGTCTGAGAATGACAGAGATAGCAACAATACAATTATTATTGAATCCTTCTATCTGATTCAGGTTTTTCAATCATGTTATTTATTTTGCAGCTCCATGAAACTGTTGTCCTTCAATAACAAGTGTGAGCAAGTGCCCCACTCTGGTGACGACATACTTTTTATATATATATATACTTGGCTTGCAACACCACTGTTTGTTTGGCACTGTTATTTCATTGCCCCTATTGGTACCCTTTTATAAGCGGCAATATGAGCTCTGTGGATTTATCAGCTCTTGAGTTTGAATAGTTGTTCTTTATCTAGGCTGTATTGTGTGTTCCTTACCAGGGCTAGATGGGGTGGGAGAGGCAACAGGCGCAAGGGGTTGAAACAAAGGATCAATGATTTCTAAGTTAAAAGAGAAAAACATAAATGTCAACATTTCATCCATTTGTTATATGATCTATATCAAATTAAAAGAACATATAGTTATTTAGGCACACAAAAAAGTCATAAAGCAAAGATGCTTTCAAAAATAATGAAATGAAAAGATTCGAAATATCAAAGAATTTACTATAAAGAGCAGTAATGTAAACCACTAATGCAGGATAACATAAACACAAGACCAAATTAGTATTAAAAAAAAGCTTAGGTATCTAATTATATTTACCCCCAGGTGGATAGCTGGCATCTGGAAAGGGACAAGAGAAATCTACTGTAGAAGGAAAAAGGTAAATGGAGACAGAATGTATTAAGTTTCAAAGTAAAATGGAGATTATAATATTGGCATTGTTGACTATATATTTTATATTCAGTTTAGCTTGAGAGACTCTTACATTCTGTTGGTTTGATTTCCAGTTGTCCAATTTCCACATGGTACTGTCCTGTGTAGGAAGGAGAGTGAAAAGGTCATATGCCGCAAATCAGGGTATTATAGTTGCTTTATGGCACAAAGAGATTGCTTTACAGCAGAAAACTGTTCTTCCAACACAAATGGAGTTAAAACTTTCAGAGTTTCTTACAATGGCAGATGGTGGAATGAATGAAAGGTTAATGGAAAATTGTTTCCCACAGCATTGTTTTGAAGAGCAAGAAGACGGATAAGAGGAACAACAAGCAATTTTTCCACAACAGCGTTTATGGAAAACTGATGCCAACACTACCACTGCCGTGAGATAGAGGGTAGACATCATCTCAATCATGGTGTCATTTGTTTGTGGTAATTATACTAAAGCATTTCAATTCATCTGACAAAGAAACAATGGTATTTTAAAAAGCTACTTTCACTGATTTCGACAATCAACAATAACATCAACTGTAGCATTGTAGTTTGGTTTAACCAAACTTTCTCTGCTGTGAGTATGCTGCATATTTGAGGTTAAACTGGCTGTTCCTGTTTAAGTTTATGATATTTTCCTAACTTGAACTATGATTGTTGACGCAAACCTGATGGCATAAGTAATCCCATGATGTTACATAAGACATAATTTCAAAACAATTCCTCCACTGCACATGCTAACCACACGAATGCTAACCACAGTTACAGTCTTCCTGAGTTTCTCTCCCATAGCCTTAGGCCTATGAACTACAGTTGCTTTAAAAGCCCTAACTCCCTATCTGAAACCCCAATTATAAAGGTGCTTCTCAGCTTGTTTCTGACCTCCATACCCCTCTGTGCTGTTTTAGGAGACTCACTCTAGCAAGAGCAAACACTGAATCCATCATCCCCCTGGCTTTAAGCAGTCTCCTCTACAGCACCATGCACTGAGACCTCTGACTGTGGCACTGTGATCACCTCTCAGCAACAATTGATCAAGACCCTTTTTCAATCCCAACTTGAATCATCCAGCTTCCCTTTTACTGGGACTAATCATCTTCCATTTTTCCCTTCGGTCCCCTTTGAAACGCACCACTCCACTTGAGCTCTGTGAGGCTGTGGAACAGAATGGGTCCCACACTGCCAGCAGCACGGATGAAGTCCTGGTAGCTCATGCTGCAGAGTTGGCGGCCATCCATATCAAAGTTCTGGAAGGGAATGTTGGAGGCATCAATCTGGTGCATGTCCATGACTTGCTGCAGCCACTCCCACACCTGGTACTTGCTCCAGTACTGAGGCTGGGAGTCATGGGACCACAGGCGACTCGTGTAACCGGGCATCACCATTGGAACTGGGAACAGGGATCAATTGTTAGTGATCAAAGATCAAAGTTGGTATGTATTTATACATTTTAAAGCTGTATTTTATGTTAGAGAATTAATTTTGTTTAATCTTAATATGCTTGTGATGGGGAAACATTAACTCAAAGGTATTTGTCAATAATTAATCCAGCAGAGCAGTTTACTGAAACAGCTATTGAACTCCTTCTCAGCAGGGAAACCCTAAATTAAGCCTTGTGGTTTTAGTGCTTGAGGCCTATCAGGTGATGTATACGTCACTTGTCAGCTGTTGGATACAATTTCATTTTGCATTCCAGTCTCATAAGAGAACAAGCTTTTTACATTGCAGTCTCTGAATAGAGAGCAATTATAACTCTTCAGCGGGAGAAAATTATCATATTTTCTTGAGGCATGTTTTAGACATCACACATTCAGACAGTTTAATTAACTGATCTACTTCAGTGAGAGTGAGTGCATGCATTATGCCAGGAAAAGCATTGGCCTCATTAAGTCTGCCAGTGTGTGTTTTGGTCAAGTTCACCATCCTCACCATCAGAGTAAGAGTTAGGGCTCCAGGTAGTGGACAGCTGGCTCTCAAGGGTGGTGGTTGGAGTGATGCTCATATTGCAGCTGCTACACTGTGATGTACCATGGCCCAGGGGCTGTGAAAGGACGCCAAAACCACAGGGATTTATTGTTGAGTAATTTATGGATAGAGTGAAAATGAAATAATACTCTATTCAAATTGTTAAAATAAAACACAAAACAATTATTCTTGAAATATTGTAATGCTATTTTATTTTGTAATATTATCATAAACATTATGATATTGCACTGTTTTGTTTGTTTGTGTCACTGTAAAAATGATTGATTTGCTAAATGTAATATATGTATGCCATGGTTAACATGCCATCTAAAGGTGCTTGTAAAACCACTGTCAAACCTGTAGGAAAACAAAGGCGTTCTCTGTTAGCACAGTTCAGGCATGCAGCAAATATAGTGTATGCCTGAAGTCCATTGCACATTTGAAAGCAAGCCTAATGGCTCAGTCAGTCTTTTTGTATAAATGGAGGCTTATTTGTTTTTACACAGTTCTAACATTTTCATATCATCTGCTGGTCATTACTATAATTATGTTTGTCTTAGACTGCCTGAGGCATCTGCAGTTCAGTGTAGAAATGCTTGAAAAGGCCTTGAGATTGACGCATTAAAAAGGATCCTAATTAAAATTGCATGACTGTGCTTTTGAAAAGACGTTAGCACTGTGCATTGGAGTTGCTGAAGTCCCTACATTTTCTTTAGGGATCAACTTGTTTACAGTTTTACACTATTATGGTTGCAGATTTTCAGAGGGAGCTTTATAGTACCATGTCCTTCAGTAGCTAGTGTATAGGCTGCTTCACATTTGTAATTCCCCTTTAAGAATGTGCTGTACTACATAAATATAGGGTTAATAGAGACAAGATTCAAACATAACCACAAGTATATTTGCATTCCATGTAAATAAAGCTGATGTACTAATGTTCAACATGAGGTGGAGAGGTGCTGTACTTGCCTCAACCGAGGCATGTTGGACAGTGTTGATCATTATCCAATTCCATTGAACTGTACTGCTTACACGGAATTTTATGTGTGTGGCATATGACTGTGCCAGAAAATGCCAGTTACCTGTCCTCTTTATGTAAATTCAAGCATTTCTGCTAAAATAAACTGGTTCATCCACTTTGTTCATCCACTTTTTTTTATCTCCATATTTTGTATTAGTATGGTGTTCACACCATCCATGCCCCATTCTTGTGTTGACAACTTTAAACAAAGCTCCATTAGTTTGGTAAAACTGAATTGAGGCTTTGTTGTAAAATCTGTTTTAAACCGGAGTATGTGAAACTCCATTCTTAGTCTACAAGTGAATCATGGATTGAGTTACAGTGTTTGTCTGAATTACCTAACACATTGATGTTGTAGCCGCACTGAGTTATCATATTATCACCAATCTGCCAAAGGTTAACATGGTGAGCAACACCAGTTTCAGCTTGATACACTGTGAAGCCATTTCTGTATTTGGTGACACATATTTCACCTGGTGAATGCCAAATGTGGGCGATGGCTTTATGGTTGGTTGTAAAAGCCACTAAACTGAATCACCTTAGACCAACCCCGATCATACAGTACATACTGGACTTTTAACAACTTATTAACATCATCAATAACTAATTAAACAGAATCAGTTTTTTAGAACCTAAGTCAAGATCCCTGAGTGAGATTTCCTCAGCAGATATTGTGACACTTGCAGTTATACCAAGGTAGATCAGCTCCACAACTGACAGTCTGTCAAGTCTCCTCAAAAGCCTTGTGCTGTGTGTTAACCCTCGCTGCTGTCTATCTCTGTCAAGCAGGTGTCTTATCAACAAAGCACCACAAGTTACAGTCAATACCACAATCATGTACCAGTGCTAGACGAAAGAAGATGTAGCCATAGTCATTAATCAATATCCCGTTAGCTAAGTCAAACTGTAAAACATGACTACCTTTTTTTGCTACCTTTGTGTTGACATGTGGAGATTAGCCATGTAGGTCACACAAGCATTGTATTGACTTTTAAGCTATTAGTGGTCCAGCCACAGCATTTCATAAATTAACACATTAATGCATAGTGTAACGTGGAACTTTCCAGTAATTTTGAAGTAAAGCACAAAAAGTATGCCTCCATGGTTGGATGGAACGGTTTTTTTCATTTGCACCATTTTCAGAACAGGTAATCAACAATGTTGGCCAACTGTATACAAAAGTGAATCTAAAAGTGTCAGTATTCATTTCAGCAGGCTGGTTTGGTATTAAAACTTTTAGCCAATCAGACCAAACTGAAGTTTGATCAGACTGCAGTCATTTTAACAGCACTGCTGGCTGCCTAGCATTCATTCTAGTATAGTAGCCTACCAGAGCTGTAGAATGGGGTCCGACCAGGCCTGTGATGAGGGGTGTCACGGAGTCCCACTCTTGGTCCAGGTGAACAGAGATCAATGTTGTTTTTGCAGATTCCAATACTACAGAGGACTAGTGTTTACAAAGTGTTCTTTTGCTTCCGAAATCTCTCAATTAACAGGTGTCAGCACACGGACACACTAGGTGCTGCCCCAACACAATGGGTATTTTATCCTCCTAACTTCCTTATCCTGCCCCAATTGGCTATCTGACCGGGTTCATACCTGGTACGTATTTGCATAGGAGTAGATTCCAACGCATGAACACACCCACACACACACAGTCATTAACCCGCAGACACACCCCCCGACACACACATAAAAACACACACACACACACACACACACACTCATGTAGGCATTCATACACTCATACAAACACCCAAAGCCCAGAGAGGGGAAGTTAAATTGCTTAAAGGTATTGTTTATATGGTTGCTTAAAATAGTGTTTAACCTTTAGAGAAATCTTCCTTTTGTGTTGTTGTGTAGAACATTTGTTTTCCTCGTTTCATCATGATGAACGAGGTGCTGACAGTTTAGGTAAGGGGACCTAAGAGAATTTGTTGTTTCCTTGTTGAAGGTAACTGGAGCCACATGCTAGAAAAACATTAGTGGCTGTATGCTCAAAAAGAGAACATGAACATGCCTTCATCAGGGTTACCCATTTACAAATGTCAAGATTTTACCTTGAATTCCAGTTTTGCTTCTCTTTGAGTGATGATCACTATTTAGGACGTGCTTATTTTAGTCTCACCTAGAGCCGTTGACGACCTGACTGGCTCACTGTAGTCAATCACCTCAAACTTTGATCCACTCTCAAAATAGCTTTGGCAGACATGCCATGATCTACAGGTGTCTGTGTGGACAGATGATAATTAGACAGATGACAACACAAAACACTGACAGGGATGGAGAATCAAAAGTGCCTTTAATGTACGTGGATTCTTTGCCGGAGTTCATATGCACCATGCGGAGAATCTCTCCTCTTTCAGTTATCATGTGATTCCCTTTGTGCCAATCACAAGATGTGCTGTCTTTGAAGAGGACATCAAACATTATCTGACATGTAGTGTTGCGTTAAGTCAGCGTTGTGACTGTTATCCAAAAGATACAATCAGCTCTGCCATTCAAATCAGTCCCACCAGGTTGCTAGACTGAACTAATGAGCAAAGAATAGTGAATTATGAAGTGATTACATTGTTCACGTTATTCAAAATTGATCTCTGTACCGTTTTGTTTTATCTATTCATTCTGTTTTCATTTCACATCCAGTTATATCCAGCAGATATCTTTCCAAAATGAAAACTGGACGGATAAAATCCAACACAATATTCCTGTTAGATATGTCAAAACAATAACTTTAGGGAACCTTGTCGCTCTTTACGTCTGCTGTTGTCTCATACTGACAATGAACATTCTATTTTTGCTTGACGCCAATTAGGGTTCGGGCAAAATGTATTGCCTTTGATTTTAGCTCTAAATGTGATCTGTAGCATTGCACCAATACAAAACCCTCATGGGATCCGCCGTACGTTGTTGGGGGCGCTAACAGCATCATGTTGGTAATTGAAGTGACTTTGAGCGGTGTTGAACTGTATTGTAATAGGCTCAAGCTGAAGTCTGTGAGAAAGTATGTCAGGCTTCTTTCGCAGCTTCTTCCAACACAAGTTCCACCAGTTTTGTGGAGACACTGAATGAATTCAATTTTGTTTGGCTTCCTATAACACGGATATATCGCGCCTTATAACCACATCCCATCAAATCAGTCAAATACAGTATGTGTTCCTGTGGCAGACTAGGGGGGGGCTTTAGCCGGTGCTGGATCCAGGGAGAATCAGTCCACCGACTCAACTTTCTCCTGGATCCAGCCTACGCCTCACCCTCACCCTCCCCCCTCCCCCTGTCAGCCACAGTTCCTATTTAATAAATAATCTCAGATATACCCGTATGAAACATGCACTGCTCTTCCAAATAGCATATCTTATTATCCTGGCTGGCTCGGTTCCCCAGTCAACAAAGAGGTCATTCTGGGAGCTACATGGTTATGTACTGCAATTCCTCTCTCTCTCTCTCTCTCTCTCTCTCTCTTTCTGTGTGTGTGTGACTTGGACTTATGCCCACGGCTCAGCCTCAGAGGTAATGAGCGAATTCAGTATTTGCATGATTATCTCTGAGAGTTCGCCTCATCTCCCCATGCGCACCAGATAGCAACAGTCCTACTGGTAAGACCCACCGCTCCTGATCTCCGTCCGACTCCCTGGCACCCTCCTACCTACATGGGTTACAGACTAGTCCCCTCTGGCCCTCCCCACAGCCCCTCTGCAGCCTA
This sequence comes from Hoplostethus mediterraneus, assembly GCA_034670385.1. Lineage (NCBI taxonomy): Eukaryota > Metazoa > Chordata > Actinopteri > Trachichthyiformes > Trachichthyidae > Hoplostethus > Hoplostethus mediterraneus. The sequence goes on along the minus strand of JAXDDW010000003.1, from coordinate 13,257,308 downwards.
TTTGTGACACAGGTGCTATTCTCCGGCTGCTTTGGAGCATTTCCATCCTCTTTCTAAAGGGTAAAGTCCCTCCAGGGTGTAATTTGGTGCCTAAGCCGTGTTTGGTGCCTTCCCACTGTGAATGCCTGACCAGATTTTACTGCAATAAGATTAATACGCCCATCAGCAGTGAACTGGAGTCACACACTGTTCATTATGGCCAGTGGCATGGCCTGCTTTTCCCTTTTCTCAACTTTTTTTTTATTCTTTCGCTATCTCACTTTTTTTTTTGCGATGTCACAAGGAGAGTCTACTATTTGGCATCTCATTTCATGGATCTTCGTTCTGCTTTTTCAGGGTGGATGTGGGTCGACATATGCAGAGGTCCATTGGGGGAATAGCAAAAGGGAGAGACAGAGTGGGAGAGATCAAAGTCTGTCATATCAGCTCCACTCTGTGTGAGTCAGCCTCACCAACATGGTGAGAGGCAGCAAAGACATCCTGACAGACGCAAGAGAATGTCATCAAAATGCCTGAATTATAGACAGTGTCATCTATTTTTAAATAGAGAGGCTTATGTCACCCTCCAATAATAGTACACTACTGATCCATATATAAAGAGGCTTATCACTTGCTTACTGATGCTGAAATATTAATGCTTTATTTGAGGACGCGGTCAAAAGTTTCTCTTTGACAGGAAAGGCTGTCAAAGCTGTCAGTCAGAAGAAACAGACGAGACAGGAGGAGGGTACAGTGTGCATGCTCTAATGAACAGGAACTTATTAGCGGGAGTATGTCTATTACAATCCCACTTGCCTCCCTTCTTTCATTAGCCGCTTATCACGCCCGTTAGTGTCATCTTTAATACTTCACATTTTGATTAGCATATGATCCACAGGGGAAACAAGGAAGAATCATTTTATTACCGTCAATTACTGCTACAAATGACAATTTCTCTGCCTAAATTGTAATTTTACATTTCTTCCCTGTCAGAGAACAATGGCTATGTAATTACAGTAATGAGAAGCGCAACTGAAGAATGAATTATTCAAAATCCTCTTCCTTTCTTGTTCTTTTGAAATTCACCATGTCTATTTGTTCAGCATTAATCAGACTGTACTCAGGTTGTGTGTGTGCATCTCGCAAAAATGATATATTCAGTGCTAGAGTACTTTATGAGCGATGTAAAAATGTCTTTATGCATGTACAGTACCCAGTAGGTTGACTGGACGTGACAGGTACGGTGTGGATCTCTCCTCAGCCCGTAGGTGACACTGTTGTCTCAAATACTGAATGCCGGGATATGTCGAGATTCAAAAAGACAGTTAGATGTGATATGAAAATGAGTAGGCGATGAAACTCGGCTTCCTGACAGTTGTTCAGTAACGACACCTCTGGACGCCGCTAGTCGCGTGCTGTACAGTAGCCTAGACATTATGGCTGTAAGAGCTGGAAAGATGTTAGAAAGAACGAGAATAAGAAAGAGAGAGAGACAGAGAGAGGAGTAAAGAACCATTTTGATGTGGGGCAGCTATACTGTATTCTTCTTCTGCCCCAGCTAGTAGCAGACCCTTGTGTTTCAATTAACACAACTCTGAAATGGGCCACCACCACCACCTCCACCACCAGGCACCGATGACTTCTTGTCTCTTGTCCCAACTACAGGGTGGTACAATACATCAACCAACCAGCCCCTCCTCCGAACCAAGACAGAAAAAAAAATATTGCAACCTAGATACAGGGGCAGTATGCTGCAGTATGAATGTACCATACAGACGTTGGCACATTGCACCTCTATGCTACAGAATAAAAGCATTAATATTGATTTGTACTGTATAAAAACCTTAGTATCTAACAGCAGAATGGACCTCCTAACATATTACGCTACAGAGCTGAACTGGTAAAAAATACATTGAGTTAACCCCATGACCAGAACAGGAGCCAAGAGAGACACAAAAAGACACACACACACACACGCGTGTGCACGCACGCACAGTAACTCATTACCATCAAAACCTACAGCAGCAGAACAGTGGTGGAACAATTCCAAAATGGAAAAGAAAATGTCTTTTTAAATAGCTCAACTTGCTTCCCTCTCTCTTAGGAAAAGAGCATCTCAGAAACCATTTTGTTACAATAAAAACTTAATGTCTGCGCTGAGAGGCAGAGTTCAGGAGCAAAAAGTGAAGACAGAAGAAAATGCTATCACGCCGTTGCATGCTTTATAATTATTTTATAGATTTCTAGATTAGGAAGTGACTGATTGCTACTCGTGTGGCACTCATCCTAAATTAATTTCACTTTGCTTCATTATTCAATCTTAAACTGCCATGCTTGAAGTAGCTTTAATGTCGCCAAAATGGAGAGCATTGTTCAAAATGAATTCGAAAGAGATTGGACCTTTCCTTTCCAATCAGACACTCGTAGCTGAACAATCTAAAATATTGCTTCATATACTTGGACATATGCTTCAGTGGCTACATTTACATGTGCACAATAATGGCACTATTGCTGAAACCTCCCCGTAATACCCTTGTTTACGTGAGTGCATGTTTTGATTTGCAATGATTTTTCAGAGAGATTTGTTCTTTTCAATTGTTCAATTATTATGGAGGTTGCTGTGAGGGATTGTGTATGGGTTAGGGTCACTGGCTGAGCTTTGCTTTTTAGCTCTGTAGTATGCAGCCTTGGATGCTTTCCAACGGTCGCAAACTTGTTAAGTTGTTCTGATAAATCCACCATTACTGCGCTTAAAAAAAAAAATTGACTAATATTTTTACAGATAAAATTGGAGTACATGTTTATATGTTGTTGCGATTATGCTTTCTTAGACTAAGAGCATAATCACATTAATCAGAGTGTGGTGTTTACAAGCACACTGCCTTACTCGCTTTTTAATCACATTTTTGATGTACATGTCAGCATGACTAACATAGCGAGTCAAGGGATTTGACACAGGTAACGCTGCGACACCATATATGTGTTAAAGAATACAGAGAGTTTTTGAGACATCGGCCCGTTCGTCAGCTTGTCCGTTAAGTGATGAGAACACAAAACACCAAAACCATCTGTATGGTGCTCCATGCTAACACTTTAGCATGCACTAAATTAAGTGATTGTATGCAACTACCAAAGTAACATGATTGACCTAAAAAATGGGGCTGTGTTTTTTTTTTTATCATATAGCCCGTAGGTACATAATTTAAAACAATGAATTATCCTCAACGTAGCTGATGTAGCCACGGTTTATTTTTGGAACTATTTCAGGTGAGCAACCACAGTGATTTCGAGCTGTATCCAGTCTTCCATCACTCACCATGTTCACTTCCCATAGGTGATTATGAATTCCAAGTCGGTACCCGTGTCCTTGCGGAGGCATTTCTTCATGAAGTTGTCTAAGAGAGAACAAACTTCTCAAGAACACAGTACACAGTTTTACAGTTCAAGATGGGCTGTGTGCCTGAGGCTACAGAATCAGAAGACAGGTGGTCATTTTCCCAGCTGTTTCAACTGGCTCTGTATTATAGACTACATTGCTGGTTATTTGTGCCACTTAGTTTGGACATAATGCATCGTTCTTCAATGAATCTCACTCACCTTCAGATGCATCCTTGATATTTTGTAGTTGGCAAGTACATTTCTAGGATATTTATCCATCCTCGGTCCTCTTGTTTTGTCATCATATGTCAACCATTATGTCAAACATGTCATGGAGGACATAAGAATGGACAAAAAGGAAAAATAACTTTCTGCAAAATCTTGTGGGAAGAGTGGAAAGTAGAGGCGCTATTGCTGTTTAGTAAAACCTTTTGACTGGGAAAGTAGTCCCAGGTATATAGTATAATATACCTTTGTATAACATGTCTAGTGGATTTTATCTATCTCCTACACAAAATTGCCAGATTTAGCTACATGTGAAATTACTCACCATTCAGCCTTAGAACTTGAGTTCTCATTTTGTCACATTTCTCACAGCTATGAAATTATAATCTTTTCTAGCGTTTTCTTAAGGGCATTTTACTGTATAGAACCAGTAATAGGTTTTGTCCAGGAAAAGGGTTCTATAATTGCAGCTATTCAACCCTACTTGCCAAAGAATCATTATAGAAACCAGAAACAGTAGAACAATAGAACCAATTTCCAACGATGGAAAAGGTAACTGTGACGTGGAATCGTGGCTGCTGACAGCACCCAGGATGATTTTAGAATTTCAAAATTTCAATGACCCCACTGTTTGTCTCCCGTTCTCTGTTAATCGCGTGGCCCCAGGCTGTGCTGCTTAATGACATTTCAGATCAGTCTCTTGGCTTTCTGGTTCCAATAGTCAATGGAGAGATTGTTGTTTTCACACAGGACCAGGGCATCTGGCAAATACTAGAAAGGCCGGTCAACTGTGCATATCCACATCACTATATATTTTCATCACTTTTGCTGACCCATCCCACTCTAGGAGCACTCAGTGTTGGATGATGGAGAGAGAGAGAGAGAGAGAGAGAGAGAGAGAGAGAGAGAATAGAAGAAAGAGATAAGGAGAGTGATCCCAGGACATGTGAACATTTGGTTTGAATGTCTAACCCGTCCAGCCTGTCATCCCTACCCTCCTCTCTTGTCTCTTTCTCTAACTTTAGAATGAAGTTAATTGATTCACAGCAGGAAATTCAAACTGTAATTTGAAAGCTTTTCTGACCAACTTTGACAGTCCCAGAAGTGGCACAGCAGACCACCTGCCGGGTGAGCAAAAGAGGGGGGAAAGAGGGAGGATGTGAGCAAACGGCACAGAAAGAAAAGAGAGAGCGCAGGGAGGAGAGTAACAATTAGCATTCCTGAGGCTGCGTGTGTAACTAATTATGTGTGAGCATTGTGACAGGGAGGCTGTTGAGCGCAGTAATGGGATCCCTGCTGCTTAATGAACATGTCACAAGCCTTTGTCTGAGCTGAAGGAAAGAGACACTGCTTGATGACCGCTGGTTATCCTGCAGATATTGTGTGTTGTGTGTGTTTGCCTATGTGCGTGTCTTTTTGTGTGTGTTTGTGTGTGTGTGTGTGTGTGTGTGTGTACCTGCCTGCATGACTGTTGGTCAGGTGATTGGCATGTGGTCATTTTCACTTGCAAACATTATTATATCAACATATTGATGTTTTACAGTTTCATAGTTACACGTCTGTTCTTTTGTTATGGCTCTCGTATTTTTGAATTACAAATGAAAACACACCATGTAGAAATTTTGCAGTCTTATGGATTTGTTAGTTTTATTGGATTCATCGATTTTTTTTTCCCTTTTATATTAGGCCTTGTATGGGTTAATTGGGCACTCTCGAAATCACAAACCATCTCTGTGACTTTTCCCAATGGTGAACAACTGCTATGGTTAGGCTTTTGTAAGGGCAGAGAAAAACATGAGGTGTATACAGTGTACAAGCAAAACCAATAGAAAGCCTATTGGATGTGTATGGAGTTAAATTTTGATTTCAAAGAGTCTTGGGGGAACTTTAGTGCTGCACTATAAATAAAGATACGCAATCAGTGCTTTTCAAAGAAGTCCCCATGCTGTGTCTGTTTTCTGTTAATCTATGATGGTTGGAGCTTTCTATATAGCCAGTTATCATGGTTTGCTTTGCAAGGTGGCCGAGAGTCAGTGCAGTGCGCTTGAAAATCAACACTGAAATTTAAAATTTCCCAGGAGACATGTTTTTCTTTCAAACTGCTAATCTATATTTTAAAGTAAAAGACACATTATAGAGACGCTCCTCAAGTACAGTATACTCAACATAATCACTTTCTCAAGCGGACAGTGAGGAGAAAAAGATTAATGGTCTGGAAGAGTTGTGAGGGAGGGGACGTATCCTTCGCCATCTTGCCCCTCTTGCTCAATTCCTTTCAGCTCCATCCCTTTGAGCAGCTGAAAAGTCTGAGATACATTATTGGAGCTAATCAGAGTCGAATGAGGAAAGCGCTGAGGTGAGACAGCAGAAATTACCTCTCTCCTCAGCCTCCCTGTTCTTTGTAACCTCTTTCAATGAGCCACTATCCACATGTTCTCTAAGGTGGAGAGAGACGGGGGTTGGGCTTGCAGCTGGGTGGTGCCTGCAAAAGCCGGGACATTGAAACACCGACGTAAAGAGGGAATGATTCTCCGCCAATGCAATGAAATGGCAATGAAAATAAATAAAGGAAAGTTACAATGGAGGGAGGTCAAGACCTAATATAATTTAATTGTTCTCCTCTCCAGGTAGTAATGTGTGTCAAATATTTTGCTCCTGAGTGAATCTACTTCAGGAAATGACCGTCTCGTATTAGATTCCTCACGTTATGATCGAGCGGACGTCTTTATATGCCTTCAGTCTTTTTGGCTTGTGGCTTATGTTTGGGTGTGTGTGGGCGGGCGAATAGTGTCTGTGGGTGCAGATGCTAGGTGATTCATAGAGCTGAAAATGGATCAGAGCCTCCTCTAGGTCTGGGGGCGGATGTCCAGAGCTAGCGGGGATGACAGGTCGGAGATAATAGAGCCTGTACCACTTGAAGTCGTGCAGCAGGGAGATTCCCCAAATGGAGGCTCGGTGCCAGGTAGAGCCTGCCACCTCATACGTACTTACAGTAAAACATTGCGACACTCCCTCTTAATCTCGCAGTTACGTGAAATCTTTCTTTCCTCATTTCTCCTCAGAGGTGCATTTCCTCATTCCCTTGCGTTGAGTCGTGCTGTCTTCCAGTAGAATGCTTTCTGATGCTCCAGGAATAACAAGCACAGTGAGACCATTGCAGTAAAGCGGGATAATGGGCTGAATTTCAGGCCTGGAAGTTGATCATCACAGAGGGGTTGGATCAAGGGAGCTTGTTTGAGTTTGCTAAATCATCGTGTTTATGCTGACAAAGGAAGTATGAAAGGCGGTCGCAACCCAAGAAGAAGGAAGTGACTTCGAATCATTGATGTTTGTGAATCTTTTGTCTTTTGAGATTTAAGCGGTAGATATAGTAGACTGTGCTTATTTGCTATGGGGGCTCTTTAAAGGAATACACTGAAATAGAATGGCTACACACACACACACACACACACACACACATACACATACACATACACACATTCCCGCTCACACAAACGAACAGCCTTTTGCCCCATGATACATGTGTGTAAGTATACTATCACCTCTTCAGCATCTGTCACCTCAGAGGATGATCACCAGGTTTTACCATGCAGTGACAGCGCCTCTACCCTCGCTCATTGTCCCTGTTGGCAGACCACTTCTCCCCTTGTCCTCTTGCATTATCTTTTTACACATGGTGCCCCTAGCCTACGGGAGGACACGAGGCCTTAAAAGGTTCATTAGGATTTATTTTTGTTCATTTTGTGGTGTGCCTATGGAGTCTTCCAGCGCCTCCAAAGCAGGACTGACCCTACGGTCCAAATATTCTAAGAGCCCATAAACAGAGACGAGGCCTGCAGATGACAACCTGCCGCTGCCCAGCCTCCGTCATCTGCAGCCCACCAAGCCCTTTAAATAGGTGTCTGGGGTGTCATTGTTTCTGAGGGCTGCCTGGTGGGGAGGTGTATAATAAAACCAAGACTATAAACCTGAGTGTAAGCGGCACAGCCTTGCCTGTGGCTCATGCTGCAACTTTTGAGTCAGAGAATGTGGGTTGTGTTAGTTGTGAGACAGAAATAGAGAGAGGGAAACAGAGAGAGAGAGAGAGAGAGAGAGAGAGAGAGATTTTTATGACGTTAAGATAAATCAAGACAATACATCAGCATTAATATCAAAGCGATGCATTCGACAAAGATTCTTCATGCTCACTAGCATTTTGAGGTTGGCCACCTGGTGAATGTGAATACCTTTATAGGCCAGGATGGGAAATGGATAGATTATACAGTATCTTACTTACAACATGCACATTCAAAACACTTTTGACACTTATTTTATTTAACTTTTTTTTTTTTTTTTTTTAATTCAAAGCCACACAGAGGCCAAAATACTGTATCTTTGATCAATCAATCAATCTCTGGCTAAACCTGTGGATTTTAGTCACACCTTTAAACCACTATGCCACTATTTTCTGTCTCTGAGGTTAGTTTAGTTTAAGGTTGAGAGATGGTCTGTTTTAAGTCTTGGCTTTAAGAAGTGCTTGCTCTTCGATGGCTAAGGGCATATAGCAGTAAGACCCGGGGAAAAGACTGTCCGACAACCAAAATAATCACCACATAAACAGCTGCTGTGCTTTTATGCATATGTTGGCTTTATTTTAATCTTCTGTTTTGGCCATGATGCTAGAATCTAAATGGACAAACTCGGGAGTAGTTGGGAAAATATTGAATAAGGAAGCGAGAGGCTATCCCCTCCTGCTGATGTATGGATACAAACGCTGCAAAAAAGGCTGGTGTGGTGATTTAACAAGCTGCTATTCTGTGTATATATAGGAAGGATGAATGAGTGATGCTGTTCTCGTTCAAATCTGCTTGGTATATGATGCGTCATAGCGAGGGTGAGGGTAAAGGCTGAGGAAATGATGAACTGCGTTACATGTGTACTGGCTGAACTTGTTTTCTTTTAGCTGCCATTAGACTAATTATTGTAGTATATTCCCAACCAGCACAGGGATGGCTATATTTGTGGCTTTCCACCATATCTGCATAATGGCCACCTTCCTGTAAAGGGTCCCTGTGAGAGTCATTATTCCTGATCCAATCGTCGATGACAGAGGAACGGCATGGGGAGGATGGATGTAAGATGACAGGCACTGTGCTTTCTGATGTCCCTCTCATGTCTCCAGGGGGAAGACACACTCGCAGCCCCCGCTCTTACAACAAATCCACAAAGCAACAAAAGTGATCAGGCCTTTTCAACATCAAAGTCCGGGATTATGTTTTCCTTTTCTTTTCCGGCAACCCACATATTTGCTCACTGATGTGCTATATGAAGGGCAGCATACCAGTTGTGCACAAGATAACATCCAGGTCACCAGGGTTTAGAGGAAAGCCTGCTCACACACCATGTGTTCCTACCTAGACATTTGGGATAAAGACATTACTAATATGAAGAGGGGCCAGAGTAAAAGGCAAAACGTGGCTTTGTGGCTTTGTGTGCACCAGCAGGCTTATCAGAGGGCTTTTCTTTTGGCCTCCGCTGGGTCGAACAATTTATGTTTACAATGCAATAATCAAAGAGCACTCATAATCACAACTGCTCACAACATTTACACTGACAATCACACCAATATTGTCAATGGGTATTAAATGCATGAGCTGAGAGGGAGTATCGTTTCTATTATTATGTTTGTATACTAATCTTTTTAAGACTTTTTATCTATTACTTTCGAGACGTGTGGAATTGCAGTTTATGCAAGTCTTCATGTAGAGAGAGAATTTCAGCGTCTGCTTCTTGATCTCTGCTCCAGCTAAAACCACTCAAATGTTTTCATGCCATTTCCAAATCCAGGTCAGAATGCTTTATTTGATGCTTTTACAGAACTGGAAATGTGGATTGGACATTTATATGGAGCTATTATATTCCCCACACATTTTAAATAGCTAATTTCAAACTTTCTGAGGACTGATTCAAAACATACATCGTATTATGAGATTGTTATGCAAATTGCATTCCAGTGTTCTCTATCTATGAAATGTTCATACGGACAGACATTCTGCTCAAAGTCACTCTTAATGCATTATATAATGGAAAAGTGCATTTGTTCATGCATTGTATATATATTAAATGTGTTATATAGTGCTATATACTCGTAGCGATCTCCATGACTAGTGCCATTTTATTAAAAATGCAGAACAGAAATAATATAGTTTGCATTCTAACTAATTGTTGGGAACTTAGATTCACACAAAATACTTTATTAAACAGTCCATAAGGGATGCTGGGAGTTTTCCTTCCCCTCAATATCAGTTCCATCTTACTAGCTGACCTCTGATGTCAGAAAATCATAACATCAAAGCAATGTAATTGCCATTACATTATCCATATATGGATAAAGTGAAATAGAGATGCAACAAAGGAAACTGAGTAAAGCGGTAGCAGACTTGCTAAACTAGAGAGGTTACTGGCTGGACGGCGTTTTATTTGTTAACAGAACATCATAAAACAACTGGTTCCCAACTGCTGCTTTCCCCACTCAGTCCCCTGGTCGGCGCCTCCCGCTAGCTCTTCCAGGTTGGCCTTCAGCTCCAAAACCAGGTCAGATAGCAGCTACCAAAGCTAGCAGAAGGTCGGCCCGCTAGCTGCTGCTGGTCCAGCTCATCTCCGCTCATTCTCCTTCTCTCCTCCAAATTAAAGACAAATGCAAAATTTAATTTCCCGGCTGCACTTGGCCATTCAGCCGTAATTGGTCATGGATGCAGAGAGATTAAGCCCACTAGCTTGATTCTCTCCTGCATCCAGCCTACCTCCCCCCATCATTCAAATCTTAATGCACTGATTTGTTAACTATTCTCTGTGTCTCTCTGTCTCTTCTCACACTAATGACAAGCCTCACGCACTTATTGTATAGATTTTTGTCATGTGTGGATATGTGTGTGTGTGTGTGTGTGTATGTGTGTATGTGTGCACGTGTGCGCATGCACTGGATCTCCATATTTAAATTCTTATTTAAGAGTCCATTGCTATAAGCTATGGTCTGACCTTAAGGCTTGCTCACTAGGCCCTACAGGGCAAACGGTATTATTAGTGGCTATCTGGAAAGGTTACATCGTTTGGGAGATGGAAAAATATAATTTATGAAAGCTGTTATTAATATAAGATTTATTGGTGAAAGGGCACTGTCCCACAGCCTCTGAGATGGTGTCCATAAATTACTACGTTCAAGGGGGAAAGTATTATAGGACACTATTTGTGGCCTGACCTGTAAATATTTACTGCAGTGTATGCTAGGTTTCTGTTGCTTTGAATAACAGTGAATGTAGACTGTGTGTGTGTTCACGGGAAATAACAGCAATTAATTAGCATACATGCAAATCATACCAAACAGTAATAATTAGCAGTTCAAGGTACTGACAAGGATCTCCAACATGATTTTTTCTGTGTATGGCCACTTACTGCATTCAGTGTGATAGTCATTAGGCTGAGAGTGTGGGTTGTCAATGACTGGCTGACGTTGGCCTAGCAGACTATTCACAGCAACACTCGTCTTATCTGATTGCCATGGAGATGGCGCTATCAAAGGCACCAATCGGGGAGCTTTGCCCTGCAGAAATCAAATAAGATATGTGTGCTTAGTAGCATCTCTGCAGATTAGGCTTCTGAATAAAGAGAAAACTATGAAGGAGATAGAACAGGTGTGAGATAAAACAACACCCTGGAGGCACATCTCCTGCAGGCCCTAACAATACACACGTGCACATGCACACACACAGGCACACGCGCACGCACACACACACACACACAATACAATAGAAAAGAAATCCAGTAATATGACTGTATTGTACAAGGTGCTAAGATGCTAGAGGTAACAGGGGAGGATGGCAGAGAGGGAAATGGCCGTCAATAAAAATTAGCATCCGAAGCATTGTTTATGACCTTCACGGTGACATTGCTCCCTCACCTCACTTGATTTCATCCACGCACACAGCAATACAGCACTGTAAAATCCCAATCCATCAACCCGTATAAGGCAGACGTCTTATAAACCATTCCAAGGGGTACATTTATATGAAACATTAAACACAGCTTGGCTAGCTTTTTCACTCTTTTACGTGCACTTCGGCGTGACTCCAATTACATTAGGTATACTGCTGATTCAAACAACACACTTTTAATAGACTTTTAAAGAGTACTGTTAATACCCCTGGGAGAGCCGAGATGCACGGTGCAAAAACATGATTTCCATATGAATCATATGATATGGCCTACTGACAGGATATGACAAATGATGCCATGTGACTGTGTCAGTTGTTTCAGGAGTTATGGTCACTACGACTATATGAGTGATTCATTTGCACTGAATAAATGTTGCAGGTTTTTTTTTGTGCATGTCTGCAGCATGTGGTTATCTGCCATCTGAGATGAATACATTAGGCTATTGTTATTTTTGTAGTACAATTATCGTGATACTCAAATATAAGGCGTTTGACAGTTGACTTCTGCAGGAAAACATGTTGTAGGCCGATTTAGGGTTGCAGTTGCAAATTTGCTATAACTAACTTGGGAAAGCGTTATTTAAAAAGGGTCATGCTAGTCTAGAATGATTTATTATCCCGTAACTTATTATCCTGTGATATATTATCATTGAGAATTCCATTGTCTTCTAATGTAGAAGATTCTGCATGGGTCATACAGGACAGCTCAAGTGCTGTCAAGCTGTCCTTCATTTCACACCTCACCAGTCTCTACGCCACCAGTATTATAGGCATGACGTGAATGCTTTTGGGTGGCTGATATATTACAACACTCACAGATAAAAGCACAGTGCACAATTGGCTGCGCATGAAATATGATTTACCTATCATGGTATCAAGGATGGAGAATAGTATGTCATTTCCAGTCACACATCCCAGCTACATGTTCTATAAAAAAAATGCAGCTGTGACAGTTTTTATAGGTAATGTGCATTAGGCTGAGATAAGTGATCGTAACACATTGTCTTTGTGGTACTCTCTGGGGAATAATAATGAATAAATCACATTTTATTGAATACACCATACTTAATGTAAGGCCATGCTGTTACGTATTATATCATTATAAAAGTTAACTTTGTGAGTGTGTGCTTTCTCTATTATGCACATTTCCATTGACCTTCAAGAATAAAAGCCTACACTGGTGTAAAAAAAACAAACAACTCAGACGAATTCCCCTGACATTGGGAAGTTGCGTCTCTTCTCTATAGGAAGACCATTGTCCCCAGGAACAGAGGTCTTTTTTATCACCTTGTTTTTCCTGATGTGCACCAGCAAGCATCAAGTTGCCTCGCGCTCTTTCGTCCCTCCTCTCTACATTCTTTATTCATTGCCCCTTCTCTTTCTCTCCCTCTGCGGTCACCCATTGCCCTTTACCTCCACCTGGTGTGGTCCTCATACAAGTACCTGCCCTTGACCGGTAAATTTGTCACTCAGAATCCATCTTGCTACGTCAGCAATGCAGTCGTCCAGCTCCCAGATCGCCAGTGCAACACCTCGGTACGGCAACAACCCACCATTAGTGGTCTCCAGTCAACATGTGCACTCTCACAAGGCTGGCGAGAAACTCTGCAGGGAGTTGTACCACAGTCACTGGTGTGTGTGTCTACACGCCTGTTTGTGTGTATTTGTTGGTTGCTTTTTTCATCCGCTTTATGTCCCTTGAGAAAAGGCATTCACTCTATCCACAGTTGAACAAGAGCACAACGCTGAGGGCTGGTCACACCTCATTAATCAACCAAAAATCCTTGTTTTTTCCGCTGCCATATACCTGTATCCTCTGTTACAACCTCCACAAATCCATCAACACCTAAAGAAGACACAGGGACACACGTAAGGTGTGTGTGTGTGTGTGTGTGTGTGTGTGTGTGCACGTGTGTGAGCATGTACACGTGTGCAGTAGTAAGGTAGGGCAAGCTTGATTTAATCACAGCCTCGGCATCTCTCTGTCCTTCCCTGTGTTCACCTGGTGACTACTGTCCGGGTCAGCCCAGATTTATAATTGGGTCCAGGGTGGAACTCCTGATATGAGCACCAACCCCCCCCCCCGCCCATCTCCATCGTTTCTCTCACTTCAAGGCTGCAACCTTTTGTGTGTGTGTGTCCCCCTTGAACCTATTAACGAGGAAAGCCTTTGTCCCGTTATCCTCACCCGTACGAGCGTAACACACATCAAAATGAACGCCAACCTCCGCCCTGCTTTACAGCTCCGGCTCGAGTAAGTCTGCTCGTGTTCGTGTTTGGTTTCCGGTGAAGCTGTTCAAATAACCATGTTATATCCATGTCCCTCTGTGCCTGCTACACAGTCAAAGCAACAGGCCCTATTCGGGATGCTACAATACCCACAAGCCCGTAAACAACAGGAGCTGTCAGAAGAAGAGAAAGCTGAGAGTGAGTATTCACCCGGAGGTGAGGCAGCACTTCATACAATCCATTGTGTGTTTGTCTGAGTGTTTGTGTGTGTGTGTGAGAGAGAGTGTGTGTGTGTGTGTGTGTGTGTGTGTGTGAGAGAGAGACTGAATTATTAATACTTGACAAATTACAGCCATTTTGTATAGGACCCTCCACTCGACATCGATTAAATATAAACAATGTGCATGTGTGAGCGAATGCATTTCTACCACTGCCATTGGAGCTGCAAGACACTTTTAGCTTGGGAGAGGGAGGCACTAGATTGTGGTGGATGGCAGGGGTGAAATTTATGGAGCTAGACAGTCACTTGGTATGCAGGGAAGGGACAGACTAGACTGTTTTCACATAATTGTTTCATCATCATCTTCTCAGGGATATGCTTTTGTTTGTATGTCTTTTTGGTAGGGCGTCTGTTTGTGTGTGTTTGTGTGTGTGTGTCGGAGGGGTAGTGAGTGAAAATGAAATATAGAGAGTTTATGAGAGCAGATTTGTGTGTGTGTGTGTGTGAGAGAGAGAGAGAGAGAGAGAGAAAGGGAGAGGGAGAGAGAGAAGGACAGAAGAAGAGATAGTGAGTGAAAATGGAATATAGTATTCAGAGCGTGTGTGTGTGTGTGTATGTGTGTGCGTGTGTGTATGTGCGTTCACCTGTTCGCGTTCACCTGGGAGGGAGAAGGCTGAATATGAGATCAAAGGCAAACAACTTTATTGGCGGTCTCCATAATTCAGCAGCTATACCAGGGGTCATAGTCTTTCCTTTGAGGTTGAGCTGCACAGATGAATCTTTAATGCACTCCTGCCTGGGAATAATGGATGGCACGGGCCAGCTACTACACAGCCCTGCTCCAGGAGCAAGGAATGGGAAAGAGGGGGATGGGGAGTGAGAGGGAGTATATGGGAGGCCTGTATGGACAGAGAGAGGAATGAACAGAGAGAGGGATGTGCGGAAGAGAGAGCGTGAGGGTCAGGATGTCCAGTGCACTTAGTTCATAAAATGTGTCTGTCCTTTCTTTGTGCTTGCAGGGCTGTTCATATATATATATATATATATATATATGTGCTTTCCAGCATGTATTTTGATTGCCCGTGCACGCGCATGTGTGTGTGTGTGTGTGCGTGCAAGCATGCATTACATACATCATACCTATCATCACAATGCTTGGCCATATAGGCTGAATGTCCTCGTATGATAGTCTTTTCACAGCTGCGTAGCTCTGAGGTGCCCTTAGGGTAGAGGGATGATTGAGCTGCACCACCCTTCCCTCTGTGACCCACTAAGCCTCTCTGCCCCCTGTAGTCCCTTGGCAGTCCCGCCCCTGTCCACCTGCTCTCCCTGCACCTGGACTGGAACGGCAGGGCACACTGTCTCTACCCACCTGGAGGAGGGGGAACCCTGGGGACTTCCTAGGGGAGAAAGAATAAAGTCAGAGCCCAGCAGGTAATACAGAACCATAGGTTTTCTGGTTCAGCACAGCAGAAAATACTAGATTACGGCTTGCTGGCCCACTGAATAAATGTTACTGAACCAGTGTCTCATTGCAGATAACAAAGCTATGTTTTACAACTTCCTCTCAGAGAATGATCCCTGTTACCATTCTATTCCACGAATGGCATGAGATGGGCTGATACTGTACCGACCAAACGCAGCCTCATTGTTGTGCTTATTTAAACGGGAGCATTTCTGCTTGCTCAAACATGAACATTGTCCCCCTGTCACTGTGTGGCAATGTTATAAGTCTTAACAATAGCCCAAAGAGTAGCCATTCAATATGGAAATAGGACAAGTTTATGTTTATGCTGCCTTACCCATATGTTATCTTCCCTGTCTGCTTCTCTGAACACATAAACAGGCCATCTCTAAGTTTATGTACCCCACATTTATATCCCTGACGGCCCAGATGAGCTTCAGTCCTTCTGATGCTTAGAGTGCTGTCAGAGTGGTGTCACGCACTGCACTAACATGCTAACGCACTGCACAGCTGTGCCTGAGGGGACGGAGGGGAAAATATTGCAGAGAAATGGCAGGGTTTGTATTTTTCTCACTAAACTAGTTTGCAGGTATTTTGTATTAAATCATATCCACACAGTGCTGCATATTTGGTAAAAAAGTAATGTATTAAAAGGGGAATGTTATATTATTAGAGAGCGAGAGAATGAGGCACATAGTGTTGTGAAACTGGGTCACCCGCAGATGGAATGTGGAGCTGGCTCGTCTGAGCCGAAATGAGGTATAAAATACAAACAAATGAGCTTGAGATGCAATAAACCGAGCATCACACAATGCCCCCCCCGCCCCCCTCCCCTCTCACACACACACACAACACGTACACAAGCACACTCTTCACATCTCAGTTTGCACGAGATTGCATCTCAGCATTTTAGTCAATCAAAAGCTCCCATTCCCTCCCTCCTCTCGATCCCTATCCTAGCACAGGAGCCGGGAGAAGTGGAGGCAGAGGTGGGGGTGGGGAAGGTGTGGTGGGGGGGGAAGAGTAACATGTATTGGGGTGACAGAGCAGCAGGAAGAAGAAGGAAGAAGAAACAACAGGTGTTTATGACCTGACAAGAAGAAGAGAGATAGAGAGAGAGACCCTTACCCCTTGATCTAGCTCAAAATACCTTCCACTTTCATGTCTGTGAAAACAGCAGCGGCATGGAGGCAGAATACTCTGAATAGTGGAGGAGAGTTCATTATGGAATGACATTGACTCAGGCTGATTTGCTGAGACGAATCAGATTGCAAAATGAGACATATGCATTTTTTTCCTCCTCTCTATTCTCATTCCCTAGCGTGCAATGAAATATTAACTTGTCCTGTATGGCAGCCCCTTAAATTGCATGCGCTGCTCACACAAAAGGCCCAGCAAATGTGTCATTACCTCGTTTTAATCTGAACCATTTCCTCGGCTGCCTGCCTGTTCTCGCCTACCTAGACAGATTGCTGATCTGAGGGATCGAAATAGGGAACAGTGGAAAAATCCTATTTAAGGGTCTAAAATTCCACTCTCACCTCAATTTAAGGACATCCATCAACCGATGCCGACCATGACTTTTCTCAAAAATCTGCAACAACAAAGAGACTTTTTTTGTCTCCTGAAACATGGTGGCCAATAATTGGGTACTGAGCGTGCAGTGACATGAAAATGTCATCTGTGAAAAGCTTGTCTAGTAATGTTCCAGTGTTGATGATCAAGTTGTTAATGCTTGTTGATCATTATCACTGCTGAGTTCGCGTTGACACTCCTAATCTGTAATGCGTGTGTGTCAGAGGAAAAAGTGTTTTGTATTTGTCAAATTTTCCATCCACACTGTCATTACGGACCTCCACACTGCTCTCAGTACAATATTCTGACTAAAATAGCTCTTTTGAAATGAAAAGGTATATAATACAGACCATGCATCACATTATGTGTGTAATGTCTGTGGTATATAAGCATTATGGGTAAACCAAGGGTAAATCTTCTGTCTGGGAGACATTTGCCACACTGCCACTAATACTCCCATTGCAGAATCTCCTCTCCCTAATCATGTTATTTCCATTGTAAATTATTTCCCAAAAAGTAAACAAATAATCCCTGTGATCTGTGATGTCAATGCCTCTGTGCCTTCCCTTTCATCTCTCAGACCTACCATCACCACCACCCTTCTTTCCTCATCCAGCTTTCTCAAGACTGGTCCTCTCAGGAATTCTCACCTTAGATACAGGAGGCCTTCAAAGGATTCATTCACATTAAAATGCATGATTCCTCAGTGGTTCGATAGGTTGGAGTCTGTTATCCATGCTGTTTGCATAACAGATTCAAACAATCCAGATCATTTCCCAGCAGTCGAACTTCATCGTATTCTTATTATCTCTATACAGTGCGACTACCTCTGGTTCTCCTCCTGATGCTTCTCTTAGGGATTTCGTCGGGCCTAATTAGCCATGTTGATGGATTGTATAGACTGTGTGCTATGCTCTTTACGCAGGGTGGTGATGTGGGCTGGGAGGGTCTCTAGAGTCTGTGTTAGCGTAGTGGTTCCCTTTTGGAGAGCGCTGGCCATTAGCAGGCCTCTCACCCAGCCAACACAGGGGATTATGGGAATAAAGGAATGAGACTGCCTGACCTTGGCCTCACAGAGGCACTCCAGCATCAACTCATCACAGTGGGGTTGTGTGTTTGTTTGCAACTCTGTGTGCCGTGTGTGTGTGTGTGTGTGTGTGTGTGTGTGTGTGTGTGTGTGTGTGTGTGTGTGTGTGTGTGTGCATGGATGTGTTAATGTTGGGAATGCATGTGATGTTCTTGGAGCTGTAAGAGGCTTGACATCCTGGCCACAATAAAAAAGACAGAAAAAGAGTTCACACAAGTTCACACATAAACACTTCCAGGGCTCAGAGCACAGATCATCTATTCTATGAGAACGGTTTGCTTTCTCTGGCAACAGGGCTAACAGTAGCAGTAGCTCTGAAATTTCTATGAAAGTTCACCTTGCTGCACACAGAGATGCTGACATTCTCCCATCACACAGGATGAGCAGAGGGAATGGTACCTCGGTGTACTCAGCAGGAAGTCCTCTTCTTTCTTTTGTTCTGTCTCTGTCAACCTATCAATTAAGATCAAAATGAACCCGTGGAACTTGACAGCCTTGCAGGAGGTTCAGAGCAAGCCTTCAAAGCCCCACTGTAGCTGTACCTTGAGAAAGCACTCCCAGTTAACGATGGGTTGAATGCAGGAAAACAGGCAAAAACACTGACATGACTTTTCCTTTTCATCTTACCTGGCTGTTGGCTAACATGACCTCACAGCAGAAGATCTTTCTTTCCAGTCATCTAGCGTGTTGAAACTACAAAAAACACTTAATTCAAGATGAATGGCGTACATTCATCACCAATAGACGATGAACTGTAGGTCAAGGCAACATAAACCCACTTGCAAGACAACATTGTAAAATTCCTTTTGCATCAGTTTTGTGCTTCAATGTGTGCGGTATTTCTTTCCCCATGTTCTTATTTAATACATTAACACACACCCATGCACACGCACACACATACATCAAACGTGCACGCGCATGCAAACGTAGGATTGTCTGGTGCAAATGGTGGTTTCACTGATAACCAGTAGAGGGAAACAAAGCCCTGTCATTGTGCCACTACTACAGCTGCTATTATGGTGGCCCTCATGTGCTGTTGTGCATGCGTGCAGCAAGGGTACCATTCCAAGTCCATCATCATCCTACACCCACAGAGGTGTGTTTTGGGAGCTTCTACGATTTCAAATCAAAAGAGCAACAACCATCACAGGGTTGCCATAATAATTCAATGAATTATTGAACTGTTTGCAAAAAAAAAAATGCACATTCAATATTATAGACAAATTCATGTATAAGTGGCTAAAATGGTATAACAATTTTGACAGACAAAGGTTAGACAGATTAGATGTGTATTACGCTATCCACCTGGTGTTAAAAATACAGTATTATGGAGGAGGAGTGAGGAGTGAGGGGAGGCCCCACTTCATTCACTCCTGTCCACTAGGCACTATAGAGGTACAGTAAACCATTATCCAATCCAACGGCTTATTCTCCAATGCATTTAAAATGAATCAGACCAGAGTGTGTGAGATGGAGAGACCTATTCATTATAGTAATCTGCAATACTAGAAGGATTTTTCTTTCACCCTTTTCCTCAATAATTTCCTTCTCGTATTCACTGTTCAGTGTACATTATGAGTGAACTGAATGGGAACATTGCACCTTTAAGTAACTTGAACTGCAACATTGTGACTTAGGCAGCAATAGGAAGAGCAGGGTTAACGTTCCCTCCATCGCTGTCCCAATTTAAAGTGTACATCATCACAATAAATTATTCATACAATCAATTCACTAATCAGTGTTTATTGAACATCACCCGGGGATTGGTTATTTTTACTTTGCCCCCATCTAATGCATTGTTTCCATTCACTTCCAGCACAGCAGGGAGTGACAATGATAATGATCACGTAGATGTAGAGAAAGAAAAGATGACATGAAAACAAATTTATTGTCATTTTCACATCACGCAGTCTACATGTCTTTACACTAACTAACTTGACAAGACACCGCTGCAGGATCCTGATGAAACCACGGAACGAAACCAAAGAGTTCTTGTTGGCAAAGCAAGAGAAGTCATACATATCACAGCTAAACTCATTCTTAGTTATGATTGTCTTTTATCAGTTATTTTGTAAATGGTTAAACTTCATTCTGTTCGTTTCTCTGTGTTCGGTGCCAGAAGGTAGAATACTCATTAAGTCTCATTGATGGGGGAGAAAATGCAACGCTCACGCTATTTTGCATTTCACAGACTTGTTTGATGTTTTCATTTTTAGTCTCTCTCACTCTCTCTGTTTCTTTCAGTTTATGATTTTTCTGACTCCTTCTATTTTTCAGCAGGCAAGAGATTCATATGAAGGCTTAAAACAGGCTCTGTGTGGGACAGATAGCAGAGGGAATTAACAGCCATTTCACGCTAGCACCTCGGTGGCCGAGCAGGGCAATGGGAGAGGGAAGCAGTTTGGGTGCAGCCAGGGCACTGACGGCCCCCGAGACACTCTGTAATTGTCCCACTCTGAAGAGCAGGTAGGTGTGCAAATTACCAAATGTGCCGTGTAAGCCCATTTCAGCCAGCTCAATCATTGTCAAGCATTTCCAAGTTTTGAGTGACTGCATTTTGGGTTCATTTCTGAATTTCTCGGTGTCATGAATGGAGCAGAATTTGAGGTTTAAATACAACAGATATGATACGTGAGATGTGCCCCAGCTCTGTCCGGCATATCTCTGTTATCCCAGTGATTTTTGTCCTTTAAAATTTTTCAATTAAATAATTTTCCATCTTACATTCTTAAAGTTAGTTCAAAGGTACATTTTCACATTTCCTGTCTTTAGTTGCATGGAAATATAAATATTATAAATATTTCCAATTTTCTTAATGCCATGGCAATGCTACGATTTGTTTCTCCAAGAGTCACATTCATTTAACAGCATATGATTGAGGCGATAAGGACTATTATGCTATTATGACTTTTTTAAACACTTCTGTGATTGTTTTGTGATCAGATTTTTTTTTAAGTCCATTCATAAAATGTGAATAGTTTGCCCGATGTGTCAGGCCACGTTACATTTCAATTTCCATTCCTATGCCCACACCATCTTGTATTTCACTTTGCCTCCCCTTCCAACTTTTTACTGGGCTGAAATTCCTCCCCTTGATGTATTGCCTTTATATAAGAAGGTGTCAAAGCTGCAGGAATGTGAAGGATTGCAGGGCAACCCGGGAGTGCCTCGGGGTGGGCAAAAAATACCAGCTGATGTCACCCGGGCTTCCGCCAACAGAGCTGCAGCCTCTGTAGGCGTAGTGGGGTTGGACCACAGTAGGAACAAAGGAAACACTGACCCTTGTCTGACAATAACGTACCACTGCAGAAGAGCAGTAGACCTTACACAGAGGAGGAGAGTGGACCTGGCATCACGCACTGTGGTTTCTGTCTGACCTCTCCCTGCATTCACTGTCATCCACAGGCCACTCTTGGGGCAGGTGCCAGGGCTTTTAGGACACAGGTCCCGTGAGCTGTTAAGGGTGGGGTGTAATGCTGACTGGGCAGGAGTGGAGCTGAACACGTGGAGCAGCACTTAAAGTCCTTAAACAAGGTAAACTCATTGAGAATTAGTACCTGTATGAGAATTTCACAATTCAGTGTTGGTTGAACTTACAAACATGACACATAGGTATATAAGTGTGTACGTTCTAGCTTGGGCTGGGCAGGTGCTTATTTCTGGTGGCATATCCAAAATGCTGAAATCAGCTGTTTGCAGCTTCTGAACCCTGGATAGCCAAGTTATTGACATTGAAAAGTCTTTGGAAAGTGATGTCAATCACAAAGTCAATGTGTCTCATGTATCCCCTTTAAAAGACCAATTGGCTTTAAATCCAAGAGATGGTTTTAGCCAATCTAACATTGAATATAAAAACGTAGGCTTCATTAAAAATATTCCTCAGGATGCTTTTATTTGGTGTGAGGGCCGAGCACCTCTATAGGAGCTGGGCTGTGTGTGTGTGTGTGTGTGTGTGTGTTTGTTTGTGTGTTGTGAGTGTCATTTGGAATTCAAAAGAATATCAAATGAATGAATGAGGTATTCACTGACATTTTAATTGATTTGATTCATTATCAATCAACTCAATTCATATCCACAATGTTTCAGATTAGGAGCTATGACTACACATAACAATATTGTGCTTTTCTTCAGAATACCCCTAAATTCACTAGACTTATTACACCCCCAGATATTGCACATCCAAAAGAGAACTTAAGTCTCCTGTTTGAATCAAGAACATCTCAGGTCACGTCTGCCCCACATGTCCAGCTGCCCTAGAGCGGCTTAATATCAAAGATAAGTCTGAGGTCTGAATACCAATGGCTATAGTATTGATATTAAATCCCCACTTAGATGTTTTAGATGTTTATTTCAGGAAAACTAAATGACTACATGAGATTATGCTTCTTTTTTTCTCAAAAATTTCAAAAATATTGTCTCCTGAGATTGTGTCTTCTTTGGGTTTGAATATTCATTTTCTTGATCCTATTTTTCAGCTACAAACCTGTCACAGTGAGGCATTACAATATAATTCCTGTGTCAAGTCATGTTGCCTTGATGGCTGAACAAATGCCTCTACAATAACAACAAAAGATAGGGGCTAAAAAGAGAGAAAAAAAACCCGATATTCCTCCAGTGCCCAGATCCCGCCACATTCCGTGGCCTGGAGTGCCACTCAAGTGACAGTCTATATGGAGCATTGCTGCGGCCACCAGCAACTATTGCGACGAACGCACCTCAACTGTGAAATTGGGCGGGCATGTTGACCCAAGAGCTTCCGCTTAGGCCTTGCCTCCTCAGTATTCAGCCACCCATCCAGATCAGGAGCAACACCGTCTCCTACACTCATCTCACAGTGGAGAGCCTCTCTGCCCATTTCACTCAAGTGCTCACAGTCTGCAGCGCAGCGATCAGACAACCTGTTGACGTGTGGCACCTAACTCTATGTGTCATGGTCTAGAGTGTTTTTCATTCTGTGCTTGTCAGTGTAGTGGGTGGCCAGTTGCCACACTTGATTGGTTCTCTGAGTGGACAGAGAAACTTCTGCAGTGTTGTCGAAAAGAAGAGAAATTGTAGAGATTCACCAACAGCAGTCTTTTTGAGAGGCTGACGTCAGCCAATGGGCTATTCTAGTTCTACTATGACTCATCGCCCAAGTAAAAAAGTAATGAACGTTGACTATAGGTCACTATGAGCAGACTATTGTTATTCGGGGCTAAAGACGAATAGCAGAGATGCAAGGTAAAGTTTTAGCTGAGTCATCTAAGCAAGGTCGAATCCTTGACATGGCTTCATATTTTACTTTGTTCCTGCTTTCTTAGAATCTTTTATTTGCTTGAATTACTTATTTGTTTTAAGAATACATTCAAGTCACTATTCATCAAAACAAGAACAAAGGACAGCAGGCATTTAGGACCTCATCTCTCATCAGGAGCCAATTCAACCTGGTTCTTATCTAAATGTTGACATTTGAACCTGAGAGCAATATCTTGAGAAATTACAGCTTTAAGCCTTCCTTAATGGTCAAACCAATGGATAGAAATCAGCAGTCATCCTTTTAAACCCTGTAGCAGCAGACTGCTGCCCCTGGAAACACTGCCAAGTGGCGAGGCTTGATGAATAATATATCCAAAAGGGAAGGAGATATGACAGCAGGAAATTAAACACACTAATACTGGGAATGGAGGACAGGACGATCAGGACTTAATTAAAGACTTTGAGGAGTAGAGGGCATGATTTAAGGCCATAGATATACTTTCGTGCTGACATCAACGATGAGCTAAGGATTATGGGGGCATGGCAACTGGGTGTGATTCGGGAGACCTCGTGCCCCCTTATGACTCTCATAATGAGTTGCTATTTCTGCTGTGGGATAATTACTCCCCTCCACGTGTTAACATGATGTAAGTGTCTGGAGAAGAGTCAGCTTTCTAATAATACATGTGCTGGCAGTGAGCTTTATTTCACCTCATACAGCCTCAACCTCTGTTGTTACAACACTGGACCTCTGAAGAGGAACTACACAGAAATGGAGTTTTTTTTCATATAATCAAAGGCATCGCTGTTTAATTCTGTGTAAGTAAGTACCAGCATCCTCCACAGTAGAACACCCCTCTTCCTGTTGTACAGTAGTTATTCAATTGAGATGCATTACAGATGACAGATGTTGGGGGGGAACTGGACAATCGCTCAGAGACACTACAGGTACAATCTTTTACACAAGAGAAATGAAGAAAAAGGGAAATAAAAACTCTACTACTCTCCTTCAGCTTTTAACAGCTGCATCATACATCTCTCTGGGGGCCACCATGGAAAGGTAGCTTAGGCTGCTATTCATCTTTGGTGACATGTTTATTTTTATTTACACTTTCCGTCCAGCTCTTCAAGCATAATTTTTATTTGCAACTGCACGTGTTGTCAACGTGTGTAGTGTGTGTGTGTGTGTGTGTGTGTGTGTGTGTGTGTGTGTGTGTGTGTATGTGATGATAGCACTTTTCTAATTTGACCTCATCTAATGACACTGATAGAAAGAAGCCTGTCCATTTTCATAACCATTCTGCAGAGATCTTATTATTATAGCATACAGAAGTAAGTATTTCCATGATATTTATCCATGGAAACATTGCTGTAATCTTTATGGACTACATTGTGCCTCATGAAAAATAAAAGATAGCAGTAGTAGTAAGAACATTGTGAAAGAATATGATGGCAAAAAAGTGGATTGGATCTTGCTGCGATGCCTTTGGGCATACAATTATAGCACTTTTTCATTTCAGAAAGAAACAGTGATGTTTCAATTTGTCATCTGCGTGTCAGCTTTTTCCTTTTTTTTGTTGTCGGGCTCCAGTAGTACAGAGTTTCTGAAATGCTTCAGTGAAAGGAGAAGAAACTTGCTGTTAAAAGTAACACAGGGTATTTTTCAAATTTTTGGTTTGTTGCTGTGGCACTCATATGGGATAATTCAATACGTCCTCATAAACATTTGGAGACACTGCAGCAAAGCAGACATAATGACATTTTAAGGGTAAATGTATTTCTTCCAATTAAGCGGATAGAAAATCAACAAATGAAATGGGAAAGGATCTTTATCTCATCTTACTCATCCACCCATCCTCCAGCTGTGCATATCTTCCCCCCAACCGGTCCTCTCTTTCCACCTCTCTTTCCTACCTTCAGTTGCCCCTCCCATAGATAGTGGATGTAAGGTTGATAAATGGAGCTAATTGTTTTATGGCAAGGCTGGCCTGATGCTGGCAGTGCAATCAGGCTGAATGAGGAGGCCTTGGGGAGGCCATTACCCTTCCCATTGTTAGAAAGGACAGGAGGACGAGGCTAGGCCAATGCACTCTGGAGGGACTGGGTCACTGTGAGAGACCCTCTGGCACTGTGCACTGCAGCAGCCTTGACAACACACACATACACACACACACACACACAAACACACACCACCTCCAGAATTAAATAAAAGTTTGTCCAGTCAAAACCATCCAGTTGCTGTAATTCTATAGATTTTTCACAGTATTGCTTTAGTTCTGCATTATTTCTACAATAAAACATCCTAACTTAAAGTATGACTTAATAATAACCTGGTTATACCATGGATCTTGATATCATTTCGAAACCCATACATTTTTGGTTTGGAATTAATTTAGGAAAAATCCACCCTAAAACAATTCAATACTGTTAAAAAACTGCTATTGGCAATGTACTGGGCCCGTTGTGTTGTTTGTTTGGTGGTGGATTTTTCTTATTCCTGCGGCTAACTGGCCAAACATAGATGATGTGATGTGTCATATTGAGATATTTTCAGTGCAGCTACAATACAGATTAATGTTCAAAGCAAGAGAAACAGAGAAATGTTTCAGCTATCTTAAACATCAGTGGTAACTGTCATGTTTTGGTGTCAGTCCCTAAGAATCAAAGAATAAAGGCTTATTTCTAGACTCATCATTTTGCACCAGCCTTCAACAATCCATGAAAAAGAGAAATCCATAGTAGAAGAGGAAGAGATACCAATTTCTCCAGTAGCCTCAACAGACCATAATGCAATGCAGCCATGTTGCGTTTTGAGTAAGGAGCACAACTCTTTTCTCTTTTTTCTTGACTGGAAAAACTTGTTGTTATTATTACTATCACTATAGCTATTGCTGTCTGCACTCTGCACACGATGATATATAACAGTTTAGGAGTATCTAAGGGTGGAATATTCCTTTAACTAAAGGTGTTGTTGTGTTGTCCAAATATCTACAACATCTTTACCATATATGTAATATATGTAATCGGTTAGAAAGAAAATATTCCATATTCGAATATGGAATATTTTCTTTCTGGCAGCAGGCCACTCCTATGAGGTCCAGGTGCTCTTTATTATGTAATGGCTAAGTTAGTGCCTATGTATGATTAGCAGTGAGATGAGAGGACTTCTTGATGGAGATAGTGTTTGGCACTGAGTGATGAGAATTGGGCACAATTTCATTCATTTCATGAAATCATTGAGGACATGCTGTTCTTGCATCAGCATGAATACAAAAATATGGCAATTAAACAACATAAATTGGCTAGTTACTAATCTCTGTGTGGAAATTAAATTAGTTACAGCTACAGTGACGCTATACTAATTGGTTGTTATTGCAATCACCCAATCACCCTATTTTTTCATTTAGTCAAGTTTTGTTGTTCTGACTTTTCTAGAGGTGCAGGCCCTCATTGTTGTACAGCATTCTGCACCTGTAAAGATAACAGGCTGGCAGATGAGGCCACAACATTCACAGGAAATAACTGTGGCACTTGAGGCAATCAAAATTATTGCCATCTGCTGCCATTTCATTAATGACAATGAGCACCAAGGGTATTGCAATCAGAGCCATTATGTCCCTCATGTGCAGAGGACTGTTCAGAAGGATTTTTATACAGTTCTAGCAGGTGTATTGACCACTGCAGTTAAGAAGGAAACACTCCAAAAATCATGTTAAGTTTAAGAACTCTGCAAACATACACCAAAATCTGTGTCAAAACACTTTCATGGCTGGTGTGAAGAAGAAATGAAGAAAATTACCCCTTGATGTGTGTTCTAAGACAGACTGTTGTTGCACTGAGGTACTCAGTGAGGTACTCAGGTATAAATTGCGTACTGTGTTGATCCAATACAGCAACAAAAAGAACACTTTTAGCTTTGAAGATAATTAGACCTCTCATTTGGATAAGTGCGGGCACTTCTTTAGCAAGTGTCTACACACATGCTGTTAACTTTACTTTTATATGTTCAAACCCTGAATGAAGACTCTTGTGCTGATGTAGCAGAGCCGTACAACCAGCAGTTTTCTAATAGTGAGCGCTAATAGAGGCTTACCTTTGAGAGGAGATTGCTCCACCAACCTCTCAATCTGAGGGTTGACATTCTAATGCCACCACAGCTGCTGACTACTCACTTTCAGTTTAGTCAGTTCAAAATCTACAGAGAACCTCTCAATCATGGAGTTTTCCATCTCAGTTTTTTCATAATTGCTTGGGTATGACAGCCTTCTTATGCCAAGCTTTTCACATTTGAATTTTGAAAAAAAAAAACTTCTGAAATTATTTAACAAAAAGTAAATTAAACTCATGACTCAAAGTCAAATAACTAGTTGGATTCTGGACCATGGAGGTGTAAGTCAACTCAAGTATCTTTTTTATTTGTGGGTGTCTCATGGTTATTGGTAGTGATAGAAATGTGCAGATGGAGACATATGGTGAAATTTGTGGGTTTACATTTCAGCCCAGAGGACAAATTAAGTTTAGTTAAGTTTAAGTCAGAGGTGAAATGTTCTCTCCTCCATCCACTTTGAGCAGCTGTCCCTGCTAACCTACCCCAATTAAGACTTGAAATATCCATTCATTCATTTTCTCTACCCGCTTAATCCCTTTCAGGGTTGCGGGGGCTGGAGCCCATCCCAGCATACATTGGGCAGAAAGCAGGTCACAAAATAATTCTCTACTGGTATTGAATCACTCACTTTGTATGAGGATAACCCATTTCTGAGACTGTGTAAAGAGAAACTTTTAATAAAAGCACGTAACACTGATTTCATAACCAGGATGTGGAAAATGAAGCCTTTTATGATTCTTTCTGAACAGTTAACCATGAATAAGTACAAAAATCAACAATGAATCTGTTGGAAAAAACCCTCTACTACGCACATCTATGGGGGAATTTATTTTTTAAATGGTTCAATTTGAAATGCTGTTGAAAAATTGATTCAACCTTGATCAAACTTGTCACTAGTAAAACTATATGACAACACTATTCCTGAAAATATGTTTTATTTCATTCCATTGTTTTTGAAAACAATAATATTATTTCATTTCAAAGCATTATGCAGTTACAGCTTTATTTGTTTATCAAAACTTGTTAGTCTTTGTTTATCAAGACTTGTTAGTCTTGATAAACAAGATACAGTTTGTCCAATACACATTATGGCCTACAGCATGCCTATTAAATCTCGTCTCCAGATGTCCAACAGTTCTGTTCTCTGGCTCCGTCTTTCCCCTCACACTCACAAACACAACACACACACACACACACATCTAAATGTATAGTACTCTTTACAACACTATACCCAGCGTTTCAGCCTCTGAGCTCTCTGAGCTGTCTCCCTCACTGCCTCCATCAACTCTCCATTTCACATCGTCCTCACGGTCACTAAATCCTAGCCTTTCATCAGCAGCAAGAGCCAGTTCTGGCCTTTTCTTTCTCCTTCTTTTGCTTTTCCTCAGAACAGTAGGCCTACCTCTCTACCAATGTGCCATCATGAGAGTATGCAGGTTATTATGAGGGGCCGTATAGGCCATAATTTAAACTTACCTCTCATACATACTACTGAAAACATCTCACCTCTCACATACACTACTGAACACCTTTCATATACACTACTGAACACCTCTCATATACACTAATGAACACTTCTCATATACACTACTGAACACCTCTCATATACACTACTGAACACCTCTCATATACACTAATGAACACTGCTCATATACACTACTTAAAACATCTCACCTCTCACATATACTACTGAACACCTCTCATATACACTACTGAACACCTCTCATATACACTAATGAACACCACTAATATACACTAAACACTGCTCATATACACTACTGAACACCACTCACCTCTCACACATACTACTAAAATGTCTCACATACACTACTGAAAACCTCTCATATAAACTACTGAAAACCTGTCACATACACTACTGAAAACCAGTCACATATACTATTGAAACACTACAATATATACTTCTAAAATGCATTATACTTGCATATATAAACTGCTTAACCATTTCACTAGTGTATGTGATCGCATTTCACTATGTCGTTAACTACACTGTTCCGCTCCGGTCGTACTGTAGCAGCAGCACCAGCACCGGCAGCCATTCCTCCTCGCTTCGACATGCAGCGTTGTTTTGGATCATGGGGGGCAAGCAAGAGGAAAAGGTAAGCATGCTAACTGACCTACATAATATTGGTATACCATGAATAGCCTAATGGTAATCACTTTCCAAACAATGCATTTATTTATTTGGATTCGTTGCTCACTCAATTCTGTCAGCTAACGAGGTAGTTAACCAACTATTGGAAAGCAACATTGTGTGATGGTTGGAATGATTGAGTGATTGAACCACATTCTGTTGAAAGTGGAGCAAGCCTGCCAAAAGCTAATACTATTAGGTAACTAGAAAAGGCTTCAATTGTTTCAATTGTTTCTATTACAAATGTAACTGCTCAGCACTCAGAGAGGACCAGTACTTCATTGCTGGCAGGGCCTTTGCAGTCAGCCTTGTGCATGGTGGTCCTCCTCCAGGATACATTTCACAAACTAGGTTTTCCTGTCTTGTTGGGGGTCCAGAGACAGCCAACCCTGTCTTGGAAGACATAGCTGACATAGATTTTTATGAAAAACTCAAAAAGGTTAGACTGATTTGCTTTTTTACCAAGGTGACATTTTACTGCAATAGTATAGATTATACGTCATGATAGTGCTCTTACAACAAATATTGTGATTGTGTGATGTGCCACCATACTATATTGTGGATTATGTTTGCTTCAAAATGTTGAGTGTCAGATGGTCAATGTCAGATTCCAACCAAACGCTACAGCAGCTGATTTCACTCACAACGAAACCTAGCAAGGTGCAAATAAACCTTTGGACTAAAAGGACTAAAAATTCACAGCACTGAGTGATGAGATTCATTCATGTCCTATTAGCCTTTGTATCAAGAGCTCTTTCGGCAATTTTGAACAAAAATGGCTGTCGAGATTTTTTTTTTTGGCAGATCTTTTAATTAACATAACTTAAATGGAATGGTTGCAATCACATTTCATGTATTACAATACAATTTTATAAAATTAACATTTAGATTGTGTATTGTATGGAAGACTTCAAAATAAACCTTGTTTTGGTGTTATGATGTTGTCTATTAGGCAGACAAAAAAATCCTACATGCCCTCTACGTTTTCTAAATTGAAATTTAACAAGTCTGTTGGGAGTTTGCAATCAAATTTCATGTACATCACAACATGTATTTGGGTTGATGTCAAGTCTTTTTTCAGACACCAGTTCTAAACTTTAATTGGACACACTGCTTTTCATGGGATCAAAAGGTGTTTTGAACTACTGTCTTCTAACTGTGAAGCCTCAAGCAATGTGATGATTGTGAAATATGCTCTGCTGTCCCATCACTGTGTGATGGTTTGAGTGGGAGATATCAATAATCATTCTTTAGTATTCCTGCCATGAATCCGCAGTTTCTTATATGATTAGCTGTTTCGTCTCACTGATTGTTACTAATGTTTTCACACTTGGTTCATCTGTTTCTTGTCAGAAAAATAGCTTTCCCCCCTTCCCTGGTTGTTTGTTCATTCATGTCCTTCCAGTTGTTGCAGAACAATGATTTTGGATTTAACCTTGGTAATCTCTCCCCTAAGAGACATTTGAACAAGAACACTTTTGGTCACATTTGGTCATTGTGTTTTAGCTATCCTGCAGAAATGTGTTTCAGTACCCTCCCAGCTTGGCCATTAATGTTTGTGTAAGGCTCGGTTCCACCCCTGTAAACTCAACACACCAAATGCTCCTGCTGCCAAGAGGTACACGGGTGGACCACCTTTACTAGATCGCCGACAGTGGGGATGTTGAGTTCCTTCCAGCTGTCCCTGCCTATCCAAATCAAGGCCACACTCTCCCTCACACTGTGTTTTCTCCAATCACTGGAGCCAATTACAGATATAGCTCATCAGTTTACAATGGCAGCGGATATGAAGGGAGTTATTTTGTCTGAGGGCAATCAGTGCCAAATGCAGCCTCTTCATGCCTTGGTTCACCCTCACCCATCAGTTAACCATAATTGTCTCCTCCCTCTAACAAGTCCCCAGCACACTTTGGCCCAGAAAACTCACTACGCAGCAACACACTTAGGGGTGAATGACCTAAACAATGCTAGAGAACAAAGTCTGAATTTGAAATACCAATAAGTGGTGTGATACGGTGTATGATTACGCTGAAAGACATTTAAATATATAAACGTTTAAGTCTGCTAATGTGGCTTCATTTTCTTTTTTTTTCAGTGTTCATTTAATAATCTGCTGTTGGCTTCCTCAGATTTCCCTGCAGAGCTGGAATTCTGCATCCCAGTTTATTGACATCCATTGTAAAAGCCGAACAACAGACACAACTCTTGTCAACCCGTGTTCATTAATTTCCCTTACCGGTTCATTCCTATTCAGGGTTTCAGGGGGGATGGAGCCTATCCCAGCATGCATTGGGCATGATATACAATGACATACAAACATACACACACACACACTCTCCCATTCACACCTATGCACAGTTTAGAGTCTCCCATCCACCTGACTTGCATGTCTTTGGAATATGGGAGAAAACCCACATGAACACAGGGAAAACATACAAACACCACACACAAATGAACCGTGTAAGTAAGAAAGAAACTTGATAACCTTGTTATAATGTGTTCCTAACCATAGCTACAGTAATCAAAAAACATTCAAGAAATTCATTACAATAGCATTTTCTGTGATCAGTCATGAACAGTTGTCAACATATAGAACCACGTGAATTTCCATTTAAAATATCTGTGTTATGGTAGAGGGCAGAGGTAATTATCAATGGTTTCTCTCCCTTTAGAATGATAAACTGGGCAGGCTGATAGATGGATTGCTGTGCTCTGCATATATGGGGTTAAAAACATTGATCTCTGGGATTAATGATGGCCCCAGAGGGGTTGATGGCAGTCAAATAGTGTTTCTGTAATTATAAATTTACGTGGGGCTAATAACCCTAAAGGTGCTGACATGCACACTTTCATGTTCCACAGCTATTGTGGTGGTTAAAGAATTTATTTTCCTGTCACTTATATTATTACTTTGCAAATTACAAATGACCAACTCAATCCTCAAGGATGTAATGTATTAAGGTGTGCCTGAAGGATTTAAGGATTTAAAGTATGGAATCTTTTCCCATGCATTCACATAAAACTTTACGATCCCAGGTAATAAATAAGCACTGAGCTGGAAATGTCCACGTCCAATCACTCTTTTATACTCAGAAAGGTGACTCAAAATGGTGGATGATGTATTGATTAGCTCGCTCACAGACTGTTGTAAAAAACAGGTTGACCTACCTGAATCTGTACACCAATATGTCATGCTCACCATCGTTTTCCAACTAGAGCACAATATACTTGACAGTGTCGGAGCCCTCAAGCTTCTTGGTCATGTAACAGCACACACTGATCACTGATCAAGATCAAAGATGATGGTATTTGCAAACAAAATATTTTAATGCTAACTTTGCCTAGCTAAAAACCTCATAAAATAAAAAAATAAAAAATGTTTTAAAGCTACAGTACAATGATTTCAGTAAAACAAACTTGTTTTCTAAATTGAAATTTTTTTGGTTCAACTACTACTATACTAAACTGCTATATCTGGTGCCCCTTTCTCTATGCTCAGCTAATTCTCAGCAGATTGAGTGGGTGTGGCCCTGGCCCTAGTCTGACCAAAAGTAAGTGGGCAGTTGGTATAGCCTCCCCATTGGGTACGCTGAATTTGTATTACTTTTTCCCCCGCTGTAGTGCAACAACAACAACAATGTAGCCAGCAAGTTAGCCATACATAGGCGCGGGAAGATGTTTTGAGTTCAGGGTGCTGAAATTCGAAGCGACAAATAGTTTGCGCTGGTAAAGCCATGACATAATGTTTATGAACAGAATGCGCTTTGGAGACAACAACACCAATTCATTTCTCACATAAATAACGTTGCAACAATACAATATGTAAAAAAAAAAAAACTATTTTGAGGTTATAATTATCGTGGATTAATGTCTTATCATTTTTGTTATTAATAGGCCTACGTCTTTTTGAACGATCAGAAAACAGCGAATATATTTTCATAATGAACACATTTTGAATTATAAATTCTAAAAGTAATTTGCTCAACACTGATTCATATATTGTAGCCTACCAAATATCAATCTTTACAGAGGACGGTCAGATAAGCCATACGTAGTTACATCCTGATTGAAACACAATGATGGAAAACAATTGGATCTTGCAGTATGGCAGGTCTGGGCAATTCATTCTGTGAAAAAAACAAAAATCAAACTGCGATTGGTTTTCAGAAATATAAATAGCCCAGGGCATTTTTTCCCCTATGCCACAACGATAAAGTTCTCTGCCAGACTACGGCCGAGAGACAAACCTAGTTCATGTTAGCCTAGTTAATGAAGCCTTTACGTAGGCTACTTCATGTACGGAATATGTAATTTGAATATGTGCATTACTATCTGTCCCTTTACTAAAGCTCCAGGATGGAGGTATATATTCTGTACCATGTACAGAAAAATGGCAGGGTGCAAAAACTCATGTGCATTATTACCTATTCACAGTATGTCTCTATTGTCAAATATATAGAAATATATACCATGAGGCAAACTAGTGCAGCATGTATAGATTAGTCCAGAGCCTAGGAATGCAGGAAAGCATGTTGGTTACCGAGCACACAACCATTGTAATGTTAATGAGTGTTTACTTATCATTTATTTTTATTTTGCCGATGAGCAAGGCAACATTATCCCCAACCTTCAATACAGCCATCAAGTGCCAAACATTGCCATCAGCCATCTGCCATTGAGGGAATGCTGTTATATCAATGAAAGCTGCTCCACTGCCTGCGCTGCTGATGTTGCACTGTGTCCAGTGGAAGCGCCCAAGCTCAAAAATCACAGAGGTTCAATTCAAAATGCCTACACATCTTTCAAAGTGACAAACATACTCCAAAAACCCCACTATACAGATGTCTGACTCCAGTTTGTGGCTGTGTGGTAGTTTGTTTCAGCTTAGCTTTTTCTCCATTTGTGCACATAGCAAAAAATACCAAAGCTATACTTTAGGTACAAACACTTTTGCCCTCTGCTGCTCTTTCAAAACAATGTGCTCTGTAGTGTAGGAAGAAGGCCACAATGGCTATGCTTACATGCATGGAGTAATCTGGCTATAGGCCATATTCAAAACTCTATGAAGTTCGTAGACTCACCAAACACACAGTGAGTTAGCCCCCGTAGCTCCATCTCAGCCTTCTCCCAAACCACTGAAGTTAATGGGGCCCTCTTTTTACAGCTCAAAAAAAGGATAAAATGTCCATCACATTTCTCTGAACAGCTCCTGCAGCACAGTCCAAGTGTTTTACAGGAAAAAGAGTGCACTGTGGGTCCAAAAGCCCAATATTTACCTCATTATGCCCAATATTTTCCTCTATTTCTGTCAATGACTGGCTATGCTTCATGTGTTTAACCACAGTCTGCTTTCTGCTCCTCTGTGCAATACATAAAACTTATGAAACTTCCAATTACATTTCTGTCAAACTCTACATACTTTTTCCTGATATTGTTTGCTCCCATTCATCTTCCTGACTACAGTGCTTTGATACAGCTTGGCCTGCATGGAGCTTAAGTATTTTCATCACTGCCTTTACCAGCATTGGTGGTTCAAAGAACGTGAATGCTATTTTACATCACATGGAGTGCAGCAACACACATTTAATTAGGTTTACCGTCATTCCCTTTGTCAACATCACTTATCTTGTCTGCATTGCTTTTCTTGGTTTAAAATGAAATCATGGTTTTTAATAGTGGAGGACTTAGATCTTGCAGGCTCTTAGTAGGTGAGTTTGCCTTAGTTTCAGTATCACCATCATTTTTACCTAATGACTGCAGTACTTTCATTTTCAAGTAAAATTAAGTGTGATCAAAGGCTTTCGACTACATTTTTGGTAACAACTTTAACTTTAACTGGCGTATTAACGTTAAAGTATTGTAAGTACACAATACAAAAAAGTAATACAAAAGTACTCAGTACTATTGTAGGGAAATGTTGCCCATAATGTACCAGTTGAATATTGATGATGGTGTTTGCTTGTATTAATTGGCAGAGAAGTGTCTAACACCGATGCCTGTGAATGGCAATGATGCAATGGCTAAAGATAAGCCTTCTCAGTAATTACTATTGACATTGCTTTAAAAGTAAGCCATGAAACAGCTCCTTTGGGGCATCGGCCCGTGCTGCATCTTCTCTGTTCTCAACAAAAATAACTGTACCTGTAGCCTACAGCACAGAAGAAAAAAAACAACAAGAACATGAGTCATCAGACAAAAAAAGGCATTATTATACATTGGCCATGTTGTTTGTCTACATGCCAGTCAGTGAATGAATGAATGAATTCCTTCAGGGCAAAAACACAGGGCCAAACAAGAATAGATTGGGTGAATGTGAAATCACATAGATTTCTCAAATCTAAATAACGTTTTACTCCGAATCATTTTTTTTCATTTTGCCTTTATTTGATAGATATGGTAGAGAAATACAGGAATGATTGGGAGAGAAAGAGAGGGGAACGACATGCAACAAGGGCCGCTTAATTAATTCATGAAATAGTCAAGCACTGTGTTGACTCTCAAATTCTACATTTCATAGATTTCTGGATTTTATTACTGTCTCTTTCGCATACAGTTGTATGGAACCCATCTGCAGTGCTTCGGAGGCAGTGGAGTGAAGTGACTGAAATCGTACGGAGCCCGGGAAGGGACATGGAGAGAAAAAAGAAGGTTGAAAGGTTGAAAAAAATAAAATAATCGAAGGTTAAAAAAAAACCATTTTCATTTAGGTCAATGTACTTCCGGGTCAGTTCAGCACCATGGAAACAACCACAACAATGGAGCGCACACACCCCTGGGTGAATTAGAATTTTATTTTGAGATTGGCCTCAAATATTAAGACATTAAATCAGTACTTGGCAGTAAGCACGGTTTTCACATAAGTGAGACATCTGAAGAGAATACTTAGCACAAGGGGACACTCGTCGCAAAGCATACTCTGACCTGGCAGTACTGGTTGAATTCATTAGCAGTAAGGATGTACGCTAAATGCAAAGAACATGGACTATATGTGAGGAAAGAGGATGTGCGCTTGGTGTAGCTACTTCATATGGCACCTGGACTTATGATAAACTGAAGCCATAACGTTATGTCATTTGTGTCAATGGAAGTATTGATGGTTTTTCAAGGAAAATATCCTGGCTTAATGCCTACACAACAAGTAGTGACCTAAGATTGATTGGAGGGTATTACATAGAAGCAGTGCAGCGTTTAGGGGCCTGCCCCAGAGTTGTGAGAGGCGATCTTGGAATCGAAAATGGCTACGTTAGAGGCTTTCGGCGTTTCCTCCTCCCCACTCACCCAGGCACCCACGCACCCTTTAAAGTTACTTGGAGGGAGCTAGCACCGCCAATCAAAGAATTGAATATTGGTGGGGTTCTGGTTATCCTTGTTTGCAGACCTCAGACATGATCACTGTTGTGTAGCCATTAAGCCAGATCATTTTCCGTGAAAAACCATCAATACATCCATTGACACAAATGCCATAACATTATGGCTTCAGTTTATCATGAGTCCAGGGGTCCGTTCCAAGAAGCCGGTTTAACAAACTCTGAGTCTAACCCTGAACTCTGAGTTGATTAATTCATAGATAGGAAACTCTGGGTTTTCAGTTCCAGAACGGCTGATCTGAGTTAGTTCAATCAACTCTCGGTATGTTAACCCTGAGTTAAGCGTGTGCCTGACGACAATAAAAAGCCATCATAAATGGAGGTCTGATACTACGATTCACCATGGCAACCGGCAAGCAGAAAAGGTCGTCGTATGTCACCCCACTGGAGTTGGTAGTGCTACTACATGCATTTGGGGAGTATGAACACATTTTCAAAAAGAAGAGCAACACAGCTGCAGCTGCAAAGGAGAGGGAATTGGCATGGTAGAGAATCGCTGTCCCAGTCAATGCGTACGTTTGAATGCAGTAGTGTATTCATTTAACATTTAACCACACTTTCTTATAATATTACCTACATGTGAGAAAGTGGTGGAATGGTATTGGAAAAAAAATATTTTCATTTAGGTGCAATCCCACGGGTGCAAAGCACACTTGGCAGCAGCTGAAAATGAAATATAACAAGATACTTCAAATGGTGTACTTGGGGCGGATAATTAGAGATCTAGAAATTGAATTAGGCTACTGGAACATAAGTTAGAGGTGGGTGCATGGTCACAGGTGAAATGTGTTGTTGGAACAATATAAAAATACTAACTGTTGCTTTTGTATTTGTAGGAAATAAAGAAGACCAAATGAAATGTGTTTTATTTGACTGCTCGGGGTGGTGGTAGCTTAATCCGTGAACTGTAAACGGCATATTATATCTCGGACAGCTCTTTCATCCTGGACATAGAACATCTGATCGGGGTCTCAAAATCCTCTCCCGACATAAGGCTATGCGAATTACTTCCGCTTGAATATCGATCAGGTTACCGAGGAAAGGACACGCCATGTCTGACAGCTGCTTCAGGTTCAGCAGAGGGAGGAGACAGGGAGAAACTCAGGGTTTATTAAAGAAAACCTGCCATCGAGCAGTTACCATGGTAACTGACTCAGAGTTTGAGTTACCTCTCTTTCTGGAATGGAAAACCCAGAGTTTCCCTCATCTCAGGATTAACAAACTCAGAGTTTTCACTAAACCCGCTTTCTGGAACGGACCCCAGGTGTCAGATGAGGTTTGGCCCTTTTGAGAAGTAGTTCCATCATCTGAGACGTCTTGCTCGCTTTAACGACACTCCTCTGGGATCCAGCTCCTTCAACACCAAGAGCACATCCTCTTTCCTCACACGTAGTCCATGTTCTTTGCATTTAGCGTACATCCACCGGTACCCGTGAAGCTGCCCTGAGTACTGTTAATGAATTCAACCAGGACCGCCAGGTCAGAGTACGCTTTGCGACGAATTCAAGAACTTTATTCATCACATACACATACAGGATGTATAGTGAAATGAAAAGTGACAATGCTCACGGGATTGTGCAAAAACAATAGTGACAAGTATTTACAATAAAGAATTAGAAACTCAAAATAAAATTCTAATTCTCCCACGGGTGTGCGCTCCATTGTTGTGGTTGTTTCCATGGTGCCAAACTGACCCGGAAGTACATTGACCTAAATGAAAATGTTTTTGTAAGCTCTTGCAAAAAAAAAAAAGGTTTTCTTCAACCTTTGATTTTATTTCCCTCCATGTCCCTTCTCCGTAAAATCGCACCCAGTTGAAGGACACTTTTCTTTCGAGCTTGATTTACAATCATCTGTCATCCAGTTTTAGAGATAGGTAAGGCACTTATTCTAACAAATATGCATGTATCAGGAAGTAATTATCAAGGCTGGTGTATTCTACCTAAGACTCACATCACAACAGCACTGCGATTACCCTAAAGCAGGGGTTTTCAAAGTGTGAGGCGCGCCTCCCCTGGGGGGCGCCAAAGAGTTTCAGGGGAGGCGCGAAAAAAAAGCAGGGAAATATTTTGTTTAAAATAAAATTATTTATGCTTTCTGGAAAATAATAAAATAAAATTTAATATTTCAATTTGAATAATCCTGACAGCGGACGTGTCAAATTATTTTGAAACGAAACATCTGATTAAAAGCAAGTACCGGTCGAGGCTGCAGGTGGAGGACGACCTGCGCTTGTTCCTGTCATCAGTACAGCCCCGCATCCACCGTCTGTGTGCAGCCAAGACGCAGACTCACCGCTCCCCAGTACTTAATTTGTGACGGGGCTAGCCAGCCAAGAATGCGATTTAGCGCCCCGGCAAATGTCTTACTCAGAATCAGAGCCCTGGGCTCTAAAGTGCGACAACAACGCGTATATTAAACTGGTATACAACGTTACGTCCAGTGAACATTACAAGAATAGGTGCGCGACTCCACGAGCCAATCAGAGCCTAATATGTAAATAGATACACGCACACACAGACAGACAGACAGACAAACAGACAGACTGGAAGCTTAAAAAAATATGACAACATCAATGTATAGTTAGCTACTGATAGCAAGCCGACAAAACAGATTCACGGTTAACGTTAATGCAGCACAAAGCTGGCTTCTGGGCTGGCTACACAGAGGTAGGAAAAGTTTACCCTTCTTCCTCCGCCGGGGGGCGACGGCGACGCGAGTTGAGCCCCGGCATCTCTTATTTTACTAATTAAGCGCTGCCGCTCCCATTAAGGTAGAGAAAGCTATGTAGGCTATCCATGGTAGGGTTAAAACGAGTGAACAATGTGTATTTTTCCCAGAGTGTGTTATAAACTTTACTTAACGGGTCAGCCCTTACGCATGGTGTCGGGAAGCAGCATTGAGCACCAATGGGTTGTGTACAGGGGTTAAAGTGGGCCGGAACGATCCGGAACAGCGTTCCGGCCCCTTCGATTAATAAATAAATAAATCTGATTGCCAGCTTCATACATAATAATGTCAAGCAAGTTCATTTTCATGTGCTGAAGCCTGGCGTTCCTTCCAGCTGATGCAATCGAGATACTCACTCAACAAATCAGAAAGTGTAGTAATTATAATTATTATAATTATAATTATAATTATTATTATTATTATTATGCCTTTTATTAAAATGGGGGAGGCCCCGATGACTTGATGTTCTCCGAAGGGAGGCTCACTGTCTTACACTTTGAAAACCCCTGCCCTAAAGTATTGCTCACATCAGATGAACAGGCATTCAAGGC
Source organism: Hoplostethus mediterraneus (assembly GCA_034670385.1). Lineage (NCBI taxonomy): Eukaryota > Metazoa > Chordata > Actinopteri > Trachichthyiformes > Trachichthyidae > Hoplostethus > Hoplostethus mediterraneus. The sequence continues at coordinate 13,217,037 of JAXDDW010000003.1, read as the reverse complement.
AGGCATTTCAGCCAATGTTATTGACAACAGCGAGAGTGAAACTAAATTGATATTGTCCCAACATTTTTCTTGATTGTGTTTTGTTTTGTTTGCCTTTGGACCTGCGCCATTAACTCATTGTCCCTGTTATTATGGTGCAATACCACTGCCGTGTGTGAGGCATATGCTTCCATCAAACTCTCATTAACCTTGTGTCTGATTATGTCCTGCATGGTGAGATTACTCCCTGAGATTCCCCTCACACAACAGAGTGGCCATTTAAAGCTCAATGATGATTAACAGTCTAAACAAACACTTGCTTTCCCGGCTGAGCTGCGAATACAATGTAGTCTTCTGGTTCGATGTTTTTCTTGTTAAAACAGAAAGCCAAAGATGTAATAACCATTTGAAGTTACTTTTTTTTCTCATCAGATACGAGGAGCAGGTCCCTGGGATTTATGTTAGCCTGTGCAGTCTGTTCGCTTCTTAAGACTTTGGTACAGCCATCAGGATATATTGTGACTCGTTAAAAGGGCCGTCATTTAATTTGGTGTCAGACTCATTCATGCCATTCATCAAGTGACTAGTAAAGTGTTAAAAGATGCTGTGCAGGATGCTGTGCAGGGTGTGGAATGATATGATTTTATTTTTTTCCTCTGATATGAATCTGACCCTGCTGCAGCGAGAACAACCTGGAGACGAGAGTGGGACTTTTGACAAGTGACAAGACAGAATTTCAATAGTCTAAAGAAGAAAAGAGAAGTATGGATGGCTTTTTCAACCCACTAAAGGATAGAAATGGCTGAAATTTCAAAATATTCCTGAAATGAAATAAGTATGATTGTATAATTATCTTCAGCTGGTCGTCAAAGCTCAAATTTACAGCTAAGATTTACTTAATTCATTAATCCACGGTAAATGGTTTCATTAAGTTGAGGAATAATCTTTGGCATCATGCACTTTGTGAATCTCTGCTTAATTTCATCTTTCATTTTCATTTAAAATGTAATGTAAAACCTACCAATGTCAATAATAACACTTCACAGAAAATTGTACAGTAACATTTATAACAGTTTAACAGCCTACACACCAGGCATAAGCGTACTCATATGTTACCTTTAAATAACTGCACAGAAAATTGAACAGCAACATTTATAAAACAATTAGGCGGGGAAAAAAATACACCTTTAACTTATACAGGCATAGGGCAACTCCAATGTTACCTTTACAAATATTTTATGGCAGCAGAGTACTTGCTTGAGGAATGGATCTTCTGTAGGAGATTCCTGTTTGTGAGAAGCTTTTCATGGAATTCTGCACAGGTGTGATCGAAGATCACTCTTGTGATGAGCAGTGCTTTCAGTTGGGAGTTACCAGTCCCATTCGGTTTCTCTCGTCTCTCGTCTGTCCAGGTATTGTTCATTATAGAGAAGATCCATTCTCCTCCATTTGTTCCAGGTAGACTCATGGCAAACGGACAGATGAGACTGGAATTCCCTTTTCCTGGAAATATGGTGAACATCTCCACCCAGTGCCGGTGTGCCGTCGGCGTTCTATTGCACAACCTTCTCGCTGGTGTACTTTCTCAGAGGGTGTTCCATCAAACAGATTGTCTTCATTGATGTCGCTCTGTTGCAGCTTTGATGTCATATACTGAACGGAGCCTTCCACCTCATCCCACTTGGACACACTGGTCAGCAGTGGCCATGAAGGCACCTGGAGCTCATTGAATGTTGCTCCCCATTTACTTAGGTAGGAGAGGAGTCATGAAAGGTGGAACAGCTGTGCCTTCCGTGGATCATCCAGGGCGGTCAGGAGGCTCTTTACCTATTAGTAACAAAACAAACTAGAAAATGGATTTAGTCAACAATCCAATTGTATTACTACCACCAGCGCAGCATTATTAGTAATTATGATTATAGGGCTAACAGAGAATAGGTCTATTCTTTTTTAAAATTTTAAATTTCAAAAGCAGCACCAATATTTACCTATTTGGGGAAGCTCACCTTCAATCCCATGAAGCATGCAGCCTTCCCATCAACATCTTTTGCTGTAGATTGTTGAGGTAGGATGCAGAAGGGATAGCAGTGGACTTCTGTTTCTCCATGGCTTTGATGCAGTTGTTGAAGGCCGTCAGTTGATTGTGTATGAACCACATCCACCGGGGCATGCAGGAACTGCACAATTGCAGTGGGATGATTCTCCTGAAGTAAGACTGCAGTGCTGGTTACATCTTCAGCACCCTCTCGACAGAAGGCATCAGGGAGAGCCATCTGGTGTTGCTGTTTCCCAGAAGACTGGCATACTGAAGCTCAACAAAGTCAAAGAATTCCTTCAGTTCTTCTGTGCGGACAGCATAGATATGAAGATATGATATGAACTTGTAGACTTTGACAACTAAGCTCTCGATGACACAAGGTATTTTAGCTGTCTCTATAGCACCCCATTCCACTGGTGCGAGCCTTAGCTGCGACAGCTTAGGCACTTTCGACAGCGGGTGATAATTTTGTCCTGGTCTCGAGGTGTTATAGAGCTCGCCAGAGCCAGCCACCAGTTGTGCGGCTTGATCTGAAACCTCCTCTCCCAGTTTCAAATCATTTTGCTCCACTTGGTAGTCCCTGTGGCCAGCTTGTTTACCCTGCTCCTCAGACCCATGGTAAATCACATACCCTAGTTAGACCCTAGACACAGGCCGAGGCTATCTGTCTTCCTGGGGCTAGAGCTAACAACATAGTCTGATTTACAGGTACTGGCAAACTGCAGGACTAGACACAAGCGTGAGGTACATGCTCCACACACTGCATTCAGCAACATTGATGTACACATTGACACCAATGATTTTAGGATGAAGGACATCCTAAGGACACGTGACCTCGCTAGAAAGATGTGTTTGCATTAATTACTTGTCTCTGGCTCCTTACCAGAGGGTCAATGATGAGGTCTTGATGAAATTCGTACATAAAATTAGAAAAAGACAGATTTAAAAACTACAGCGCAGTGTATCCATTTATGACTGTGTTTCTCCCCTGCCGCGCTCACTATCAAATTATATGGTTGTATATCACTAATCATAGTCGATTGCAATTAGACCTACATATACTGCTGTAAATCTAGACAATAACTGCAGCAGTTGTGTGAGTCTGAAGATTGGCCTCATCAACATTAGATCTCTCTAAACTAGAGCGATGCAGATTAATGTCTTGATTAAGGATCACAGGCTTGGCATGATGAGTGTATGACTTGGTTAAAGGCTAACATTTTTCTTAATGAAGCCTTTCCATCAGTCTACATCAGTTCTCACATTGCTTGTATGACGACAAAAAAAAACAAAAAAACAGGGCCATTGCTAATGTTATACTTCATCTCTGACTTTTGGCTTTACTCAGTTTTTTTGTCAACCCAACAATTACAGCTGTAAAACTCTCAATCTGATCCTGGCCAACGGCTTTGCTGTCTCTGATCGTGTAGTCTATTCCTATGTACCAGCCTTATTAGACCATTACATTATTACATTTTGAATTGAACTGACATGTCCTTGTAGCAATCGTGATAATGAAATGACCGCTCCCAACCCCTAAACTTAGAGGCTATGCCTATCCGAAGTGACACGATGGATGTCCCGTAACTTTCTGCTCAATGCTGACAAAACAGACATGTTGGTTATTAGACAAGCTAGACACAGGCATCATGTACCTGAAATTTTGATAATTGCATGGTTTCCCAGATGCCTGCTATCAAAAATCTAATTCAACCCTACTCTCTCATCACATATAAAGGATATTACTAAAACTGCATTTTACCGTGTTTGCAATATTGCCAAAATTTAACCTATATTAACAATGGCAGATGTGTAAATCTTAGAACATGCATTGAGGGGGGTGACTCAGTGTCTTCATAGAGTGAGGTCAGACTAGTTAGTTTAGCACTGGTTCAGGTTTCTGAACACATCATTCATTTACACCACAGCCACATGTGTATAGTTAGAATGAAAAATATTTTATCAATTTTTTTTTATATCAATGTCAAATTGGCCAACATATCCACCAAAAGGGTTGGTAAATCTTTTGAATAGGATCTGTTCAAGTGTGCATTGCTTGGCAAAACCATAGAATACCATAGAACATGCCTGTGCTTTGCGAGTGCTTTTGACGTGGTCTGAGTAAGCGAGGGTTACTTTCTATCCACTTAGGTGCAGTCAAGTTCACAGAGAGTCACCATAATACTAAATGGGTGCAGCTGAGAAAAAAAAAGAATGACTCAGGCTTTGAGGAAAAGGACCTCTAAATATCTTACTGCCACCACATCTTATCTTACTGCCACCACACAAGAGTAATTCATTAGTGCTCACTTGCTATCGTAATTATCTCACTGAACTCAATAAGATTAGCTTGGAGACACGCCTCTACTGAAGGACCCATGTACATTTGCAGTATGAAGCACAGCAGCAAGATAATTATTGTTTTGAGCTCTTGCTCATAGTTTGGACGTCAAGTCAATCATTGAGCCAATGAAATTCTTTTACTGTAGGTTCAAGACTCATTAACAGGTTTAAAAATATTACAGTAATTAAACCTGATCATATGGTTATAGTTGTTCAGAACAAAGAGTTGTCTGTTTAAAGGTTTTAGATGTGTTCTGAACCTTTATATAAAGTTTTTCTGTCCATTTAGTTTATATTCTACACAATTCTCATCAAAAGCACTGCTGTTTCACACCCAATGGCATTTCCTCACATTAGGATTTTACCCCTCTCATGATTCTCCGATGGCTTATGAAGAGGTCCATTAACAGTAGTAAGAGAAGCTGAAATGGGTTTAAAATGCAACAGGATGGACAGCCATTGTTTTTCATTCAAGGGCAAAGTAAATGTGGAAGGTCATCATGTACCCATCCTGCAGGCTCTAATTCCCCTTTCCGCATACAGCAAATAGGAGATTTGCTTATGTGAAACCTGAATTGATTAAATGAAGCCATTTACCCCACAGCATTTAAAATTTAAATTGACACACATAAATGTGGAAGAACTTCTCCAACAAGGTGGGCTTTCTGTGTGCTTTTATTACAGGCCTAATAGAGTTTGCTGATGTGCCAACATGTGATTAATATTTGTTTTAATTTCAGTCAAGCTCTGTGTTAACACACAGTGATCAATATTTAATGTTTTCTGTGAATATGTATAATTGCACAGTGAGAGAGTAATTGGTTTGCAGCACTATGGCCCAGATTCTCCTGTGTGAACAAGGAAGAGCAAACATTTCCACCATCGATTTTAATGAAGACAGAGCAATGTTGAGAAAGTTCACCCTGGCTTCAAGTCAACTTACTATGAGGGAATTCTTGGCCCGGGTCAAAATTGACCCGGAACATACTGTGAAGGCATGCAATATGAACAGTATGTAAGGGTTAAATACATTGCATATATTATTTCCATTATAGAGATCATTGTGTATAATACAGTGCAGACAGTAGATTCTATAGAAAAAATTAAATAATTGTAATCTGCAAAAAGTCCAGGGTGCAAAAAAGTAAAATGTGTAAAAAGAGAAATGTGCACTAGTAGTTCCTGGGGGGTGCTATTTGAGTGTGCGTATGTCTCCTCTGCTGAGTGTGATGAAGTGGATGAGAGACATTGTCCATGATGGCCAGCAGTTTGACCAACATTCTCCTCTCAGCCACCACTTCCACTGGGTCCAGGCTGGCCCCCAGGACAGACCCCGCCTTCCTCAGCAGGTTGTCTATCCTGTATCCTGTGTCTGCGGCTTTTTTGCTGCTGCCCCAGCAAACAACCACAAAGAAAAGGGCACTTGCAACCACTGACTGGTAGGCCATTCACTACTGCTGCATTTTAGTAGTCATCAACTACTCCCAAAAAGTAGTTGAGTAGATTAATCGGAGTCTTTGCTTCTTTAAATACCTTAAATTCTGTTTATTTAACATGGCAACGTAGAAAATGATTGTTCAAACAAATCTATGTGCAACAACAACCAAAGTTATGTCTACCTTTCTCTCGTTAGAAGGACATCTCTCTGAATAGAGATCAACTTCAGATATAACTTGTAAACTACTGTAGCAATCTCGCCAATAAATACAGGTTGCATAAAGTTTACTAATGTATTGGTTTATTGAAATAAACATTAATAGTGACACATTGATGTCGTAACGACACTATTTAGATCAGGGGTGTCAAACTATGTGCCATGGAGGGCCAAGAGTATGCAGGTTTTCGTTCCAACCCAAGAATACAGCAGGTGATTTCACTGATTACCACACCTTCAACCAGAGAGGAGGGACCAATCAGTGAAATCACCTGGTGTATTCTTGGGTTGGAACGAAAACCTGCATACTCTCGGCCCTCCATGGCACACAGTTTGACACCCCTGATTTAGATTATTAGCATACAGCATTTTAGCCAACTGGCTAGTGTAAACAGTAATGCAAAACTTACTCACCATAATGAAATGCCATAGCGAAAGTGCGTGGTGGTAAATGTTATTCCACTGTGTGTATAGATGGCAAAGTAAAGCAAAATAGGAACCGACCCTGCCAAGTCATCTTCAATGTCCAAATTGAACCTGGTTTTCAGCTATTTTTGCACCGCGTTTTTAAAGGGGGGGTATTGTACTCATTGTGGGCTATTTAAACTGTTCCTGGGGGTCTTTACAAGACATTTGTGAAGTCTATATAAAAAAAATCCTAAAACCAGCTTCTGTGGTGTGTGTTTCAGTCTCTCATTTTCTCCATTGTAAAGAACAGGCTGTTTTGAGGGCGTGTAGGTTGTATTTAATGATCGCTTGGCAGAGGCAGAGAGCAGAGCGCTCATGCTGCTCAAGGTAAACAAATAAGTTTGATGCAGAAATCTACCATAACCATGGCGGCCGCTCCAGAACCAACACTGAGACCGTACATGTTTGAGCCGGAGTCTGACCCAGAATGGGAAGAGGCAGCTGAGGCGGTTCCACTTAGTTTCTCAATGATAACAATTCTGTGTAATATTGTACTTTGTTTTGTGTATGTGGGTGTGTGAGCGAGACTCTCTGCTGTAGCCAGTCTGTTTACGGCTCATGTCCATATGCTTATTGAATAAAACTTGCAGACAAGCTAGGATTGACAATTTCTTTGAGGCTTATTTTCCTTGGTTAATACTTGTGGAGACGTCCATATATAATATAATTTAATGAACATGAAATGTGCAGAAAGTTCTTTTTCTGTCCATGTCCGCATCATTTTAGCTTTTCTTGTGCTCCAGGTCAGAACACAGCTCATTCACTTTGAAATACTGGGGTGGGGGGGAGCGCCTTCTTAAGTACTAATAATTGACCATCATTGAAAAAATGGAACAAAATGGACAAATTACAATAGTGAGACACTGGCAGTCAGTCTGCTTTCTATATTCTTATAGCAGTGAAAGGATACAGATATACTCCAAGACAGACAATTACAGACAAAGACAATTATAAGATAAGATACGCCTTTATTGATCCCCAGAGGACAAATAAAGAGGGAAAATTCAAATGACCTATAATCGAGATTTTCATCGACATGTCTATATTTCTCCAAACCGATTTTTATGACAAGCTACTTTTCGGCTAAGCGGCATATTATGATTCTGACTGTAGTTAGCTGGCTAGCTAACTTTTCTCACACTTTGAAGGTTTCTCAAAGAGGAAGAGTTGATACACAGCGATTATAGCCTAACTATCGAGATTCTACATGACTAGAGACAAAACTTTTTTTCAACTCCACGTAGATCATAAACCCTTGAATATAAAACGACTCACTGAAATCGGTTGAGAAATGTAAACGATTTATAGTGCTTTTCATCCAGAATAACCGCAGCTCCCCCATAGTTGCGAGCTGCCATCGGACTCTTCAACTCTCAGCACCCCATCATCCACCAGGTTGAGGATAACAGGGTAAATAAATGAGAGCCTGACGTGCATTTCCCCACAAATGATTGTAGTTGCCTTTGCCAGGGGTCTCAGCACAGGCAGTACCTGCTGGATCAGCTCCCATTGTGAGGCTCTCATTGAGAGGGCTTTTCTGGCGGCAGATTTGGTGACAGTCTTGTCTTCGAGTACAGCTTGGACAGGGATGCGCTGCTCATGAAGTCGCTCCAGCATTGTAAAGGTTGAATTCCAACACGTGGGACAGTCGCTCTGGAGCCTGTTCTCTTTGACATTGAGCTGGGCCTGCCGCTTCTTCAACGCACAGGTTGCCACTGCCAAGTGGCGGAAATGACTTACCACTCGTCTCACCGCATCGATGGCTTTCCCTACTTCAGGTAAATCCAACCCTGCCTTTATCGCCAACTGTAATGTATGTCCAGTGCAGCCAAGGCCCTGGGAGAAATCTTAACACAAAGTCATCGCCAGGTTCATGCTACTGGCATTATCGTGTATAACACAGAACACCACCAGGCCCCATTCTCCGATTGTGTCCATCAGCCTTTGGGTGATGTTGGCAGCGGTATGCCTCTCTGGCATCACGCAGGTGCGGAGGACTTTTGTCATCATCTCCCAGGTGGCGGTGAGATAATGCGCTGTCACAGTGATGTATGCCTCCATGGTAGGAGAAGTCCATAGGTCTGTGGTGAGTGAAACACTCTGATCTTTCATATCGCATACTAATTGCGCTCGCAATTCATTGTACTGGTGTGTGATGATGTTCCACAGCATAGTATGTGAGGGGATAACGTTGCCCGGTTCGAAAAAATGGATGATGTCCCTAAAGCCATCTCCAGACACTGCAGCAAGCGGTCGAATATCCTTCACAATAAAATGTATTAAGAGTCTGTTATCTGTTATTTTCCTTTTTTTTTTTGTCGATTGTCGTCTGCCTACTTTGTTCTCCTCACTAACATTGCCGCTGCTAGCTAGCGGGTGTAGCTTTAAATGGTTATGCATGGCGCTGGTACTGTTGTGGTACTTTAGGGTAGCCTTACATATATTGCAGCTGACTGTTTTATCTGCTCTGGTAAAGTATTCCCACACTTTTGATCGAGTTGGGACGTACATGTTTTTTTGCTGCATGTCTGCTGCTTTAGCTCCCCACAAAGCACAGTGTTAAAGTCACGCATGACAACTATGACTTGTCAACAACAACTACCCACAGCACCCCCAGCTGCATATCTGCTGTAGATGCATTGCCGCTGCTTTATTACTGCACCGTGCTAAAACCAAAGATGAACGATGCACAGTGTCGACCAGTGGTTTTGATAGTCGACTAGTCGACTATTCTGTGAAACCCCTACCGACTGGTAAAACATGGTTCTACATACGTTGAAGGACCTGAGCCTCCTCAGGAAGTAGAGTCGGCTCTGGGCCTTCTTGTATATGGCCACTCAAGTTCAATCAATCAGTTAGTGGCTGGATCAAAATATCACATCAAGGTATTTTCTCAGAGGAAATACACACACACAAACAAATATGCCAAATATAATTGTGGCTCACATATTCATGCCGTTGTCAGAAATGTTAGTTGTATATGTATTTACTTCTAAAATAGTCAAGGCCAACAGAATGATTTATTATTCTGCCCTGGCCTGGCAATAGTCCAGCTGAAACTTCATAATGAAATGGATTTGATGTGAGGAGAACATTGAAAGATGAGCTGACTGAGAAGCTCCCCTCATAGTCCAAGGTCGAGTGATTGAGCGACATGTACATGCACAGTATTTTGAGATTGAACATAAAGTTATTGGCATTGGCAATTGTAGTTTGTAATGTCTATTTAAAAAGGACTGTAATGTAAAGTTTAACAATAAAAATTAGATATTTCTAAAGCTACGCTATATGACATTTTAAAATATTGCCTATTGCCTAAAAAGTAATGTCTTTGGGGTGAACAAGAGATCCAGCCGATGTTTTCGGACATGACCACTGGCAGGAAATCTTAGTGCACAGGAAGTGCGCTGAGATTTAGAGGTCATCTGTAAATGGTGCAAGGAAATATTGTTAGTATTTTAAAGCAGTTGGAAGTAATATATATTTACCTCACTGATGTGGATTTATTGATTTTCCAGCATCATCCTTTTGACAAAAAGGTGCATACAAGTGGACAAGCATGCTGGGGAAATCAATAAGAGATTCTCATGGCCATCAGCCAGTCCCAAGAGTCCAAGAGTGACTCAGCACACAGCTTGATAATGTCAGGGGAAGGGGAAAGAAGGTGTGGGTGTCACTTTTTTCATTTTCATTAAGCAGACTACATGGGAGAGATAATACCCAACAAAGTAATAAGTAAAAGGATGACGAGGGGGCATGAGACACTGCTTCCTGGGGGCACCTAAATAGGAGCAGACACGCTGTGTGTCATAGAACAGTAGTGGAAACTGAATGATGTTTTCTTCTCTTTCTATTATAGGAAACTTATATGATGACTTATATGATTCAAACAATATAATTTGAAGGAAACAAAGGATACTGGATAAGAGACTAGCTTTGTACTACAGAGAATGAACATGTGCAACTATATTCCATGTTGCAAAAATTGGTCATAATGCATACAGAACAAATCCAATTTACACACCACAGTGGCAATAGTTTTCCTATTTCTAAAGCAGTACCCAAACATTAAAACTATTAGCACACACACACACACACACCCATTATCAACTAATGCATTCATTACTAACTCTTACCATCGTTATTTACAGTCACACTTTTCACAAATTCACAAACAAGAACATTAGGCTGTCCTCTGCTACCATGTGTAAAGTTACCAAACCTATCACTAAACACATCGGCAAATACCACATCTGTCAAATCTTAGTTGCTTGGTTTATTTATAGGCCTAATGCATATTTCATAGCAATCTCGGGCAATTCATATGCAGGTCACACCATGAACAGCATTCCAGGAGCTGTCTCAATAATCCAAAAAAATAAGGATAAATGCACTCCTGCCTCATGGTGTGTTGTTGTTGGTGCTTGCTCCAAATGCCAACACTTCCTTGTGACAAAGTCATTGATAATGTCCTCAAAGTCCAAAGTTGATTTGACAATGAACTCCCTGGCATTACAATTCTCACCTTGTCTTTTTTTGTTTCTCTTCTTTGATTGGCACCTGACATTTGATGATTTGAGGCCATATACATACATATACATATTGAGGACGATACAGCATACTTAACAGATGCTTATTTGTTCACCTGTTACCCTATGATGGAAAATAAAAATGATCCTGGTTCCACATGTATCACAAATGATATCTAAATTTCCCAGAAAGATGAAATATTGCATAAGTTAATGGATCATTAGAGAGCCCTCCTAGGCCACCATGGTCCAGCGACAACATACCCGGTTGTCCCCTCCTGCCCTGTGTATGGATGATGGCAGAGGTCTGTATGCTGCTGAAACCCCCGAGCTGTTGCCTTCAGATCGGGGGATGAGATAGCCCTCAGTACGGCAAGAGCAGATCTCTCCCACACCATAAGGAAAGCAAAATGGGCCTACGCACAGAAAATACATGGTAATTTCTGTGGCACCAGGGACACACAATGCTTGTGGCAGGGCATCCAGGCCATAACAGACTATAAGATCACAACAGAAAGAGTCACCCTCCCCCTGAGGCAGGTACTCAGTCTGGCCACAGCTGATGTGAGGAATACCCTAACCAGAGTCAATTCACGCAAAGCCGCAGGACCAAACAACATACCTGGCCAACATACCTAGAGCTAGCAGGTGTTCTCACAGACATCATCAACATCTCCCTGAGCCAGGCTATTGTCGCGGCTACCACCATCATCCCAGTGTCAAAGAAGTCAACCGTGTCCTGCCTCAACGATTACTGTCCCATGGCACTGACCCCTGTTATAATGAAGTGCTTCAAACGGTTAGTCAGGGGCCACATCAAAGCCAGCCTTCCCACCTCACTGGACCTGTTCATCAGCATCTCCGGCACATCCCTGCCCAGCACAATGATGTCACCCAAGTAGTCCAGGCAGGTCTCCCACTGCATGCCAGTCAAAACGCTGTCCATCAGTCGCTGGAATGTTGCCGGGGCATTGCACAATACAAACGGCATGACATTCCGCTCGAACAGTCCATTTCTGATGCAGAAGGCCGCTGCTTTGCATGCTCTGGGGGTCAGCTCGACTTGCCAGTAGCCGGAGGCGAGGTCCAGCGTGCTGAACCATTTGGCAGTGGAGAGGGTGTCTAGTGTGTCTTGGATGCGGGGCAGCAGATACGTGTCCTTAATGGTGCCATTGTTCAGGGCCCTATAGTCTACGCACAGGCTGTACGTCCCGTCCTTTTTACGCACCATCATTATAGGCGAGGCCCAGCTGCTGTGGCTGCGGCTGGCCAGCCCTCCTTCCTAGCTCTGCTGTATCTGTTGGTTAGCACTCTGTTGTTTCTCCAACATAGTGGTTGCTTGACTGGGATGCCTGGCAGGGTTAAAATGTCATGTTGCACTAGGCTGGAGCGGCCGAGGCCATTGGGACCAGTAGAGAACACACTGTCATAGGTGATAGCAGCTGCGCTACCTGGAGCTGCTCTTCTGATTTAAGTTCAGTAGAACTCTGGACATAGAGCTCCTGACAGTCTGTCCTGACTGGTCTGTGGCATCTGCAGGCTGCAGAGCTTTGGCAGGGTGGAAGAACCCTGCGATGGTCTCCATCTTGACGGTTAAGGCAGCGTTTCCAGGACTGAAAATGTGGAGGGGCACAGTTTTAAAGGGTTGGGCTTCCACAAGGACTCGAGCAACCAGCAGTCTATGTTTCTCAATGAAGCAGAACCTCATTGCTAGCTATGTCAGCAACCAGGAAATGGAACCTGCCGGTTGTTGATCTGGGCAGGGATATGAGCTTCACCGAGCACAGGTACGTCACTAGGCCCAACACCAAGCAGGGTCTCCACGATTGATGGCTGGAGTGGAGGCCGGACATCTGGGTGAATAGTGTTGTGATGGCGCAGAGGCAACATCCTTTTCCGTGCCCCACTGTCCAAAACAGCGCACACTTCCAGTTCATGCACGAGCATATGAATGTTAATTTCTTGATCATGAGCTTTAAGGTGAAGCACAGCAGGCTCTGTGGTCTCAGGGGAGGCTGTCGAAGCTTGGGCTCTGATAGTTTTCTTTGGTGAGGGCCAATTTCTCCTCATGTGACCCAGGCCTGAGCAGTTATGACAGCAAACCACCTCCCATTTAATGTCCTTACGGCCTCTCCATTTAAATGGGGTGTAGTTAGGGTCAGGAAAAACGTGTTGTGGGCTGGGGTCAGAAGGCTTCCATCTGGCTGCTGGGAATGCTGCAGCAGTCTCTTGCTTGCTCCTCCTCAGTTCCCTCCCTGATCTCCTCCATGTTGCGCGTCCCTGAGTGCATGAGGCTGGTGACATATGACGCAGTCCGCTTGGTGGTTTCATGGTGGCGAGCGATGTCATAGGCTTGGGCTAGTGTGTGGTGCCGCTGGTCTAACAGTTTCTTTACAATTTCTGCATCCTGAATTAGAGGTCTAGGGGGCCTCACAGATGCGCGGAATAGAGCTGGTGAACACTATGGGAGTGTGACTCCGGTCAGAGAATCACTAAGGAGGAGCTTCAGTTTAAGGGTCTTTAATTGAAGGAAGAATGTGGTTCTACAGGGAAACACGATACAACAGATATATATTAAACCAGTGTTAACGCTATTATCATTAATTACACACATGAGCAATCGCACTGTTGTCTAGAGTTACAATAGTCCTCGAAGTTAGAAGCTACAGACAATGTTCAATTTAGCTATGTAAATTGACTGGCTATGCAGGGGGACTAAGCTAGGGAATACAGGCACAGGTGCATAAACAGTATACCAATGTAGCTCAATGTTTCAATAGCAAACAGAAATCTAGGTCCACATGTCTAGCCTAGCTAGCACTCAGTTAAGCTAATTAGCGACCATAACTAGCAGAATTTGACTAGCAGAGAGAAACAACTCCAAAACGGATTAACATAAACATAGTCTCCTGGGTAAGTTGCAGTAGTGAAACCAGGCACAAACATAAACATAAATCCTCTACTTAGATCTGTCATTGACACACAACTTCGCTGAAACGGAAGAAAGCACATGAAGCTCCTCAGCAAACAGATGGACTGGTCAGAGCCGGGAAACTCAGTTCCTCTTAAAGGGCCAGTGACGCAATACCAGTAAACTCGAGCAAACGTACAATACTAATAATACTAGCTGGAGCATGTTATAATATCCAAACAATGATGTTGCCAATAGCATTAAAAATTACCTTAACAAGATGAACCTATATATTGCCAATGAATAATAATAATGGGGAATAATGAATAGTGTGGGCAACTGCAAATAGGCTCCCAATTGTCATCTAAAGACCAGAGACAATTACCAACTCCTCTTAACAAGGACTTTCCTACACATCCCCTAAAGCGTTAGTGAAAACATCAACGCCTATGGCGTCCTGTTCAGTCTCAGTCCTGTTGCTGTAGGCTGCTAACACCTTCCCATATATGTCATCTCTTAAAACATGAAGAGCTTCACCCGTTTGCAGACACGCTGTCTCAGTTCAATAGCCACTGCAGCCGCATGATCCAAAGAAGGGCCGTATGCAATCTCCATTTCCTCCACCAGGCGCCTGTAATCCCATTCTGAAGACCGGGGATTTCTGTGGATGATCACCCCTGCTGTACCCACCAGGCAGAACTTTAAGTGGACAGCCATAGTCTTTTCTGACCAGCAATTAGCTTTAGCACTGCTCTCAAACCTGTGCAAGAACTCTTTCCATGGAGTGGCGCCATCGTACTGCTCAGGACGTAAGGTGGGGACTCTTTCTCTGTCTTCCTCACTCCCCGGTGAAAGTTGGTAATGTGCACGGTGAATCTGGCGTGCACGTGATTTTGGCCACTCACATTTGGGGAAAGAGCCCTTTAACTGTAGAGTCTGACTATGTCCTTGCTCCGGTAAATGTCCATAGTTAGTGTCTGGTTGGTGGGTTACAGCAAGAGGTGTGCAGCCCTGGGCATGTGGAGCATGGAGGATAACAGGAGACGGATGTGCTCTGGATGAAACTCCCCAGATGAGCAGGGGAAAAGGGGTTTGTGATGTAGCAGGTGGTGGCATAGCTGTGTTGTGCAGCTTTAATGGTTGGGCATGGATTTGGTGGGTATGCACATGGTAGTATGGGTCTTTGCTTTGTATGTCACAGTCTTGAAAGCAGTAACTGTCCCTGTTATCTCCAACAAAGGGGTTTGTGATGTAGCAGCTGGTGGCATAGCCGTGTTGTGCAGCTTTAATGGCTGGGCATGGATTTGGTGGGTATGCACATGGTAGTATGGGTCTTTGCTTTGTATGTCACAGTCTTGAAAGCAGTAACTGTTCCCATTATCACCAACAAAGGGGTTTGTGCTTAATAGCTTTGGCTGACAGGGCTCATATGGCGTTTGAATCGCTGCTCACCTCATTTTAACTGTCTCTTCTTCACAGAGGAAGGGGTTAAAATGTCCATATCTTTCATTTCTCTCACTCACATAGTCCATTTTTATTTCCACCGGTCTTTCCTTCCCGAAGATGTCCTGTGTGTTTTCGCCCGCAGGGCATTGGTTAGCGGTTGCCATTTTTAACTTAGCTTCTTGGCCAGGTGAACTCAGCTAATCGTCCCTGTTTATTTCACCGTTTTTATGCTCACCACTGCCATTTTGTTGAACGTGTGACGATCCCTTCGTGGTCGCCAATGTTAGTCTTTCCTGCTCAGCCCCAGACCATAGTCGGAGAGCACAGGGGAGTCTCTTGTCCTCCAGGGCCGAAGTCTAACCTAATGTACTTCGGGACCAATTACTCACTCCTACAGCAGTCGGGAGGAAAACACCACCTTGAGATGTAGTCTTTATTACAATCTCTGCAGCACTTTCCCTGCCGCTCCTATTCTTTTTCTGTTCCACACACACTCGCGCTCTCTCTCTCTCCACCACACCCTCGCTACGCAAAAACACTCTGCCCCTCCCCATTCTCTTAAAGGGGCTACGCTGCTCCTATAACACTTGGATAGCTCCTTTACTGGTAAATGACACTGTGGCATCCAGGGTCTACCCTGGATCCAAGCACGCCCAACTCCACATGCCCCTTGGTTGTCGGACTCCCGGAGAACCTTCTTAACTTCCAATCTCAAGAGGATTTGCCCCTTCCTCACTGACAAGATGGCACAGGTACTCATCCAGGCGTTTGTCATCTCCCACCTGGACTACTGCAACTCCCTCCTTGCTGGTGCCATCAGTCCTCTGGAGCTTGTTCAGAAAGCTGCAGCTCATCTGGTGTTCAACCGCCCCAAGTTCTCCCACACCACTACCCTTCTCCATTCTCTATACTGGCTCCCTGTAGCAGCTCACATCCAGTTTAAGACTCTGGTGCTAGCCTATAGGGCAGTGAAAGGAACAGCTCCTTCCTACCTCCAGGCTATGGTCAAGCCTTACACCCCCGTCCGACCACTTTGCTCTGCTGCCTCAAGGTGACTGGTTGCCCTGTCGCTCAGAGGCCCCACAGTGGTGGAATGAACTCCCTACTGATGTCAGGACAGCAGAGTCGCTGCCCATCTTTCGTTACAGGCTGACATGATGCCATACATGATGACTTGATTTCCTGGCAGCATGTAGTAGGCTTATCACATTTTGAATGTCGGTGCCCTATTCTACTTGATTTGGCGCCCCTAGAGATGGATGGCACCCATGGCAACCGCCTATTCCGCCTATGCCCTGCAATTATCCCACAGAAGCTGGTAGAGAAACTTTCCCTGCTCGGTCTCAACATCTCCCTCTGCAACTGGATCTTAGACTTCGTGACCAGACCACAGACAGTCCGCGTTGGCAGCAACACCTCCCGGTCCATCATGCTGAGCACTGGGGCCCGCTGCTAACGCACGACTGCTCCGCCAAATCCAGTACAAACCACATCATTAAGTTTGCTGATGTCACAACAATGGTCGGCCTCATCAGCAACAATGATGAAACAGCATACAGGAATGTATGCTGTGCTTAACAGCTCGCTGCCACCCAAAACACATACACACCTTATTTGACATTCACCTGGGGACATTAATTATTATGATTTTTATTTTGTCATGTCTAGTATTCTTTAATGCATTGTATGTCATGTCTCATGTTCTTGTTGCACCTTGGTCCTGTGAGGAACGGCATTATGTTCGGCTGTATGTGCTACATGCATGGCTGGAATGACAAATAAACTCAAACTTGAACTTGTTATAATTACATCGTATAATATTTCTAAATTAACAGTGTTGAGTATCCATTTTTTTCTGTATCAATCCTCCTTCTCTCTGTATGAAATACTTCCAACTTTTCTCCCTATTCTTCACTAGATCACAGGTGCAGGTTCACTTGCGGGTTAAATGTGTGGTAAATTCTATAATAACACATTAGACGGGGTACAGGGTTATGCTTATCACCATATTAACAGGAAGAGTGGATTCAAATAGCACTTGGCTGTTGTAAAAGTCATTTAAAAGCATTTGTACTGCAATTTCTGTTTGTTCAAATCGACTCCGCTTCTCATAGTGTATTTAACATGCATATTTGAGAAATGTGTAGCAGTTGTTTGTGTGTACTGTGCTTGCATTAGTGTGTGGGAGGAGGCACTTGGCAAAGAGTTTTTTTGTTATTGTGTAATTCTGTATGGAAGGTCACAATAAATCCATAAAACCAAAGAAAAGTAAGAAAAACAAATGGAAAGAAAATCATACAAGCAATCCACAAAATCAATAAAGAAAGCAAGAGCAAAAATCTCACTCTAAGAAAATACACCCATTATACACTACAGCCCTGCCGCACATATAAACCTCCATAAAACTCTTTAAAAACTTCATCTTTTCATCTTCGTACTGAGAGAGCGAGAGAGATAGACAGAAGAAAAGAGAAGAGAAGGGGTAGAGACATAGAAGCAGTTTTCACAACCAGCTGCTCAGGTACAGTATATTAGACATAGTGGAGAGAAGGGCTTGGCGACCCGTGTCCCCCACCTTTCAAATCCTATCTCCCTCAATGAAATCAAGTGTCAAAGTTTGCGGAGGATGCAGTGAAAACAAGCCAAACTCGATCACGGCTGGAGCTGTCACAGCTGTTGAGAGGGACGATAAAATAACCCAATAAAGAAGAGAGAGTTGTCTGCAGCTCGGTGTTGCCATTGTGGTCAGTAGGGCAGAGACACTTTACAATCACAGCTATGCATGAGGTTATGGACCAGCAACCTTGGTGAACATTTCAAAGTGGCTGCTTGAGTGTTCTGTGTTTGGAGAGCAGCGTGATAATTTTACACTACGGAATGCAAATAAAAAATGGCTGTTTTGAAATCAGTTTTCTAAACCAATGACCATAGACTAAAACTGCAGCCTTTGAAGGTTTCCAGGTTGATTTTAGATCAAAGAAGATTAAAAAACTGTGATGTGTAGAATTACTGCAGGAAAACGACAAGATTTGACCCAGAGGAGTTTCTGCAGCTTCTTTTGTTTGGAGAATTGAAATATGCTTCTTCCATTAAGTTTCCTTTTTTCTGTCGAAAATATTTGGATGTCATAAAATCGTGCCTGATATTGTTTCCTGGAAAATAAACCCTCATGAGGGTTAAGCTTCCCATAGAGTGACCAGAGATGATGGATAGCACAGCAATCTGTCACCCGTTGTCATTTTCCCCTTTGAACATGTCCTCCTCTGTCCCCGTTCCTCCACCGTGACACGGTAGGCTAGTCACAGGTGACAGAACCAATATCATATGTCACCTGTCACCTGGATGTGTGAGAGGCACTGGACAGGGATTGATATTTAGCCAATTATTGTTTCCTTCACAACGCCTTTACAAGTCATCTGAGGTAATTTAATATATCCATTGTGAAAGGGCCAATTGCCCACTAAAGTCCCCTCTGTAGAGACTGCGTGATGGACGGTTGAAGTTGGACTTATTGAAAAGTAATTTAAGCTTTGATTAATATTGAGTAAAATCAATTCTACTGCACACATATCATATTTACCCGTTAGAAAAAAACCTCTTTCAAAGATTAACTACAGCCTTCATCAGTTTGTCTTTGCTCAGTTTTGTTCTTGCCCTCTTTGTGTATTTGTGTATTGCAATGTGTGGACATTTAGTCCTGTTACTCTAAATATACTCCTCTTCATTTTCAAAAACAACCCTACTGCAGCTATTACAGCCTTTTTGGGGATGAAAAGTAGTATGCATCTATTTATTACATATTTCCATGGAATCTCTGGCAGACTGTAAACAGGAACGTATAGTAAAATAGACAATGTTGAGGTATTTGGGAAGTCCTGTCCTGTTCCATCTGCTGAGAGTACATGCCCATTCCCTTTTTCATCATGTTTTCTGTTCTCCAATTCCACAGTCAGTACGTCAACAAAGATTTGAGTTGAGCACCTCGGATGACATGATACCTCATGATAACAAATTATAAGACAATATTAACATAATGTAACTGGTGAGCTGTCTATGGAGCAGACCCATCCCTTGCTCTTCCTCAACCGCCGTCCTTCTATCATATTAGAGCTGATGCCTGTTCACAAATTACACCAGAGTGAAGCCATTAATTACGGGCCAAGATCAATTGTTGAATTGTTATTTTAGCCGCTAGCCTGATTTTAGTAGTCGGAGGGGGTTGGAGATAGCAAGGAGGAGGTAGAGGATGACACCACAGGGCCATAACGAGTTGTGTCTTCCCCATTAATCAATGCCTTCCACACAATTTGCTGTCTGTGAATTGGGACTGACCTGTCTCAAGGGTCACTTGCCAATTTTCGGCTGCAGTCGGGATGCATCAGGCTGCATCAGGCTGAGCTCTCTGCTTATGCTCAGTGTTTCTTTTGACAGATTCCATCTTTCAGATCATGGCTGCCACATTTTTCTTTCTGTGAGGCTGATATCTCTCACACTAAAGGTACTCCTCTAAAATTGCACTGGGTATCGAAGGAGGTCTTATGCCAGCACTAATGGTGGTGGCTGGATAGGTTTTGGATTAAGCTTACAGTACAATGGGAAATGTGTGTATAAACCCAATGCACTATACTAAATGTACAGTACTGTGCAAAATAAATATAAAATAAAATACTATAAAGAGCAGTAATATAAAACACTAATGCAGAAAATGAAAACAAATAAACATCAAGAGAAAATTTACAATCTAGGGTGCCTAATACTTTTGCACAGTACTGTATATAATGCGATGAAAGAGCATTAATCGTTATCATGCACACCATGTCCGCCATGTGGCTGCATGTGCATATGCACGATGTGTTTTGAAACCATGTCATGTGCATCTTCTAGTGAAAAAGGCATTTTGAAATCAGTGCTACAAATCGCCTTTAATTGCATTCCTGAGGAGAGCAGTGTGAAGCGCAGGTCCTCTCCAGCTACCTGTCCTCATATCCATGGTGGGGGAGCTAACCCTGCAACATGAAAAGAGACAAAATTGCCCACAGGTTTTATTCTGCCTTCTCTGTCCTAACCATCTCCTTTTTAACTGAGATTAAAGATCCAGAAATGTTTGATTGTAATTGGTTTAAATGAGGCTCTGCACCGCAATAATCATGATATTTCATGATTATTGAATTCCATTTAATATGTTATTGAAACATCATGCCCCAGTGCTTGAGGGATACCTAATTAAAAAAGAGGTACCCCAAAAAATCTGGAAACAGGGAATTGAAGAGTTAATTATACACACAATATAGGCCTAGAGAGAATGTGAACATATAATATTGTTATGTAATTAATTTGTTTATATTACACACTTGTTGGAAACTGTCACACAAAAAGACTGCGGTTTACTGCGCCCATTTGGATTAATTACATGAAGAAGATTTCAGTGTGAGCAACTACATTCAAGGAAACAGTGTATGCTGCACAATGCTACAGCTCTCAGCTAACAAGGCCACATATACAGTAATTACACTGTTCAACACATTTCATATAGATTATAGTACATCAGCAGTTCTTGAACGTTTCCAACCAAAAGACAACTGACTCACTAAAAAGAAACCCTAACCTATAGCATGAGAAATGGTTTCATACATCATCACAGTTGTAGTTGTCTCCTTATCTCTTTCTTAAATAAGTGCTATTACAGAATAATCTGTCTCAGAGAGCAGAAACATATATATCTTTTAGTCTAATCTAAAACATATCGAGGAATGAGGAGACGCCACATGGTCATAGGCTAGAAATAGAGAGTGAGTGGTCCAGTGTGATACAGGCCACGCTTCCCTAACAATACCCATTTTCCCAGTGTCAAAACATCTCATTCAATCTTGTTGTTAACCCTCTGGAACAAATCAATGAGGTTCATTAAGTTGAATTCCCAAAGGATTAACTGTTGTTGCTTGGTCACCAACAAAACAAAAATATAGACCAAAGCTACTCTATCACTGTAACTGGACAAAACACTGAGTGACACAGGAGCATTCTCTGGCTTCAGTAATGGGGCTACTGCAGCACAGAGGACAATGAGAGGCTCCTTGGATTGATTTCAATGGTCTTCCATTGATTTACATCCTGCAATTTAGTAACCAGTTTTGCACGTTGTCTGCTGACTCCCAATGACTCCTTCATTCATCTGCATCCTCTTTGTTTAGAATGAGTCATTGAGAGTGATGACTTCAATGGATTCTACTGACAAAGATTTGTTTGATTTGAATTTAGTATGTTCCAGAACACAATTCTGAGGACTTAGGGACATGTTTTTTCTTTTGAGCAACCTTAATCAAGCAAGCAATACTGTTCAGGATCCTTCCCTCTAGGATTGGAAAAAAATAGAACTCAGTCAGTCAGTGTCGATCAAAATATAATCTTGTAGACAAATCTCAATTAAATCAATTTGAGTTGCTAATTATGGGTGACAATTACCAAGTATGTGCCAAAAAGTGCCACATCTTTTCAAAATGTCTGAATGAGACACTAAATTGACAAGCAGATAGAAAAGTCTTAATGCCATTAGTATAGTTGAATGCATTTATTGTAAGTCGCTTTGGATAAAAGCGTCTGCTAAATGACTGTAATGTAATGTATTGTAAAGTATAGGAAATGGGTTCCAGACCTGGAAAACAAGGGTGGGTTTGTTCCAGATTAGAATGGGCTCAGACATTGAGAATTACATATATTTCTCTTACAGGGCATCACAAAGAGCAGCCTTCACAAAAGTGAGTGATACGGTCATGCACTGGAGGTCGTCTGCAATGAGAAAGGGTGGTGCCAAATTATATTTTCAGTGCTTGCAGGAAAAGTTGAACAAGATGGCATAAGGAGAATGAACAATTCCCCTGTCGACCAAAATGGCAGTGAATTTATGAAATTGAAAACACTGAAATACCACAATGTGACCCCCCCCCCCCCCACTATTATTGATGCATCTTTTAGGTGAAACTTGCTGCCAGGGGATTGGTTGGTCCATTATGATGACATACCCGCTACACACATCACTAAATGTCTATAGGAATGTATTGATCTACAATGCAAGTATTTTTTATGCTCAACCTCTATCATGTCATGATGGCAGTCTAAATGATCATGTGAAACTTTGGCTCAATCTTCTCTTGTGGAGCACAAAAGGTTATTCACAGCTATTGATCTCCTCACCCTGCAGCCACTATATATCTGTTAGAGACATTGTGCCTCATTCACGAAATGTACGTACAATCAGATTTGATCGTAAAATGTTTGGAAACATGCAGAAATGTGTTTGTGTGTTCAGAAACATGCGGGAAGGCTCTTAGAACGGCTTATTCTTTATGAAAGAATCATTACAGTAGTGCTAAACCTCAACAACAACAAGATGTTTCAGTGGCCTTGTAGGAAATAAAGACCCAATAGGCTGAAATGGTGTATTTGCCGAACTGTCCTCATTCATAACAACACTAGATTATCCAACTTGTAATGGGTTGATCACATGGACTGGATGCCTTACAAATACAATAACAGTCCTACCATCTGATGAAGATGCAGCCTGGATCTGATCTGGACCCCCGACAGTGAGGTCCCTCCTATTATTGATTGATCCTCTGATCCATGTTGGATAGCGGCTCAGTGCGCTGCCGTCCTGTGGCTGATAATGCGCGCCTACTTCTCATACTTTTTTGTCAGTTTAGTTTCATGTCGAACCATTAAATTTTTTTTACCTCAGCAACGGTGTGTGTTTCTGCTGAAACAGCATTGACAGCGTTAATAATTTCTTGCCATGCTTTACTTTTATCAGTTCTTGTGACTCTGCTGCTGATGCTTCTGAAAACTGTTGTTTTTTTCTCATGCACGCAACACTTCCATTTTGGACGCCAATTTCCTTCTCTGTCCCCTGGTTTACTTGCACACGACCCTTAAGTCTGCAGCCTTTTACGGTGTTGAACAGTGTTTACCTGCAAATCGGCTTCAACAGGCACGCGCATCCAATTTACGAACGATTGGCATTCATCAAATATACACCTGTTCTATGAACAAATCGAGGTTTCCCCGCACGTTTCATGAATCCCACGTTGGTATTTTCCCACGTTGGCACATAAATACGACAAATTTACGAATCATTTCTGAAAACTTTCGTGAATGAGGCCCATTGAGAGAGGCTGAATCCTAGTGTTCTCTTTTCCTCAGCCCACACATCTTAAAGTTGCATCAGTAAAGGGTTCAACTGTGAATACTACATCATGCAGTTCTCAAAGCTGTGTTAACTGTCTGAATTTGTTTAAATTAACAAATATGGCAAGAGAGTCTGATTGGATTTCACTCAGGACGGAGTATACGAGAGTGTGCACAACACTACAGAGGCTCACTACAGAGGGAGTTGCATGTGTGTGTGCGTGTGTGTGTGTGTTCTCACACATGCATAAGCACCTCTCAAATTAAAGCGCCATTCAGTTAGTAACATTCACAGGAAGGTGTCATTTTTGTTTGGTGCTAAACACATACGTGCTGGAGTAGCATGAAGTGTCTTGCCTTTCCTCTGTGTAATTAAACTAGAATTATTGGCCTTGAAGTACAGCTCTAAATGCACGGCCAACTGAAATTCCTGCAGCAAACAACTTGACTTCATTTATGTCCCAAGCCCTATGTAAATTGAATGTTGAATTACGTTAAACATTTTCTTAAATAACAGAAATGTGAAAGTATGTTTAAGAGAATAACAAAAGTATCAAAACTAAAAAAAAAAAACCATCACTACAAAGAGCCAAGCCCAAAGCTGCCCTGAAGTTCAGTGAACATACATCACATTGGAAAGCCATTTATAAACCTGTCAGTACACAGACCAACCTCAGCCTGACTTTCATTACCAGTCTTATTTGGGGTTGCTGCTGTACCATACCATCTCATCAAAATGAGCTTGGCATCACCCCTTCTGTTGAAAGCATGGACTTAGAGAGGAAACACCCCCAGTCTACAGTTGCAGTGTCCTCTATGAACTTCCTGCTGCAGCCTAGGGCAAGGAAGTGTGAAGCGGAGCTTAGCTGTGCTGCAGTGATGTGTGATGTTTAGGTTTAGTTGTGACCTGGCCTGTGTGTGTGTGTAACTGGTGCAGTAATGGATGGGTCATTGTTTAGATTTGTAAACTCCTAGATAGGACATGGTGAGCAACCCTATAGAAGGTCAGAACACATATATTATCTGGTTGCTGGTATGAAAGTGTCATGTCCTACTGCTTCCTGTTGATTAGCTTGTAGGAGAGGAGAGCAGAGGAGAGAGTAAGGAAGAGAGTCTGACACTATCTTCAGTGACATGACATCCGTAGTTGTACTCCCCAGAGGCCACAACAAGATCCCTCTCTGAGCTGAAGATATATTGCTATTTTGAAAACAATTAAATTCCACCAGTGTCTGCTGTGCTGACCTCTCACCCAGCCGGGGTATCAGGTGGTCAAGGTCAAGTGACATATTTACCTCCATGGTGGAGACGCTTGGGTCATGTCCCTTTTTTTATACAGTCCCCATGTGAGTTTGTCACTGATCATTTTTTTTCCCGATGGTGGATCAGGGGTCCATTACCCCACTCCCCTTCTGCTACCCACCCCTTTTTTATTTGCAGCATAATGGCACAGATACATTATCGGAGCTAATCAGACTCAAATGAAGAAGAGTAGTGGAGTGAGACTGCAGGAATTGTGTTTTTTCCCCCTCCCTTCCTGTGCTGCTGTCCTGACAGACCCCTGTTAAAGTTCTTCAACCTCCTTCTCTCTACCTTATTCTACCTCTCCCTCTTTCTCTTCCGCTTATTTCACTCCCCTTTCTCTGGCTCTCCCCTTTTATTTCTGTTGTTTGTCCTCTCACCGACTCTCTTGTCTCCTTCCTCTCACATCTCTCTCTCTCTCTCTCTCTCTCCATGTCTCTCAGTCTCTCCTCCTTTCCTCAGGGATTGCCTGTTTGATATTCTACTTGTGTGGTGGGGCGGCGGGATGGATTAGAGCATGGACAGGCCCCACAAACCACCCTGATGTACAGGACAGCGTTTCAATCACTTCACCAATGCTGTTCCACCTATATAAATACCACCACGGGGAGACAGACACAAGGAGAGCAAGAGAAAAAAAAGGGGAAAGAATAGAGTGAGATGAAAACAAACAGGAAAGGACAAATGTAGAATTTTATGAAGTACCACTGTTGAAGTGCAGAGTGAAATATGCCGAAGGCTGGGAGTTACATTTCCCACTTCCATTCAGTCTGAGCATATCAAGAATCTGCAGGTTCTGTGTGGTACACATGCCAGCTCAAAGACAGAACAATAGCTCGTTTGCAGCTGCAGTGGCTCGCAGCAGTTTGTGCTTCACAATGGATAGTCTGCACAGGTTTCCCTTTGGCTCTTTTCTCATTTTCCCTGTGTGTTTATACCCTATTCTACTTTGATCCTCAGGACCTTTCCCATTTAGAAGAAAATTGCAGATCTCTCATGTGGGTAAAACAGAATTATTGTGCCTCCCTAGACTTTTTTTCATTGGATCAATAGGGTGATCTTCCAAGGCGGACATTAGGGGGCATTAAAAAAAGGTTACAAATGACAGTGTTTAGTCCATTGCACTCTGCTTGGATACTAGAAGAGTATCGATCCATTGTGGCTCATCAACCTGTTTTGTGACACTTGAACAGTAATCACCTTCTAAAGGAGAGATAATAAGATGATGGTGTGTACCTGTAGTGGTTTGATCTGTGCATGTGTGTGTGTGCGTGTGTGTGTGTGTGTGTGTGTGTGTGTGTGTGTGTGTGTGTGTGTGTCTGTCTGCCCGCCTGTGTCTGGGAATGAAGTTCAGGGCCTTAAAAGCCAGACAGTAAACAAAACCATTAATGATTAATGTTGTCAAATAACAGGGTATCATTTTGTTCATATCTTTTGTCTATGTTGGGTCAATATGAATGTTAACCCTCAACAGAGTGAATTTTACCATTCATGTTTATTTGTATTAATGGGAATGTACATGCATTTTATAATCAGTGCAACTATTGTATCTATATCTCTCATGTGATGAATGGATTTACAGTTTTAGTACGATTGCAAATCATCAGCTTTACTTTAAGTTGGGGTAGGAACATTGTTGCGAAAAATGATCTGCTCATCATATCAGACCTCCATGATATTGCAATGCTCGGGTGGGCAAAATGATTATCTTTGTTGTGTAGTGATTTCCCATTTAAGTAAATTCACAACATGCAAACCTCACTGACATATTGAAAGATTGCAGTAATGAGATCTTGAAGGTGACCTGAGTTACTTAAGTATTCCATTATAAGCTTACACTGAGAACCCTCATGGATGCTTACAGATTGCTTGTATTTAAACACGCTGGTGATATTGAATGTATATGAATTACTTCCCTGCAGGAGGTCTCAATGATTTTGTATTAATAGTTTGTCTTAAGGGAAAAACAAAGCTTTTTGAACAAGTCCCTTCATTACAAAGCTTATCTTAGAGAGTTGATTATCATTAACAATGTCTTGACACTATTTGTCACACACTAGAAGAACTCGAGAAACATGGGGCAGCTATCCCTTTGTTTTGGGTGACAGCTCCTATGCCAGATTTAGTGCTCTCCCCCGGAGCATTGGAGACCTAATAAAAGATGTGATGTTTCTGTGACTAGGTAACCTCTGGTCTAACATATATGAAAGGAATCTTCTATTGTTTTGCCCCTTTCACCACTTACAGCCTAATCAAGCTTCACACTACACACACACTAAATGAATTGGGGATCCATCACTTAGATTAGTAGTAGTATGTTATTTTAGGTAATGTTATGTTATGTTATGCTATGCTATGCTATGTTATGCTATGCTATGCTATGCTATGCTATGCTATGTTATGCTATGCTATGCTATGCTATGTTATGCTATCCTATGCTATGTTATGCTATGTTATGTTATGCTATGCTATGCTATGCTGTCGTGTTGTAATGTTTGCTGTATTGTACATGCCGTTCTTTTCTTCTTGAGGAATGAATGAATGAATGAGCTGTGATGCCAGATTTTCAGTTTCACTGTTCACTTGTGCAAATGGAATGACAATACAATTGAATTGAATTAAAAACTCACCGTATCTCAGCATCTATGGTATCACTGAGAAAGACTGCAGACTCAGTGAACTTTCTGTCTCAGCACCATCCTTCCCACTGATTGCCACAGATGGACTTTTAATTTGATCCATTCTTTGTGTTGTTCCCCACAGGCTTTTGAGAGTTGATATGCAATGGCTAATCAAGTTTCAAAGAAGAACTGAAAAAAGTATGTTAAAGGGGCATTAAGTAATCTACGACTTGATCAACCTCTATCAGCATCCAGTGGGAATTGCAGAAATGCTGATAGAACTTATCTCCTCCTACATAAGTCTCTGATACAGCCCTCACCTCCCATTCCCGCTGTCCCCTGGAGCTATGGTTGCCTGTAATTGGTACAAATAATTGACACAAAGTCACATTTTCACAACAGGGACAAGTAAGCCAGCTAATGAGAGCAGTAAGCCAACAGAAATATCTAGCAAAGAGGTAATATATCACCAATGTACCAATATTATCATCAATGTAATATATTGTAATGTATTGTACAGCTTTGCCATTTGCTTTTCTTAGCTTGAGAATGAGGCTTATTATCTTTTGCTGCTGAAATGTCTTGCAACGCTGGTCACTTTCTCATGCACTGTCCTCTATTGTTGTGAAAATGCGAGTAGGTGGGGGAGGAGATTGGGAGTGTATTGAAATTCAAAAGGTTGGAGAGCTTTAGTTCCAAAACATTGTACGGTACAGGAAGAGCGTTTTGAAAGCCAGCACCTGACGAAGGCATTGGTTTTGAATAATAACCCTTTCAACTGCCCACAGATATATTATGGTAATGTTGTGCTATGGGGCAGTAAAACTCTGACTTATTGCCCCTTTAAATTTGAGAAACAGATTAGTAAAGCCAGAATAATTGTAGTTGGATGTGACCACCAACTTTAGGAATAGCACACAGTGTTGGAGTGTCTTAAAAAGATGTACTACATATTATATCTTACTTTTTATTCAAAATAATACATTATATGAGAATATTATTTTGTATAGAGTAATGACTTCCCCCAATGAGGCATGTTAGTCACGTTTGACCTAAAAAATGTTTTCCTCTTTCCCTCAGTTAACTCAAAGTAATGAGTGTATTTCCACCAGGAAAAGATTAAGCGGACTTACATCACAGCTGCCATCCCAGCTTTGATTTGTGCTCTAGGAAGTGAGTTACAGCATAGATCTGCTTCAAGATCCGGCAGGGGAATTTGAAGGTTTAGATCCTACTTCTCCGTGTTAAAATGTCATCTAGAAATTACAGTATTCATTATGACAAATGAAGGTGTTATCAGCTACGGTATCTATAGTAATATTAAGTTTGGCAACAAGTTTGTATTGTCACAGCACCCACCAACACTTGGTCTTCCCCACACCTTTAAATAGGAAACATGAAATAGTAACCTAGCTGTCATATAGTCTCTTCATTTCCCTGTCCAGCAGTCTCCTCCATATCTGCTTTGTTTTTCACATTATTATGGACCACACCAATTCATTGCTACATTAAAATGTAAAGCAAAATAGCATGTGATATTTTATATAAATGTATATAATGAGTATTTATTATGAGATGACCTAATTCCAGTTTTGTATTATATCTTGACCATGGCCTTTTCAAGTCACACACACTCACAATTCTAAATTCTGACAAAATTCTGGTTTGCAGGTATGTGTGACAGGAATTCTGCAAGCACAGGATGTAATCTTTAGGGATCCATTTTTTATTCCAGGCTGCTGAGGTTCAAAGAGTGTTGTTATCTACTGCATTTTTAACAGCTCGGATTTTATGTATGTGAATAGGACTGTTGAAAACTAACTGTTACTCTAAAAAGTAGCTGCGATGATACTACCCAAATTTAACAAGAGATAGATACAGTAATGAATGACCTGCATGACCAGTGGCATGTGTGTTAACATACTTAACATGGAATTTCTCTTTCTCTCTCGCAATTTACCACCCCACCTTCAGCAATTCCTCTCATCAGATTGGAGCTATCTGACTTTGATAGTGCATGAACATGTCCTATGCTGAAGTGTTAAGGGCAGGAGGGAGTCATTGACTGATGTGGGGAGCAGCAACGCTCCCCCCAGTGCCAGGCTGTGATTGATGTTCAAAGCATGGTCCAAAAACCCATGGCCAACTCGCCTCACAGCCAGAGGCATCTTACTCTGTCCTCATCTGAAAGCGATATTTGTCGAGATATGAAATAATCATGCAGTTACTTTCAAATGTCTCTGATGTGAAATGAAGGTTCTTTTATATTTGAATAAAATTAATAAAACACATCATTGGGAGATATTGAAATGCACCTTGTCATTGTAATTTTGACATTTCAAAATAAATTACCATATAGTTATTACAGTTTGGGGCGACACATCAGGATTGCTCATAAGGGTACCCTCCTTTGTTGTTTGACTCATCCAATACTTACTCTTTATGACTTCATCAAATATCAAGGTGTATTTAGAAGGAACTATTCAAAAATATAATACATAAATATTTTTAAATGGTCTGTTTTCATTTTAGAAAGTTAGAGGTAAATAAATTAAGGGGTATTCTATAAACTACAGCAGAATACAAATCTGTATCCTCTGTATTTAATACATTTTAACTTTAATTACTTATTAAACTTTTTATACAGATAATAAGGTGCTACATTTTGTCTCATGCACATTATGCCTTTGGTTTCCATTCTGCCTCTACATTTGACCTTCATATGAGCAAACAAAGATCCATTTGTCTTCCCTGCTACAATGAGTGGTTGGGGTTACAAAAAATATGTATAAGATAAATGAAATGCCTTTGTCAACAAAGCTATTCTTACATGGGTGGTCATTTCGATTAAAATGTCATTGCCTCTTTTCATTTTCTTTGATGTTTCTGTTGAACTTTACACACTTGACTTGTTCTGTCTATAAAATGTGAATTATCCTCTCAGGCTTCAAAGCAGCTCTTTGTGCATTCACATGTGCAAGTGCCTGCACACATGTGCGCATACACACACACACACACACACACACACACACACACACACATATTTACAGGGTCTTGCAGAGGGGATCTTTATGATGATAATCAGAAATATGAGTTTTACATATTTCTATAGGAGAATTTGTATAGAGGTAATCCATTAGAAAACTGGAACATAATGACTCTGACAAGCCTTGGGGTCAGCAGAAGTTTACTCACAATGACACTAAAATGGGCTCTTTCTATGAGGAGTTTATCATTGGAGTCATTTCAGAACAACCATACTTTCTGAGCACATCACATTATGCAAAAAGATTTATCCAATTCACCAGCTCCACATGATTACTTGCAATTGTTGTGCTCATTGTTGAACACATTCCACAAAGTGCATTAGTTTACCCCAAGCACACAACTGTGGAAAAAATAGAAATTAAAAATAGGGCCGCATCCAATGATGGAATAAATGGAAAGGCACTTAAGGGAGGATGATGAGAATGCTGGTGTGGCTTTTGAGAGGGCCGATGGGACAAATGGCTTTAGCAGATATGGGCTGAGAAGTCTCCTTAAGATTGACACAGGTAAGTGGTAGTGCGCAAGCAGGGTTTCCGTGTCAATTAAAGTGCATAGAGGACCGCTGTCTGTCTGTGAGAAGCTCATTAACACCGAGGTCAGTTTCATCAGGGCCCCAGGCTGTCGTTATTCTCATATTACCAACAGAGCTGGAAATAAAAAGGCAGATTGGGCATGCATTTGCACACTGAGGGATCACATGCAGATTCAGTTATGCACATAGATATACAAAATACATTCTCATGCATGCCTGATACCGTCCCCCCCTACACAAACACATACACACCACACACATAAACACATACATGCATACACTCATGCATGCACACAAACACAGACATGGACGTAAACATGCATGCACACACACAAGGACGCCACACAAGCATTACCCACCCGCCCCCCACCCACGCACAGACACATAAACACACTCTTAAATAGCTGATTCCCAAGAGGGAGTTTTAAAATGCAGAGCAGATAGCAGGTGCTTGTTAAAATGAATATTGCAATTGTGTTTATGCAAAACAGTTTTATCAATGATTGCACATGGTTCCATGAGACTCATATTCCTGAATAAGTCTCTGTAGGCCCACAACCAGTCTACCAGTGCTCATTAACAGACCTACCTAACTATCAAACCTCTGAAGAACTGAAAGACAGTAATAGATGTTTCTAGGGCTGAAAAGAAACATTTCTCTCACTATCCTCACCGCATTTAGATACTTTTTTCACTTGACTTCTTGACGTATGGTGCCATTATTTTCTTTACATCATATTTGAATCAGTTACCACAAGGCATGTAGAAATTGCTGAATGTGCAATATAAATAGTGCATTCAGCAATTCAATAGAACACGGAATACAAATAAATCCATAGTGTCCATCAATTCAATAAAATGGCACTCTCACTGGATGTGGTAAGACCTAGTGAGGCAACTTTATCTTTGGCCGGTGCTGACTGGTGCTGACCTATGCTTGAATTGTGTGAAGTGATCACAGGGAACCTCAACTGACTAAGATGTGCAGACAAACAGAGCTCAGGAACCATGTTCAAGATGTCAAGCACAATCTAAGCTGCAGTAGTGTGGTGACTACTAGTCAGACATATGGGGGATGAAGAGTTAATTGCCTGAGTGAGCCTGTTCTGAATGGATGGTGCACAAGCAGGCAGAGTGCCTTCATCAGGGATAGTTGGTACTTTCAGCAGCCAGTGTTTGCCTATATCTCCACTGACACTGGGGCCCTTCCTGTCCCTCCCTTGTTATTGGAAGGTGCTGATGGGAAATATATAACACTCCGACACGGTAACTGCCACCTCTGTGCCCTAAGCCTAGCTCTTAACTCAACTGTCAAGATCTAAAAGACAAAAAGCCTCTTGTTACTGCACCTAGGTGCATGGCTACAGCTCATTTTGCTTGCAGGTGACAGACAGAGTTTCAAACAGATTTAGAGTCACCTGCCTGCATATTTTGCTCCCTTTGCCCTTTTTCTCATTCTGCTGCTCCCTCTCCCTTCCTCTTAGTTTCCCTCCATCTCTCTATGGATATTCCTCTACGGTTGCGCCTACAGCCTTTCCACTTGTTTTTTCCCCTTTCCCTTTCAATAAGACAAAGTGGAGGACAGATTCAAACTCAGAATGACATTACAGCCAAATCCACTTTGGTATACTTTCTTCATTCCATCAGGCCTACTAGGTTCTGCTTCTAACCCATCAAAAAACAAAAGTATGCTGACTTTGAACGGCCACAGAATAATTTATGCCTACACGAACTATTGCCCAATTTATCTCCACATAGCCAAAGGTTAAATTGCACTGTTAGTGGATTTGCATTATCATCACTTCTGGTGATGATAATAGTCTATGTACATCTCAAATCAAACTTTATCTCAGGTGCAGGGTAAAAAACGTAAATCAATAAAAAGATACCCACATACTGAGTCTTGCTCTTCCTAAGCTTTGCTTATGCAATGTTGCAACCGAATATGAGTCAGGTAATAAACCGCTTTTGCAAAAAATAACTGACTAGATATGATAATGAAATGCTGCAGTATATACAACCTGTCAATATTGTGATAAGCCACAACCAGTGGCCAATCGGGGGTCAAAAAGTTACAACACAACAGGTAATATCTCATGAACACAAGCAGAGAGAGGGAGGGAATAGCATCTCTTATAGAGATTATTATTCTTATAGAATTTCAATTTTGAGTCTGGATTTGTATCAGGACTGTGAGAACACACACACATTTGCAGATACACATTATTGGTGGGAAGACCGATACTTTTAAATAACTCAATACTTTCAGGCTGTCCGACAGTATAGTGAATTGATTCTGGTTCATTTGATTCACCTTTGTGAAACTGTTTCATAGCCAAGACCACTAACCCTGATGAAACTACAACAACATGATGAATGAGGAGCACAACCTTACATGCAAAAGCAAAGTAGTTGAGGTTAACTGAACCTAGGCTAACTAAGCTTTCTTTGCTATTTCAGGAAATGTTAGGCTTTGTCAAGTCCAGTCTCAGACAATGATACATTTAGTAAGCTATGACTACTACAATGAATTTGGTCCAATGTACGAGCTGTGAAAACTTCATTGCCAAAATAGGGTCTTGCCTTCCCCTATCAGCGGCTAGAGCCAGCTTGCTATTGTGTCCATTCCATTGTCTTGCGTAAAAACCAGGTTAAACGCTCACTAACCAATATACAGAATTGAGTTATTGAGGTAAATAACGCACATGAATAATTAACATCAATAATGTTTGTTTATGTTTTACAAAATTATTTGCTAATCATTTATGAATACTTAACCACGTATTTAAATCACAATGATTACAAATTATGAACTAACGCAATCAAAAAAACATCGCTTTAATTTCTTATACAGCACATAAATGATTGATTCATTTTTAAAATGTAATTTATTAATGATTAAATTGTGTACAATATACATGTACTAGCATTAGTAAAAAATGTAGGTTATTAACTAATCATGAATCAATTTTTGTATTATGCACTGGCATGTGACAAAGCACAGCGTTTGGAACTGTTGACAATTTCGACTAGTCTGAAACAACAAGGTTTTACCCAACTAGATTTATTGAGAATGTTTCCATAACCATCCAGCCCTGTCCTTTGCTACGTAAAACACAAGTCAGTCAGAGGAAGCCTGAATAAGACCTGGGGCCAAATGTATAAAACTCTGTGTAGATTTAGGTGTAGAAATCTGTGTACGCACAAAACAGGAAACATGCATACGCTCAGATGTATAAAACCCCACGTACGTCTGTTCCCACGTGTTTTTTGTTCATACATCTCAATCATCCTTAAATTGTGTACACGTGCACAAGCCTTCTGACCATGCCCACAATTTACTATAAATGGCTTCCAACACACCCCCAACTGCCTGGTTTGCATATAAAGGGCCAGCATTTAGTTTAGTTCTGAGGACAAACGGCGGAAGCATTTAAGAAGAAATAGAAGAAAAGAAGCGCAATTTTACAACTGTGAACTTGAAATAATGGTTGATCAAAATGACAGAAGAAAACGCGTATTATTTAGAAGCCTAAGCTCTGGCATTACCAACCAAATGAAACAAGTTGAATGGCAGAAAGTAACCGAAGCCATCTCCCTTTTAAAAGCCCAATGCAACGCTCTACCACAGAGCGCACGGCTGTGCACCACATTACAGCGCGTCTGTTGTGCGATCTGGGGGTTTGTACATGGCATAACCATGGCTTCAATGCATACCCATTGTCACCTGAGGGTATAAAATATTATATACATATTATACAAAACAATATTATATACATATATTACATTTGGGAAACCGGACATCGCTGCAAATTGCATTTTGATGTTGGCCTGTTCAGCTGCTGTGTGGGAACCTGATGATCTATTACTCAAAGAAACGATGCCACCCCACGCCATGGGCATGACCCGGCTCAGGGCAGCTCAGGATATCCCTGATCTGTCCGCAAGCTTCAGCTGAAACGTCCCCGTCGCTAAAAACCCGATTGTTGTCAATACCTGTAGATGGACGGATGGCAGGGTTCTCCGAGAGTGCTGTTCCAACACAGGGCCCAGTTCAGTACACAATTCAAAGAGAACAGCTCTTGGAAATCCAAAGCAGCGCATTCGCCAGTCATCATCATGGACCAGAAAATCAGTACGGTCTCTGAAGACTCGTTCTCGCCTAAATTGCGCTATAGCAATATCTTCCAGCAACGCCAAAGCAGCCATTGTATCATTTGGCACAGCCATTACGCACAGCTACAGCCTTTATATAGTGTAGGTTATTCTTACTCCCCAATAATAGGCTACAGAATAATAATCTTGTATCATGTATTTATTTGTTTATTTATATAAAGATCATTATCATTATAATTATTATAATGCATAGTGACAAACATATTTACTCAAGATAGAACGAAAGGCTTATCAAAAAAAGGTTGTTAACCACTCACGCATCACTATGCAATCATAGTGGATGTTTTTTTTAAACTATAGATTACATCCTAACTAGGGATGGGCTCGAATATTCGAATATTCGAATATCCGTTACTGACGTCAGTATTCGAGTAACGTTTGGTATTCGTTTTTTTCCCGTTTTTTTCCCCCTCCCCAACATGCATAATATTAATATAAACGTTAATTGACTAGGGAACATGTTTAATAGGCTATTAAGTTAACTTTCTTGGACAGAGAAGTTTAAAAAAAAAATACAACGTAAAGTGCTAGTGTGCGCACTGCGCAGGTACTCATTTCAAAAGTAAACATTACTTGCAACATAGCGGCGGCCAAGAGAAGTGGTTTGTGGAAATACTTTTAAAAAGATGACGAGGAGACAGTGCGGTGCAAGTTATGCAATGGTAAACTTGTATTTCATAAAAGTACTAGCTCGATGCTGAACCACATGTGCTTAAAACATAAGGAGAAAACTTTGGAGACAGATGAGAGCCAGCAACGTATCACAATGTTTAATAGCCGTTTAGCGCAGCATGAAGCGGAATGCAAGCTTTCACTTGTTTCCAGTCGGCCACGGACCTCCCCATAACTTAATAATTATTTAAAAAAATGTTTTTCGAGTATTCGAATAATCGTTCATAAGGTAAGGAGATTAATCGAATATTGATTTTCCTTAAGATGCCCATCCCTAATCCTAACACAATGTAGTGAAAGAAAAAAGCTCCAAATAAAATGTCACCCAAATTCACACTTTTATTATCCTTTTTTGGATAAAAACTTGAAAAATGTGTATGGTACGCACGGTGTGCAGGATGCGTACCGGTACGCACATTCTCGCCACCTGTGGATTTTTATACATTTGGAAACTTGCGTGGAAAGTAGCGGTGTGAAAGGTGCGTACCGGTACGCACATTCTCGCCGCCCGTGGATTTTTATACATTTGAAACCTGCGTGGAAAGTGAGGTAAGTACACCTTTCGTGCGTATGTCTGGTTTATACATCTGGCCCCTGGAATTTTTGTTCAAATTAAAGAGTTGCAACCCATTTCACTGAGGGTTAGGCAATTGAGGTATGATGTAACTTGACAGCTATGTTAGCAATTTTATGGAGGTGTTTAATTTACTTGAATTTGTTTTTGCACCTTTTATTTACTCAAATGCAGTTGATTTGTTAACATGAATTACATTACATTTCTCACAACGATGGACTTTTTTTTCTGTTTGAAATATCAAAATCTGAAAAATGTGTACGAACTATAAGCAAGTGAAGAGGCAAAGGGAGTAATGTGCCAACATTGTATTGCTTATTGGACAGATGGATGTGATTGCAGAGACTAAATAACTAGTCTGCAAAGGCACAAATGTCCATTCTCTCACATCGTCTCAAACTGAACGAAAAGGAAGTGGGTCACAGCAGGAGGACTGAAATCATAGCAATCGGATACTGACACTTAGGATTCTTAAAGTTGTGCATGATCTTAAAGATATTTGATTAATAACTATGATAATGATCTGAAATATCTTTGATTAATATCTATGATCATGATCTTAAAGGTCTTTGATTAAAAAAAAACCTCAATGAGGCAATAGACCATCTTCCACTATACAGTTAAATTACCCCCTTTTATTCCCACTGCACTTCAACAGTTTGAGATTAAAGGAGTCAAAAGTAGATGGAGTGTTAGAGGACAATATTATTCATTCCTACTTCAATTCATTTCTAATGACTTCATTATTGTTTTGATTCCCCCCTTCCCCAATCTCACCCCAGAGGCTCAAGAATGAACACCACTCTGCCTTTAAATGGAACACTGATTGTTTTTCATGTTTATTCACAACCCACGGGTCAACAGCCTCCCGTAATCTCTCGTTTCTTCCAAGGACAATTTGGGGGATATCATGAATAAAAATGACCTTAATAATATCACAGTGAAAGGACCCATAGCAACTATGAATACCATTAGAGCCTGATCAGAGGCCGTTAGTGTCAGATTTATATAGCCAGAGCAACAGTATAGCTATGGGTCTGCATGGGTAACTCTGGAGACTGGGGCTTTACACTCTTTTGTCTTTGTTTATTCAAGTATCTGCTCATCCATATCGTAACATGTCCATGGGCACTGTTACAGTATGTACACATATAATGGAGTTTCAAACTCTGGAGGCGCTGTTAAGTTTCTTTGACATTTAAATTTCCTCTAACTTTTAAAATACCGAAACTCCCCATTACGCCTCAAGTGATGCACAATGCAGAAACAGTGAATCATCAGTGGATGGGTATTAATCATTATAACATTGTACCTATGTTATACCAGTAGAAATTAGCACGTTTCTATTTATAGCTCAACATGACCCTCAGTGATTGTTCATTTACTTCAACAGTTTACCTCATATTTGAAATACGGATAACACAACTACTAGAGAAAGTCATTGTGTCTTTGGAACTATCTGTACTGTGAAGCTAGCTGCATGGAGCAGTCACAGCAATTTGCCTCCCTTCGATATCCTTGACCTAGATGGTGAAACTTCCAGGGGAGTAGAGAATTAAAAGTGAGAGAAAAATACAATTATATGGAGGAAAAAAACACATTAGGTGATCAAATTTAGTATTTTCCTTGAACTGTGGGGTAAGGGGATGACTGTTCTCATAATATTAACATAAAGTACAGCAAGGAGTATATTCCAAGGGATATGTTCTACCTGCTGAATCTCCTAGGGAGGGAGGGGTTACCACAAAGGTTTGCTGGATCATACAAATTACATATACTGTGTCACAGTGGCTTGATTCTGACATTCTGGCTGGGTGGAGTTAAGCTGGAGAGTTATTATTATGCATGGGTTGGAGTCTTAACACTGACCATGGTCGATTTCCATTAATATGGTGTGAAATTAATCCTGGGGTCAAGGCCAACCTGCCCCAACATCCTTGCCATGTTCAAACTGGTTTTTTTTCTTTCTTTTCTTTCACTGCTCCTTCTTGCACTGTTAGAGGTTTCAATAATGCATGTTTTATAAGCTCATGACTTTGAGAGTGGAGAGTGGAATTTCATTAAACAAAGGTCCCGTGATTTGCCAGAGATCATTTGTAGTTTTATGCTGGATCCTCAAACTTTATGCCAGGGGTTATCATAGGGCAATCTTTTTGAATTGTAATTACAACCAGGCCAACCTATCTTTGGCACACATTTAGAGCTTGTTCTATGAATAGACTTTGTCATGAGGCCATTTAGATGGTACACAAACAGTGACTTGGTAATCCTACCACTGAATTTCAATAAATCATTCTTTGTAGTTTTCCAACAGATTTATGATTGTCAGGTGCTGATAAGGTATATTAGTTTCAGCCCTAGAATGGTTTATTCCTCCTCAGTGTGAGCCACCAAAGACTACAGTATCTTGTAAAGCTGGCTGGTGAAAAGGTCCTGCATTGAGTATACATTCTGACAGCTATTACTGAAATACAGTGCAATTAGGGGCTATCTGCAGTGTCATGCAGCCCTGAGGCATCAGGCTTAACCCTAAATGGAGACAAATATAAAACCCAGTTCAAAGCAAGTTGCAGATTGGTCACTCCGGTTAAACTATCTGCATTAATTATTTAGTAATTAGCTACATGTAATTGCTTTCTGACACCTAGGATTACACTGTCTTTGTAATGCATTAGCTGCCTCAATTATAGAAGGATGTTGGATAAGCCTGTACTTCATATGGCTTATCTTTCCATTTTCTTTCTCTCTACCCTCCCTCCACTTCCCCTTTTTCCTCCCTTCAACATCTTCCTCTTGCCTTTGATTTCTCACAAGGGGAGGCCTAAGCCACAGTAGTGAGCCAGCATGAGATGTTAGACCAAGTCAAATGATACCCCGTCTGCCTCTGATCTCTAAGCCAGGGCCTCTTAGTCTTTTATTAGGTCCAAAGCCACTCATTAAGTTCACAGTAAACAACTGCACTTCTGGTTGTGTTTTCACAGAAAACATTTCACACATGCAGTATGGGCGCCTTTGTGTATCTGCTCATCCCTTCACTCTAGCTGCACTCTATTTGCACACTGAGACCTTGATGCCTGTGTTTGGATCTCATATCTCTGGTCCTAAGGATATTCACCCAGACCTCAGGCCAAACAGAGGCTGTTGATTATCAGAGCAGCCTTGGGATGGATTGGGGGGCTGCAGAAGCAGGAGGCCCATGGTGGTGATAAGCCTGGGTCTTATGGAGTAGCTGAGCAGTCTGATTTACCCTTGAGGGGGTGTGTGCATATTTGTGTTTGTGTGATTGTGAACGCCTGTGAGTGTTTGTGTCCATCTCTGGGTGCTTATTCCTGTGTGTCTGAGCATACCCAGTGCACACATTATATGGCTTTGTCACTTTTATGTCTGGTATGTCCTGAAAATGAAGGATCTGAATATACTTTTCTAAGCTGGAAGCTGGACTGGAAGGCTTGTGAAATCGTGCAGCTAGTGGAAAAGAAAGTGGCTTGCCTTAAAAGTGTCTGTCTTTGGCACATGGGTGATCTTGACACATTGGTCCTATGCCAATGTTTTTTTTGTACCTTTTTCCATTAATTAAGTTTTTTATAGGCAGTTTGTCATACTGTATAACCCCCCCCCCCCAACACACACACACACACACACACACACACACACACACACACACACACACACACACCACACACCACACACTTTCTCTTGCCTGCAAACATGAAAAACCAGATGAAAGAATATATTGTAAGATTGTAAAAAAAAGTAATCTAAGTTGAGTGTAGTTGTGAGTTGGGGTCAGTCGGGGGGGTCAGCGCTTGAAATGTCATGTGGTTCACTGTCGCTGACTGCTTTCCTCACATACACTTATACTCTGTCTGCAGACCGGCCACTGGAGATGCTGCCTTATTTTCTCCAGTATTGGATCAGATTGAAGTTCAAAAGAGGCAATTTGGGGGTAACTAAAGAGGGAACAGGCTTGAGTAAAAGAGCAATGGGAGAGATGCTGCAGCTGCTCCCTCCCTACCTGTTGAAATGCACCTCTGTTGCACTGCCAATCTCCAGTAGTTTGGTTTAGGCTGGTTTAGGCTGGAACTGCAGCCTCAATCAATTTTTGGTTTGCTCCTTTACTTCAAGGCCCTAATAGGCATGATGTGAGCAGAGCCTGGTGAGTGGGTGTCTCAGCCTGTCCTCTTGAGATACTACAGTATGAGGAGTGTTCTAACATCATTTTGACACTCAACCTGATCAGAGAAATAATTGAGTTTGACTTAGTAATGTAATGACATCAAAGAAATGAGCTTACCCCCATGTTTGTGTGTCTCCCCGGAGAGCTGAGTTGGCACCAGGATTTGGAACCTTTTACCATCAAATTGCTGCTCTTCAGTAAGAAATGGAACACAGCAGGGTGGTAAGTAGGCAGGATGTATATTTCCCAGCCAAACCATGGGCCTTACATTACTCAAACAGCTTGAGAGAGGATTATTTTAGGGAATCAAATCTTCATATTTTCTGTCTATAACCTAAAGATATAAAAAAAAGACCACCCACACCAAGAGAAAGCAGACTGTTCGATATACTTTTCACGGCAGCTCTTGTTAATATCCAGAACAGAATTCTGATACGTCGTGTAAAGAGAGAATGTGTGTGCATGTGTTTAGGGAATATAACCCCCAGTGATTATCAAGAGAGATTCAACACTAAATCACGTTTTTTGAGCTGTAAACATTTGCATGACGTCTATATGGTGAAATCTAACAATACTGAATGAACATAAATTCAGCATTGCAGATAGAATTGCAGCAGGACACTTTCAGGGCCAAGAAAAAATACCCTCAACTCTGCTGCACTGCCGGCTCCACCCTGATCGGTGACCAAATACCGAAGATTTAGACTACGTCCACACTAAGCCGCTTAAATTTGAAAATTGTATTTTCAGGTCCATTGTGTTTGAAAAGCTTGCCATCCACACTAGTCCACCAAAAACGCATACTTCCTTCCATGGGCATGTGCAGACCACCCGGCCGCGCTCGTCCACTTGGATCAAGTGACAGTAAAACTTTCGCTTCGTTTTCGAAAGTCATTGAGGAGAGAAATGCTCCACCTCAAAAGACCCTCCGTCGAGAAAGTGCACTGAGATCGGCATCACTCTTCATTGTGTAACATTAGCTAGCTAGTAGGCTAATCTCCAATATGTTCTCAAATGGATGTCAGAGATGCACCCCTTGATACTTAATTGATCGGTTAGTCTCCCATCTCGGGTTGAAGGACTGTCTCTTTCACCACTAGGTCACTCCTATGTTACATGACTATTACTTCATTTCATTCATTCATACAATTAAGACAGTTCAATGGCTTTTGGGCTCCTCACATACTCACATACATACATGCTATTTTCTGCATGCAAGGCTGGAAGTTTCCCATTTAGAAGGATTTTAGTGAAACACAAGATATTTAAGCGCTTTTGTAGAGTAATGATCCGTGTCTTGGGTATAATGGTCATAAATCATGCACCACAAATTTTAGAGGCTGGCAATGAATCTTGTCAAAGCAAAATCAGAGACCAATGCCGCAATGGGAAAGACTGAGCCAGATCAAAGAATTCCATTAAATTTCCAATATGGGCTGAAGCTAATACCCCTCTCCAAAAACATTCAAATACCACAATCAAACAAACTAGGATTCAATACACATCTCATCAGTATTCTGCTCTAGATCTCATTTGCTCACATGAAAAACACCTTTTTAGTTCAGCTATTAAAGGTGACATGGGTACAACGCTAGTAAAATACATGACGATTGTCTTTACAGCCAGTCGCAGCCCCTCAGCCTTGCTTCTTGCTTTCTTCTTGAACCATTTTGGGAGTTTGGGCTACAATTTTTCATAAAGGAAATCCTTTCTGATAAAATAGTAAGTGGCACTTCAAAGGTGATGAAAGGAGAGAAGATAAAATCTGCCTTCTGAAAGTTCAGCCAACAGAAAAGTGCAACCCCAGACAGACTGGCAGACATACAGGCTCTCTCTCACACACACACACACACACACACACACACACACACACACACACACACACACACACACACACACACACACTCTCTCACACAGTAGATTTATTTCTGAGGTAGTAAGGGCCATTGGTTGCTCTTCCTGCCTGCAGTTACACATGGATTAATTTATAATTCACAATTTTTCATTTACATGCTGCATTTTCTATGGTTTTGCTTGTCTAATATGTCATCATAACTTCCTCACTCTCTCTGTGTCTGTGGTCTGGGCTTATTTTCCAGCAAAGCTTTGTGGAGCTATAATTTAGAGAACCCTTTAGGCGTTCATAAATCCCTTGTAGCTAAGTGACATGCCAGCACACATGATTTTTTTGCACTGCCACAAGTGTACAGTATATCTTGTGTGAACAATACTGATGGATTCAGACATAAAATGTCTGAAAAATGTGTCAAAATAGACATGAACCTGTTCAGTGAAATCACATTATCGTCTCTCTTCCCATATAAATAGATATGTGATGTAATCTTCCTTTGCTTATGATGGACAGATACTGCATTATCTGGAAACATACAATATCCCTTTTATCTTATCTTACCTCAAGGATGAAAAGGTGTTGCTCAAAAGACTCTTTTGTTTCAGTAACAAAAACATCCAACAAATCATTTGCTTCAGTCAACAAGCCCTGAAATCTGAAATTCCCATTTTTTAGATAAACAGACCAAAAATAATAATAAAAAACAATTTTATATAGCATGATGCCAGCTCCAAAACATCATTTTCACATGGGCACTAGACTATATTCATCACTGAGTGGCCTCAGTGAAAAATCAAACTGCCCACATAAAGCAGTTATGTCATTCACCTTTGCCACTAATAAATGCAGATGATATTGAGTTTACAAATTAGAATGCCCAGAGTGAAATAAATAATAATTCCTGGAAACAGATAAGAATGAAAGGCAGGGCAAGTGGAGTATCCAGGGAAGGTCTTAATCACAGTGATTCATAAGCCGATTAATCAGTGTGTCACTCCAAGCACTGTACCATTCCTTCGTCTGAGGATGCCATTCTTCTGCAAACAATTCAAAGACTCTGAGTAACCTTTCTCTACTTTCTTTCTCCACTTACTCCACATCTTGCCACTTTTCTCAACAGGGACCTACTGAACTGTATTTCTTGATGTCCTCCTTTTGGTCCAAAATTGTTGATGTTTTTCAGAATCACCCAGTACAATAACTGTATAGGAATTATTATTGGTGACAATGACCCCTTTAACATCTGGTATTAAAATGCAACTTGTAACTCTATCTTATTTGCATTAGGAAAAATGCATGTTAATGCAACGTGTAAATGTAGCCTAGTCTAGATTCTAAATCTACATGTGATAAGATAAAGTTCATAGTTGTATAATCTATATTTAATTAAAATGTTATTTGCAAAGTTATGATTCTTGAATTCTTGTTCAGCTCAGCAAATCAATGATTCCTTTCATCAATCTGTGATGCTTACGGTGATGGGGTTCTTTAAGTACTGTATGTTGTGGGTTTTCAAGATCATTCTTTCAAGATCTATCGGGAAGTCCACACGCCTTAGTGGAAAAATATCCACACACAAGGTAGAAACATCATCAACAGACCTCCTACCAAAGTAAGTATTGTAATTGGATTGGATAAGTATTGGATTGTTCATTTCACACCAGGTGTAAATGAGAATCATTGGTGCAGACTAATATTGACCACTTATGTAGTAACCTACAACTGTCTGTTGTAAGCTCACTGTTCTGTTCATGCCACGGCCATTACTGATTTTATTTGAATACAAATACAGATTGAAATAATTTTCCTGATTGAACAAACACAAATATACCCACGTTTGAAGAGCATGAACATAGTGTAAGGCCATGTCCACACCAAGCCGTTCAAATATAAAAACACCATTTTCGTGTCTTGTGTTTTTGAAGAAAACTCACCGTCCACACTACACCGCCAAAAACACATACTTTCTTCCATGGACATGCGCAGGCCACTCGGGCCAGATCGGGCTGCATGTTTACAGCCTGGATCACGTGACAATAAAACATTATCACTTTTAAAATTCGGGTGTTGAGTATGGTGACGCTTCATGGGGAGATGCTGTTGAGGTGGTAAGAGTTCCTGATCTTCATGGTATGGTACTAGGAAAGCAAGGTTGTGGAAACAGGCGGTTGCCCATCGGTGGCAATATCTTCCTGCCCTTTTCTTCACCCTGGCAATGTGCAGCTCCTTCATGGAGGGCAGCTGACAGCCAATCACACAGTCAACAGTGCAGAA
Organism: Hoplostethus mediterraneus; assembly: GCA_034670385.1. NCBI lineage: Eukaryota > Metazoa > Chordata > Actinopteri > Trachichthyiformes > Trachichthyidae > Hoplostethus > Hoplostethus mediterraneus. The sequence continues at coordinate 13,172,260 of JAXDDW010000003.1, read as the reverse complement.
AATACGTTTTTGAGTGATGACAAGCCATAGGACATTTGGTTATCAAGACTGCACTTTGTTTTATTTTTTTTAATAGTACCATTCATAATAGAAAAACTAAAATTTGCTGAGGTAGCTTTATTTTGATTCCATACCACATTGTCTGTTTAATGGCAGTCATACACGCTGATGCTGAACGTACACAATGCATTCTATGTCAATAACAATGCTTTTGGGAAATCTATAACTTTGTGCTATCCATCATATTGTACAGTTCCCCTTGTGAACTACTTACTTTTTGCTTTTACAAGACAGCAACATACATAATATGATTGGACACCAGACTGCATTGATGTCTGAACACTTGGGACATGTCACTTCCTTAAAAGATGTTTATATTCTATTTAGGAGACTGAAAAGCATTTTTTCTTTTGCATTGTTAGCAACATTTCACCAATACAAACTGCAATGATTGACAGCTAAAGCCCTTCGATCCATTTTATCTAAGTAAATTGTAGCTTTTCTTTGTGAGTCAGTTCTTTCCAGTTAGTGTAAAGACTATTTGGATTGTTTTCTTGTTTTCATTTGACTTCCAGGAATGTGGAATAGACGCCTTGATGACTTTATGACAGCTGCTTTCCAATCCCTGTCAAATAAGTCAGGCTGCAAAGGAACAGCAGGGCATTTTCGAGTCACAGACTCACAGGAGGGGCTTGTGGTACATGGTTGCTTGTGTGCTAACATGACCTGGTAGAAAAAAAAGAATAATTCTCTAAAAGAGGCAAATAAACATCACCTCTAGTTCATTTAAAAGGGTCACTGAAAAAAAGCAAATCGTTCATGCTACAAAATTTTCAATTTTAGTAATTAGTAAGTAATTTAGCAGTCCCACCAGGATTTCGCAGAGTTTTTTCCCGATTATTACGGCCCAAAATGATTGAATTTGCAGCGGCTTTTATCAAAAATTGCGATACAATTTGCGATATTGCGATATACTTGTGGTAAAACAGCAGGAATTGATGAAAATTTCGAGCCCCCCATCCTCCCCAAAACATTATAAACTGCCCACTCTGTTTTTTAAGTTGTTATTTAGTAGTAGTAGTAGCGTAATCGTCACACATTAATACCTCCTGGGGCCGCCGGCTGAAAACTAGTTTTACTACACATGATCTCTGTCTCGTGCCTTTCTTTGTCTTTCCAAAGACCTACTGGGATTCGTCCCGGTTGTCCCGATTGGCCAATCTGGCATTGTCCCCGTGTGTAACCGTATCAAAGGCTCAGGATAACAAGAAAGCAAATGGTGCACATTGAATATTTAAATTAAAAAACAACCTCCCGAACATGTAGGAGTGTTAATGTAACATGGAGGAGCGTTAATGTGGAAGCATTGTGCCAATTTGACCGTTTTATGCAGAAATATTGTGGTGTTTTGGCAAAAGCTCTTGCAAGTATTGCGGCAGTTAGTTGAACTTGTGTTAATTCTTGCGATCGCAAGATCGCAACATCCTGGAGGGACTGATGTAGTCTCACATTCAGACTTAAAATACTACTTTTCTTAAATCGAGAGAAACCTTCTGCCAATGGGTTGAGATAATTGCACTATATCCTGATGCAGTTTCTCTTATTTTAGGAATTTTCTATAAACAAGGCAGGATGAAGCAGACCAATCAAGAAAATAGCACTTGATTCAAGACAATTCTTGATTTGCACTGGAAATGAAATTCAGTTATTTCACTTAGACAGATTTGTTTAATTTGTTTTATGTAAAATACGGTAACAGCTTAAGTCTCAATATTATATTGAATTACTTGTTAAGATGGATATTTTTTTGCAGTACAGAAACCACCACATACATTTAGGTAGTATTCACTGGTGACCTTGGACTACAGACATCCATGCTGCTCTGCCTTCACACTACTGACACACAGATGCCACCATGCTGAGGGCCTCTTTGTCCTTGGGACACAAAGGCAAGGTCACATAGGCAGACATCCTCAACCAAGCTGAACCAGACTCTGAGGACAGGAAAGGGAAGTTGGAATGGGATTGTTAATGATTATTTTGTCATAGGGTGTTAATGTTATTAGCACTGGGGGGAAATTGACTGTTTTAATTTAAAAAGCTAGAATGTTATCTCATTTCCAATAGACAAATCATATTTTCATACTTTGTTTCATGTAGTTTGTGCAGAAGAAACTGAATTACACGCAAGATGGATTTTGTAAACAGATTTAAAATGATGTTCTTCCCTCAATTTCTCACACTATAGTTTGTGAATTTATAATATGACACTTCTGGGTAAAAAGCTAATCATCAAGACAAAACTAATTAACTTTTCCCACCTGAACCGTTCACCTTGGCATTTTCTACAAATATCACTCCTGCCAACCTGGACAAGGAATAAGAGTTGACCCGACAATGAACCCATCTAAACCACTATAGAGATAAGCCCGTGCTCCATGTCACTATGTCACAACTGTTAAAATGCCCCCCTTTTGTACCAAATTAAAATAGAACCTCACCCATAATTGAGAAAACGTTTCAACAGACTTACTCCATCTCTATCCTTTTTCTTTTCTTTCCCCATACGTCTCACTCTCTCTCTCTGCTCCCTGTCCTATCCACTTCCTCTTCTGTTGCTGCTTCTGTATAATGCTAAGCATGGACAGAATGGTGCATGGCGTGGTTGTCATTGCTGTGGCGCCATGCCATCCATCCTGTGGAGAATCGTTGCTCTGGAGATCAATAGCTACTGAAAGGTGGATGAGAAATGGTAGTGGTGAGTGGAGGAGGGAGTGCCATGCAATGTCTGTGACTGATAGAGCTGGCACCGCTTCCAGGATACAGGTCACCATGGCCTAGCCACTTAGGGTTTATTAATTACCAGCTGAGAGCAAATTCGTCATCAGACATTCTGAGAATCAGTCATAGACAGCAAAAAAAGTGGAAAGGGAGTTTAGGGGCAAATGCCAAGCTAGTATACAGGGTTCAATATCAATATAGGTGGTGTTTCGGAACTTTTGAAACTAAACTGAGGTTGTGATTCTTTCCTAAGAAGAGGTTTGACAATCATTTTAAGTTGTATTGTGACCCAAGGTGCTACCATGAGCATTGAAACATGTTACATGGAATGGAAAATCCTAAATTACAAGTTTGATGTCACATGTGACACCCTAATTAGATGCATAACTCCCCTAGGAGGTTACATTTGTATACTTGATGTTTTTCAGATTGGCTGTAGGTTCCTTTTTTTTCAGCAAAGCTGTCTGATCACGATTCTGAGTTTTAAGCATTTTATGCTCATATCCTGGAACATAATGGTTTCTCATGTCATCTATTTATCATTCAGAGGTATTGTTGTTGAATTCTAGTGTAGCGGAGGGTCATTATAGTGGATGTATCATAATGTGATTTTTAGCCAGTAAAACATTTTGAAGAGATACAGTGAATCCCCGATGCTGAATGCAAGTATCAAATATGCACTTCAAGATTCATGGGTTCTAAAGGTCAGTTTAATTGAATGACTCTGCAGCATTCCTGTCAAAGCTCGTATTATGTTGTGTAGGGCAATGTCAATGTGACAGTGAACATTATGTGTGGGGGTACTAATTGTTGGTTTGACATTAAATATAGGGGCAACCTCATGTGAAAAAACATTTAAATCTGAGGTCAAATAATGAAAAGCTTTGAGGCTTTTGCACTTAGTTTTGATGGATTTTCTTTCTGAAACCTGTTGTTCCAGTCATTCCTTTAACGTACATGCATCTGAAGTTCCAATAAAATCCAAGAAGCCATTTTGACTGCCTTCGATAGCTCGCTGAGCCTTGATACAACCAACCAACCAACAACATAGACCCTCATTTAGAGATCTGCTCCTATACTCTGTGGGGCGGATCTACTAAGATCCCAAATAAAGGGTACTAATTTGCGTGTGCATTCTAAAAGTTTGCGCGTGTGGTTGATGGGCGTTTTGCGGGTGATTTACTAAGAATGCGTGCGTAAATGACAACAGGTGCAAACGTGGTGGAGACAGCAGTATTTAAATGAGGGTTTTGCGTGTTTAATGTTTTGCACCATGGAGAGTTTGGATGGGCAACAGAACCGCAAGCGCAAAATGAAATTTGCGCCTATAGAATTAGAGGTGTTAGTGGAAGAGGCAAATAAACATTTGGATGAGCTACAGCAAAAAAATCTGAATATGACAAAAAAGAACACTATTTGGGAGATCATCTGTGAGAAAGTAAATGCCGTTGGTAAAACAAGAAGAACAACGGATGAAATTAAGAGAAGATGGCAAGATATAAGACGAAGAACAAAAGAAAAATTGGCTTATAATAAAACCTCAGCAAAGAAAACAGGTGGGGGCACGGTGGAAGAGATGCCTCTAACTAACATTGAGCAACAAGTGCAGTTCAAGTGCAGTTTCTATGTCTCCTTCTCGCTACAATAACGGCAGTCATTTGTGCACAATTACGCATGCAGGGCGTTTGCACCTTCTTTTGAAACGTATTAAATACAGACGCAGTCTCCATCAACGAAATTGCGTTCAGGTTTGATAGATCACAGTGCGTGTGCTACATTAATCTATTTACATTTTCTCCTCCCAGTATTTTGCTAAATAGCGTGTAAACGCCCCATCTTGCATATTCATTGAGGCAAAAGTACTAACTGGATAAGGCGTGTTATTTTGCACATTTGCAAGACGCAGTCCTCAGTGCGCACTGTTAGTAGATCAGTTTGTACATTTATTTGCGCGTGCTATGAGTTTGCACACATTTTTACACACGCAAACCTTTAGTAGATCCGGCCCTGTGAGTATACTGTGCATGTACTATCATTATTTTATTTGTATTTTTTTAATGTTTTTTCTTGTTTTTTGCCTCTGAGAGAGAGGGGGAGAGAGAGAGAAAGAGCTGACAATGCATAAGTTGTTCCCAGCAGACAGGACACTTGTGAAATTAGTGATGAGCTCACTCCCCCTTTCTTCTGCATATTAGAGGTTAGAGGATGGGTAATACCCCCCTTTCATATACTGTATGTCTACACATTTTTATCTACACGCCTTACACTACTAACAGTGAAGGTATTGTCATAAAAGAGATACAAAAAATAATAGATATCATGGACTACCATTTGTACAACGTTTTTTTTCAAGACCATTTTCTTGTCTATGCTCTAATAAAAAGGGTGCTTTAAACACTCCCTAATTGGCTCTGAGGTTGAAACACCTTTAAAGTAGGCGAAAGGTTATTTAAAAGCCAATGATGGTTCTTCAGAATTTAAAGAGGTGAGGGCTCTGCGATGTTTCTAAACGCTATAATGGCCAGAATGGCCAAATGTGACTATGGGTGAGATGATTAGTAGGATCTATCTTACGCCAGTGGTATTGTTATGTCCCGATTACATTGATTGCGGTATTGTGTTGCGGTGCACTGGATGTTCATTCATTTCCAATGGAACGCAGTATATGCCATCTAGCATTACATTGCATTACGATTGCAGTGAAATTTGCATGATGCATACATTACATTTTTACGTTTTACATTTCAATTCTTAGCAAAAAAGAAGAATATTGTGCTATAAAAGGCAATAATAAGCTTTCCCTCCATTATTGCATGCAAAAATAAGTATGTGTAAAATATCACTGCAGAGGTGCATGCAGCAGCATGCATCAGTGTGATTGAGGTGTTCGTCTTGTAGATGAAGATGTTGTTACTTGCCCCCCTACATCTCCTTGGCATTGAAGAATACTGGCCCTCCTTCTGTTTTGTGCTGAAAAGCAATCCAGCAGATTTCCTTCAAAATTCGACCTAGCGGCACACAATGTAAAATATGATAAGATGAGATGAGATAAGATAACACTTTATTGTCCATTCTCACAGAAATTTGTCTTGTCTATACCAATACCAGTACCTTATTCTACACATAAAATAGCATTGAAAATAGGTAAGGTAACATATTTCTATAAAAAAATGTATCTTTATTATTTTGGCTGGTAAAAAAGTATTCTTGGCAGGTACATTTTAGTTTACCGCCCCTTGGCACATGAGCCAAAAAGCTCTTTTCAGACACTGATACCAATGTCTCAAATGAATGCCTGTTAATTAGTGGCACGCAGCTGGTGATGGGGCCACTTTCGCCTGGCGCACTCATAGATAAAACTCATAGATACATTCCCTAGTGTGTCAAGTTGTCTGATAAGATACATTTGTTTTTCAGTCTTTGGGACAGCTTTAGTGGTGGCTTGACACTATATAATGGACTTTTCCATGGACCTTTCAAAGATAACGAACATGCTTCTACGTTGGTGTGGTGTAGTATTGTTTGTGTGTTTAATCATCCACTATTAATGCTTTGGCCTTAAATTGACCCAGCCATAAGGCATTCTTCCATCAGAAAACATAATGCACCATAACATAATCTGTTTTGCCGCTATTTTACAGCTAGAGTTTCATTCCACATTTAATATAATGATTCCACTGAGAACTGTCATATGAATTATATATAGTGATCTATAGACCTACATTTGTTTTTCAAAAGATGCACAGGCCGAATAGCCTAACTTCTGGTACTAATGGAGCTTAGTGCAAGTTCAATCAGGAAGGCTACTTCTCTCCCACTACACTCTCTTCCATTCATAACTCATTATCCAATCAGTCTGAAGTGAAATGCCTCTCAGCATTACATCATTACCTATCATCCAACCACCCAAGTCCACCTACTCTGGGAACCAATCACAAACTGACACATTCTACTTTACTCCCTCAGCTGTTCCGTGTGTTGCTGTCATTTCAGCTGATGCTGCTCTTACTGTAACAGATCAATGTGCCACCACCTCCCCTGTCACCACCACCACCGATCTTCACTCTAAGAATAGATAGATCTTAGAGTCTACGTCAAACGTCTTCGTTACATTCATGTTGTTGTCTCAATAAATTCTAAATAAGTTATCTCTGGCTGGCTCGCCGAGCTGCAGGAAATGTTACATTGGGGGCAAAGATTGTAAATATTTACACAGTTTTCGAAACTTACAGCACAATTACAGTACAAATCGTGCATACCCGTATGCATGATTTGCAAAACTGACAGTACAGATTTCCACAATGACTTTTTGTCCCCCCTTGGGGCCCACTTGGTGCGCTCTACTGCTACTGCTCTACTCTACTGCTCTACTGTAGCTTAGTCTCCATTGAGGCGAGCAATTATCCCAAGTGGGTCTGAGGGTAGAAAAGAAAATGGCACACATAAGTCATATTCTTTTATGAAATTATGTACATTATAATAGTGTTTAAAGACAATGAATGTGATTGTCATCCTGGTATAATTGTCATCCCAGAGATATTTATAACACTTAAATGCTCCTTAAATATATCCTTATTTTTAAGCAGCAGCAGTGTAAGAACAAACATTTATTCTAAGTTCTACAACTCTTTTCCTCCATTTTTTCTGTTCCTGCGGTTACTAAGGTCATTTTGTCTGGTGTCTGTCTCTCTCTGGTAAGCAGAGACAGCACTACTATCTTTTTTGCATTCTCTTTTTGTGTTTTCCCTCGTTAGAAGACAGTTGTGACTTTCCACCGTCCTGTCTGTCATGGCTATACTTAAATCTTCAATGGCACTCATCTGGAACTCAGCCTGTAGAAAAACTCTGCCATTTTTCAAATCGTTTTTTTCCAACCTGCTCTGGTACTTATGCTTTCCATCCCATCTGGTGGGCTATTCACTTAATTGCACCTGTGCTTGAGGTATAAGGCAGTTCTGAAATAGTCAGTGAAAACACAAAACTAGAATTTGTTGTTGCACACTTTGAAAATAGACCTAATTGACAAAAAAATGTAGCATCAAGCATTTTTTTCCCTTTAAACATACACGTGTCAGTTCATGGTCCTAATGCCCACCATGAAGCACGATCGAATATTACAGTTACCTTTTCTAACAAATGCTCACCATTTCTCAGCCTATGCACTTCCCCACATAAGTACAAGCTACAACAATAGGTTTTTTTTTGCTTTGCTTTTTTTTCAGCTGTCGAGGAAAAAATAAGTCCCGTGCCCCAAACCTCTGGTGGCTGGGCATGATGAACTAGATAAACAGGATGAAATCAGATCACAATGGCCTTGATGTCCAACTCAGGGATTTAGTGTGAGGAACCAAGGGACAGGATGAGGGAGGACACTGACAGCTTGCACCCTTTTTGGCCAAATCCAGACCCCTGTTGTCCTTCCAAGTTAGCAAGCATATCCAGCTGACAGACACTGTGTTGTCTGTGCCCTGGTTGGCACCTAGGCCACTATGCCCTGGTTGTCCTCCTTTACTTCTTACTCCTGCCATTTATACACTTCTTTGCTTTTTTTTCCCCTCTGTCTTTTAAATAAACTATTTTCCTTTTCTCTTCCTTGTCCTTGGGGGGAGTGTCAGATCCTGGCTGCTGTCCCCAGGCTGTTCTCCCTCTGTCTTCAGAGGAGGAAGCACTCCTACTCTCCATTCCAACTGTCCATCTGTGCTGGAAGTAGTACTAGTGGTGATAGCATGGTTGGGGGCTTTGGCAAGGAATGCAGTCAAAGGAACTGCCTGGATATCAGAAATGTCCTGTCAATCATGGAGTGTTTGTTATGTAGGTTATGTTAGAAGGTTTTTATTTCCAAAATACAAGAAATGTACTTTAATCTTAGTAATTTAACAGAATAATTCCTCCAAGTCTCAATAGTGTGTAAAGAAAGATCAGACATCATATAATTTCCTATAAAGCGTACATTGGCTAAGTGTCCAAGTGCATGGGGTTCCATCGGACAGCCCCTAGTTGGATTTTAATGATGTGGCTTCAGAGAAGGCCTTGAAAGCCCTCTGCCTCTTTGGGGCTGTATGTAATTGAAAAGAGGTTTCAATCTGGTGCATGGAAACCAACCGGGATATATCTGAAAATAGACCCTATTTTAATGAGTTTGTTCATTAAAAGTTCAACATTTTTCTTGAGATACAGTTAGACTTTTATGCAGGGAAAATAAAACATATCAAGTGACAAATTAAGTGGTAGACGTGTGTATGACATTATTCTAACCATACAAACATCCCCAGCGCTTTTGGCAAGAACAGAAAGGCAATCTGCTGCAATATGAACCTCCCAGAAAATCTTGTTTTCACAATGCATTCACATTCTTGTATATCACATGTATTTGTGACGTGATATTTGCTGTACTACTTGCTGTATTCACATTTTCATGTTACATATAAAAGCAACTAATTAAAGTGAGTTAATGTTGTTGGACAGTGTTATTAAATTCACTTCCTCTCCCTCCTCCTTCCACACATCATTCTGTGAGTGTCATTGCCCTCTTTCATCCCGTTCCTCTGCCACCTATTCACTCCAGGTCTCTATCTCTCACACAGCTAATGTGACATTTATCTGTAATTGGACTCTTACTTATTTTAATAGAAAATGATATCCCTTAAGGTCTCCTTGTCATTTGCATGGGCAGCTCCAATGATAATCAGGTCCTAGAAAAAAACATTCTCGATGACATGTGCTGTCATCCAAAATTAGCTGGTGTAAAATCCTTATCAGGGGAGTGACCTTCCAGAGCACTGCTCAGGGTTGGGCAGCATGTGGGAGACAATGGCCCATGTGTTTTTCTGCCTCTATGCATGTGTGTGTGCCTGTACATGATTGTGTGTAAGTGAGTGAGCACATGTGAATGTGTATATTCAAGTCTTCTGTCTGTGCTTGTCTTTATCCTTTATGTTTCTTTCACCACAATACTCAAATACAATTTTGAGTAATTGTATTTTTCTGTCTTCTATGTCTTCTATGTTGAAAGTGACTTTTAAAGTTCCCATTTTAGTCAGGGACGCTATTATTGGTGAATTTTCTCTAATGCACTAGGACCAATTTCTCTTTGCTGACATGCAGTCATGAATATTCTGTGTGTTAGAATGGGTTTGCTGCCTGTTCCTTTAAGATATTCCTGTGAGGGATGCAATCTTCTGCCTATGACGTCTCCTACAACTCCTAATGGTGATGACTGATCCCGTGGCATACTGTGATGAAAAGCTATGAAACATGAAACTGGTATGTGTAGTTGGCGTGGGCGTGCAATAAGCTCAACCACTTGCCGATATATCTATCCAGAACACAGAAAAAAAAGATACAGAGTTATACCGCTGCAGTTCATTAATGTAACTTCCAGTGACGGAAAAAAGTTACCTCACCTTCCACACCCAAAAGTCATGCCACCAAACAACTAGTGTGACTCAGTGAAAAAACACAACTGTTTCAAGAACATTGCAATTGACAACTCTGACAGCTTGGTGGAAAGTCAACAAAATAAATAAAAAATACAATGTCACCTAGCACACACACCCCCCCCATCTGGCACAATCCAGTTCCAATTCACTATAAATAAATCACCTTTAGTGGGCACTAAATGGTGAGAAAATTACACACCTCCATCACATCCTTGACAACAACACCTTGCTGAGTTTCCAACAACTTACGGATACAATACAATATTGAGAAACAACAATACTTACAATACATCCAACTAAAACATTCGATTATGGAAAAAATAGATATCTCTAACAACCCCCTGGACCCAACAGCATTATTGGATAGCATCAATACAATTGCAAAATCAAACAAACCACCTTCAAAACTGTATAAACTCATATCCTCCATTGACTCCACCAATGCACCTTATATTCCAATAAACAAATGGGACCTCAACATCCACACCAATATCAACTTTTGGAATAAAATCTGTAACAACATCTTCAGCATGTCAACAAATACTAACATAAGGCTAATTCAATACAAGATCATTCACAGAACACACATCACACAGCACCAGATGCACATAATGGGATTTACTGGATCAGACATATGCACTCATTGTACAACACAACTGATGATTACCTCCATGCACTCTGGCTCTGTCCACCGATACAACATTTTTGGGAAAAGGTAACCACTACACTATCACTACTCCTTAGATATAAAATACCATTATCCCCTTCCGTATGCATACTCGGTGATCTGGATATACTCAACACATGTTCAACACAAATCACAATACCTCTACTTGTGGCCCTAACTATCGCCAAGAAAACAATACTACTTAACTGGAAAAATAGAAAACAGCTCAACATCTCACATGGTTGGATCTGCTAACACAACACATATCAATGGAACAGCACTCAACTGTACAAAAAAAACAACATGATCAGTTCAATAAAACATACTCAACAATTCTTAGATCTATTCTGTTGCCTGTGAGCCAATGCCATAGTTGCCATAATGCCATAATACCTTAATAAATGTACATATATAACTGCAAAAACATTCAAAGATTCAAACCACACAAGAATAAGAACACTTGTATAACCAAACCCATATTGTAAAACTTACCCAAAACACATCCAAACCCAAAACAGATATTGCTCCCCTCCCCTCCTTTCCCCTCTCGCCCCCTCTTTAAAGAAAAATCTATGAAGACTATTATTATTGTTATTCTTATAATAATAATAATAATAATAATAATAATAATGTTATTATTATTATTATTATTATTATTTGTTTTGTTACTTTGTTGTTACTTGTCTTTGCCCTTTTTTTGTTTTGTCTAAGTATGTCAATATTATTTGTTGTCACTTTAGTATCTGTTATGTATGTAGTGTTGGGAATTGTATATTTGGCCAAGGTAAGATTGTCTTGTATTGGCAAGGCACAAAAATACAATATACTAAGGCCGTCTGGAGGCCTCCCTTACAATACAATGCAGGCCCTTTTGGTTGCCTTTGATCAATTGGAAATTAGCACAGGAGACATGGGGCCAAATGTATAAACCATGCGTACACATGAAAAGTGTACGTACGTCACTTTCCACGCAGGAGTCCAAATGTATAAAAATCCACGGGCGGCGAGAAAGTGCGTACCGGTACGCATTCTGAACACCATGCGTACCATTATGCATTTTTCGAGTTTGTATCCAAAAAAGGATCACAAAAGTGTGAATTTGGATGACATTTTATTTGGAGCTTTTTTCTTTCACTACATTGTGTTAGGATGTAATCTATAGTTTAAAAAAAACATCCACTATGATGCGTGAGTGGTTAATATTTTTTTGACAAGCCTTCATTTCGTTCTATCTTGAGTAAATATGTTTGTCACTATGCTTTATGATAATGATCTTTATATAAACAAGCGGGTTTTTAGCGACGGGGACATTTCAGCTGAAGCTTGCGGACAGATCAGGGATATCATGCCCATGGCGTGGGGTGGCATCATTTCTTTGAGTAATAAATACATCAGGTTCCCTTACACAGCAGCTGAACAGGCCAACATCAAAATGCAATTTGCAGCGATGTCCGGTTTCCCAAATGTAATATATGTATATAATATTGTTTTGTACCCCCAGAGCCACAACAGACGCGCTGTAATGTGGTGCACAGCCGTGCGCTCTGTGGTAGAGCGTTGCATTGGACTTTTAAAAGGGAGATGGTTTCGGTTACTTTCTGCCATTCAACTTGTTTCAAGTTTTCATGTACTTGTTGGTTGGTAATACCAGAGCTTAGCCTTCTAAATAATCTGCGTTTTCTTCTGTCATTTTAATCAACCATTATTTCAAGTTCACAGTCGTACAATTGCGCTTCTTTTCTTCTATTTCTTCTTAAATGCTTCCGCCGTTTGTCCTCAGAACTAAACTAAATGCTGGCCCTTTATATGCAAACCAGGCAGTTGGGGGTGTGTTGGAAGCCATTTATAGTAAATTGTGGGCATGGTCAGAAGGCTCGTGCACGTGCACGCAATTTAAGGATGATTGAGATGTATGAAGAAAAAACACGTGGGAGCAGACGTACGTGGGGTTTTGTACATCTGAGCGTATGCATTTTTCCTGTTTTGTGCGTACACAGATTTCTACACCTAAATCTACACAGAGTTTTATACATTTGGCCCATGGTGTTCACAGGTCTAGAGGAAGGAGAGGAAGGAGGGGACAGAGCTACGCCTACTTTACTCAATTAGCACACAGATGACAGACAAAAGGTTGAGGGGGGATGTAAGGTTACAATGCAAATTATCACATGGTCAACTGTATAAATGAACTATATTTTCGTGATGTTGTTCAGAATATTCTCACAGGCAGAGATGCTGCCCGATATTCTCCCTTTCAGCACTGAATTGTAATTAAATACTCATTGAATCCTTGGACGTAGTTTGTTGCTGCTTTCTTCTTACGTTCATCACCACGACCAAGAAATAATTCCCAACAGTAGTATGTCCATATTGTCTGTACCTGCACCTATTGGTTAATTTTTTTAAAAAGAAGAAAAAAAGAACAGCTAATATGACTGAGGCCCCCAAGGTAGCTCCATGTGATCAAGCAGAGGATCTCTCCAGTGTCTTCCCTGGCAGGATATCAGCAGCATTTTACCAAGTTAACATCAATCTCCTACACTCATTTTACATGTTGACCACTTGATCTTATGGTTTCTACACAACATACTGTTGTTTCATGTAGAAGAATGAGAGGCAGGAAATGGCTACAGAGAATACTAATTTACTGTTTTGGCTCAAAAAAGGCAGAATTTGTTAGAGCTTGACTGTGAAATGGCTGTGAATCTGCTAAAATATACAATGTAGGGATGCAGACAATAACTGTGTTTTACAAGGCTGTGCACTGTAACAGCAGTGAAGTGTCATAAATACATGCTTGATGAAACCTGTTAAACTTATAAATGCAGTGCTTTGCAGAAACATCTCATGCATGCTTACATATATTTTGTTTGTCCTTTTACCTCCTTATTGCAAGGCTATCCCTCAGTCTGTCCTCTTCAATCTCTCTTTCTCCATATCAGGGGAGCTCTTTGCCGCAGAATGAGATGAGATGAGTAAGGTGGTCGAGTGTGGCAGTTTGGGAGTAAAGTGTGAGACAAAGCAATTGCATTTCATATTGAATTGGGAATAAGGGACAACAGAGACCCCCCCCTTCGACCCTCCTCTCATCTTTTGGACTTCCTTCCAGGGACTGATGGAAGTTCAGAGGAAATTGAAAGGCCTTATCAGTCGGGCTGATAAACCCCGCGAGTTATGGAGTGTGTCAGTCTCTCAACACTGACACCAAACATGTTTTTGGTGGAGGAATGCAAATGTTATTCATGTCAATAACATGCAGATATAATTAACAAACCTGTGAGTAACGGCACCTGAGCACACTTTCAAGGTCTATTCTATTCTACCACCCCATTATAATCTTTTCACTGCTCTATATTGTCAAGCAGTCCCGCCACTGCATCCCACCCTCCACCCACACACACTCACACACACTCACATTTCTGCTCCCTGCTTTTGGATGGCGGAGGGTCCAGCGGGGACCATGGCAGAGTGGAACTGACATAGAAGCCACACTCCATGCCCCAGCCCTGTCACAGCTATACCACCTGAATATATTTATCAAAGAGGAGGAGCAGCTTTTCTGTGACAGCAGAGAGGTGGCCTAGAAACTGACAGTAGCACTGACACACCATAATGCTTTTTGAAGCCAATAATTTGCTACTGAGAGGCTCAATATGAATTTTTGTGTATGCACATTGGTTTTGAAGAAAAAAAAACCCCAGTTAAAATACATTTACATTAATTATAATGATTATTATAATTTATGCATTTAAAAAAAAAAATCCTTCCTCACACTGATGTCTTGGTCTAATGAACAAATATTATGATAGTCTTCTGTCTGAGCAGTTTAAATCAAATACTGATTCAATGCCTATGAAGATTACAGTGCTTTAATATGTAAACTATATTCTAAGTAAAATATGAATAAAATATGCTGTTTTTTTGCCATAATATCTAAACATTGAGAGAGAAATGTCTTTCTAGTTTCCCACTCCAATAAAGAGTACATATGGCTCCCAAAGCTAGGCACTAGAGAACCAATGCCCTACTCTGTGATGTTATGAAGAGATAAAACCAGGAAGTGCTCCATTGTCAATGAATTACAGACTGATCCATGTGGACTCATACCATGTTTGCTGCAGCTTCCCAATAAATTATATTTCACTGGAGTGCCAACAGATGCAAATGTGAAAATGTGTGCAAATGCTTCTGAAATCTACCTGGGATCTGTCACTCCACTCCACTCCACTCCAGATCTGTCCACAGATCTGTGTCACCCATTCACTGTCAATACAGCAGCCCTAGGATTCGCCTTGACCATGTCAAAAGAATACAATATGTGATTTCTGTTCAGATTCTCCATTACAGTAGGTTCCTTATAATATATGCTCACTCTCTCTCGATATATAATGATGATTTATCATGTAACCTTCTTCATTCTATCACATCACTATCCTCCTCCTCCTCCTATTCCCCCATCTTCTCCTTTACTTGCCTCTCTGAGGCCTCGTTGACCTTATTATTGAAATATTTTGACCTTTTCAATGGCTGGCATCTCTGGTTGTGGACAAGGGCACATTACAGGTAAGTGATCAGTTGAACAGAATGGCTGACAAGGGATCAGATGGACAGGACAGCGGGTGGTAGAGTGTTGGGGGTTGGGCTCAGGGTGGAAAGGCAGCTGAATGACAGTGATGAGGAAGGGAGGAAGGTGAGAAACAGAGTGGAGTCAAGGCACCCTAGCATACTGTTCACTGTCCAGATGACCCCTCTTTCTCTCTCTCTCTCTCTCTCTCTCTCTCCAGAAGGATGTGCCTGCCAGCGGCTCAGTCCATCATGTTGACTACAACAGCTGAGCAACATCTGTTCATTAGGCTTGACAGATGAAAGAGAGACCAGTGAAAAGGAGATGAGGAGCATGGCAGTAGAAAAGAAGACATTCTTTTTCTATCCAACTTCATATATCTCCCACATTGTATACCTGGTGCGCTCTGATGTTTCCAGTCCTTTGTACATGTGTGATCTGAACAGCAGGCTGAGCAGACAGGTAGCGGGAGGGAATTGTGAGTGGTAATCGAGGCATTTGCTTCATCCGTCACGCTTCCCCCAGCACTATTGTACTGTGCTGAAGGTCTTTCTGTCCATTACATTGTTTTGTTGCTTTTTTTCTCCACCTCTGAAATGTCACAGGGAAATGGGCACACAGCATTGACACGGCTGAGACACCGATAAATAATGCAACGTACATTACTTTCCCCGCCTCCTCTGAGGGGAGGGGACAAGGCAGTGGAAGAGTGGCTCCCAAGGGACACACAGGGCTGGAAACACCACAATACACATTGCATACACATGCACGAACATACACACACTGGCACACATATGCACACGCCTTTGCAGAACTTGAATAACATGCCTACAAACAAACTTCAGATTCACTTTCCATTGAAGATCAATGTAATTATGCAAAATCACATTTTTTCACATTGCTATCACCTATTTTGAGAAGGCATAAATAACACTCTGCACATCATAAACCATGGATGATGCATTCTTACGCCTGTATTGAACACGCTTGTGAGGGCATGCTTCAGGACACTGGCAGATAGACCGTCCCTGAATGAAATGAATTTGATGTTATCACCCTGGGGCACCACCCAGGCCTTTGACAAACACTATGGTTGAGAAAAGGGATTAGAAAGAAAGGTCAGGGAAAGCAGGACTGAGACAGAAAAGAGAATTAAGTCATCACATGCTATCTGAAGTTCAAACATAACACCTTCTGCCCACTCTCCTCCAGCCTTATCTCCCCCACAACAGCAACACTGGTGGCTGCCTGTGTATTAACCAGACAAGCACATAGATTGTGACTCTTTTACAGGTGATAGGCGTCACCGACATGTTTCTGGGTGTTTTTCATGGAGCAGAACCATGTGTCCTTGGCATTTGGTGGGGTTTGATAACAGTGCATCTTGTGAGGAAAATCATTATTTGGCACGTGTACTGCCCAAAAACTGCTATAATTGTCTATGTATTTTTTTACTGTCCATTTATGCTTTGGATTTAAACATAAACTGAGTTGACAAAATATTAGGGCCACCTATTCTTTCCATGAAAACCGCCGATCAGATGAATCCAGGTGATCCCTTAGTGTTTTCATTATGAATACGGCATGAAAAATGCAACCTTATTAAAACAGATGAGAACTGTAGATTAGTAGTTAAATAGTCAAAGCTGCAATTGCCTTATATTGTTGAACATAAAGCTTGGCCTATGAAAAGCAGGATGCATACAGAGTATGTCCAGATATTATCATAAGAGCTTGATAGTCATGTGCCACATGTTCTCTTTGCTTAGTGTGACTTTGCACAGCAACCGTTGTTTGAAACCCTCCTACACATTTGGATAGACTGAGCTGCATCATGGGGGGGGGGGGGGGGGGGATTATGTACTGCCTTGTTTTACCCTAGGAGGCACTGTTGTTCCTAGTTTGAGGGAGGTTGGTTTGCAGACAATGCTGACTTATCATGACAGCTCTCTTGAGTATGGAGACAGACCAAACATGGGCAAATAAAAGTATAAAACTATCACACAAACTGATGTGTGATACTGCACATCACTGATAACAGTAATGACAGTGTGTATTTAACTTCTGGAGGGATTCTTAACTGCTTGACTCATCTAGAATAGGCTGAATTTTTCTTGCTTATCAAGTTGCTATTAGCTGTACTGTTTCAGTACTAGTGTCTGTTGTTAGCTGCTAGTTGGTCAGTTTGTGTTGTTAGCTGCTAGCTGGTCAGTTTGACTTTGTAATCATACCTTCAGGGCTAACTTGTTATTTGTCCTAATATCTTGTTGTTTAGCTGTTTTGATTAAGGTAGGTAAATAGGCAAGTACTTTATTAATCCTCAGGGTGAAATGTCTGTGTTACAGCAGCCAGACAACACTAAACTAAAATTGAAATAATAAAATAACAATAACGAATAAAAAGTCTACAGTAAAAAAAGAAAGAAAGAAAGAAAGAAAGAAAGTGAGAATGTGCAGTTGTAGTTCTGGGGGTGGGTCTATATGTACATGTGTGTGTGTGGGCAGGGGAGTGGGGGGTGGGGTGTTGATGGTTAGTCCAGGGATGAGTTGTATAGTCTGATGGCGGTGGGCAAGAAGGACCTCCGATGTCGCTCCGTGGTACACTGAGGCAGGATGAATCTGTTGCTTAATGCATGGATCAGACTACACAATATTTTTGTTTGTTACGATGGTCACTGTGTCATTATAGAGTGATACATTTGTGCCGTGACTTGGCCGAGAGACATGACAGACTACACGTTGGTCACCGACCAATAATCGCTTGCCTACGTGCGTGATGACATCAAAAAGCAGGTGCTAGGCAACAAGAATGTAAACAATGGCATCCGAAGCGGTATGTATGATACTGGCTGTCTTGTGTTCCGAAAAGCCTAAAAAAAAAAGAAAAAACGACTGTGGACTCATTCTTGGGTCGCATGAACAGAACAGTATGGGTTGTCAAGCCTTCAAAGAGAACTTGAGGTAAAAATAACGATGTTTTAGCTTGTGGTGAAACCTAAATGTAGCTAGCTGGCTAGCCTCTACAGGGGTGTTGTTGCCAGAGCTTGACAAACCTTTCCTCTGTTTGATAGTTCCACCTAGCGGCACCAACAACTTCATTCCTCTTTCGCTTCGCCATGTTTGTTTATAGCGCTGCGTGCTCCTATTGGTCTACGTCACGGACAAGACGGAACAGGTCGTGGACGGGCCCAAAAAAATTCTAACATGCTAGTCTTTTGTCAGGACGTTGTGAGGCGTCCGAGATGCGGCGTCGGTTGTCGTCCACTATGTCACACTACACAACATAAAACGATCGATTGTCGCACCCTGTCGTTCCCGACTAGACCTGACGCCCTACGTCTGCTGAATCGGGCTATAATCGGCCTGATATTGTGTAGTCTGATCCCAGCATAACATGCTCCTCTGCCACTTTGCATTTCACTGCATGTATATGTATGTGACGAATAAAACTCTTGAACTTGAACTCTGCCTGGACAGTGTCGTGAAGTGAGTGAGAGACGTTGTCCATGATAGCCATCAGTTTGACCAACATTCTCCTCTCAGCCACCACCTTCACTGGGTGTTATCTTACTAGCCTAGGGTTAAGACAAGTAAGCCCAGTTTGTGTCATACCCCAAGTTGGAGGTAGTTTCACCTGAGCTAGGCCAATTGACTTGTTAATTGTCTGGGAGGGGCCTGCACTCCTGGCAGACAATTAGCAATCAGTGGATGCAGTCTTAAACCACTGCTGCTTTGAAAGCATCAGGCAAGTCCGACTTCGACCTTCATAGAATGGGTGCTTCTTTTCATATTATTAAATAAAATTCTGTCATCGTACTGTAAACTACCATGCGTTTACTTCCTATTCCTGTCTACTCCTATTTTCAGTGGTCGCACAGACGCTGGGTCACACCCAGGTGCGGCGACCCCACTAGTCTTATCTATTCTACTCTCTCAACTCACATTGAGCAAGTGGTGGAAGGGGGGTTTTGGAATTGCCAGTCGGCTGTGCCGAAAACTGAGTTAATCTCAGGCTACGCATCCTTTCTCTCCCTCAACGTTCTTGCTCTAACTGAGACTTGGATCACCCCAGAAAACACTGCCACACCCGCAGCTCTGTCAGATGTGCCAACTTCTTTGACAAGAAGGTTAACAATATCTGATCCTCCTTCCCTCGCACCCGGCTGGTGCTCCACACACCAACAACACCTGTCCACCTCCCATCCTTCCCTCTCTACCACCCTCTCCATCTTTTCCCTCCCCACCTCCCGCCCTACCCCATGTTTCTCCCCTCTCCCCAAATGATGTCTTTGACCTTGTTACATCTAGCCGCCCCACCACATGCTCCCTTGACCCGGTCCCCTCCCCTCTCCTTCAGTCTACTGCACCTGAACTCCATTCCTGACCCACCTCATCAACACATATCTGGTGTCTGGATGCTTTCCCTCTGCTTTCAAGACTGCCAGAGTCACAACCCTTCTGAAGAAACCAACACATGTCCTGTTGAATGGTGCTCTCAATTATTGAATGTTTATTTGTGTTTTCATTAATGATGGGCAAACTTAGTTTGTGATTTAATTTGTGATGGACAATTTGATGGGCGTGGTTAATAAAAAGCCCTCCTGCACGCAGCTGATTTTAGTTGCAGTGTGAGTGCTATGAGAAGCAGCAGAATGTCTCTCGTCTTTTGTTTTTACCTCCAAGTTCGGTGCTATTAAAATTGGGTTCACTACGAGTAGCCGCTGTAGACTGCTGCTCTGCCAACATGTCCCTTCTACCCTTCTTATCCAAAACTCTTGAATGTGCTGTCTTTAATCAATTGTCCTTGTACCTCCACCAGAACAACCTCTTGGACCCTTACCAGTCCGGGTTCAAGGTGGGTCACTCAAACGAGACGGCCCTCCTTGCAGTGACAGTCACTCCACGCCGCTAGAGCGAACTCACTCTCCTCTGTCCTGATACTCCTAGACCTGTCTGCAGCGTTCAACACGGTGAACCACCAGATCCTCCTCTCCACCCTCGAGGGGATGGGTGTCTCAGGCTCTGCACTCTCCCTGTTTGCATCATACCTGACGGGTCGCTCCTACCCGGTGACATGGAGTGGGTCTGTGTATCAGGACCATGCAGGCTGACTACTGGCGTTCCGCAAGGTTCAGTTCTGGGTCCTCTTCTTTTTTCCCTCTACACAACGTCTCTTGGTTCTCTTATCTGCCACTGCCATGACCTCTCCTACCATTGTTATGCTGATGACACCCAGATGATCTTGTCATTTCCACCCTCTGACATACAAGTGGAGGCAGTCATTGCTGCGTGCCTGGCAGACATCTTGGAGTGGATGTCAATGCAGCCTGGAGCTCAACCTGGACAAGACTGAGCTGGTGTTCCTCCCAGGGAAGGGTTGTCTGCACCGAGACCTGGCCATCACCATTGACAATGCTGTGGTGAAGTCAAGGAATCTGGGTGTGACCCTGGACGACCAACTGTCGTTCTCGGCAAACAGCATTCAGTAACACGCTCCTGCAGATTCCTACTCTACAACATCAGGAGGATTCACCCCTTACTCACTGAAAAGATGGCACATGTGCTCATCCAGGCTCTTGTCATCTCCCGCCTGGACTACTGCAACTCCCTCCTTGCTGGTGACCTGGCGTCTGCCATCAGACCTCTGCTAGCCTATAGGGCAGTAAAAGAAATAGCTCCTTCCTACCTCCAGGCTATGGTCAAGCCTTAAGCCCCCACCCGACCACTTCACTCTGCTGCCTCAATGCGACAGCTTGCCCCATCGCTCAGAGGCCCCTGCATCCGATCTACACGGTCACTGCTCTTTTCTATCCTGGCCCCACAGTGGTGGAATGAACTTCCCACTGATGTCAGGACAGCAGAGTCGCTGCCCATCTTTCGCTGCAGGCTGAAAACCCACTAACCTGACCCTTCCTCTTAGCACTTACTTATATGCTTCACTAATTTGTCTTAGCTCTTGTTTATTTGCTTCACTTATTTGTTTAAATAAATAGTAGGTAGCTAACTTATTGCACTTTTACCTTAGCACTGGTTATGCTCTTAGATGCTTGTTTTGGAAAGGAAATTCACTTAGAATTTCTGGTGACTAGTTCTCATGCCTAATTACGTTGAATGCACGTATTCTAAGTTGCTTTGGATAAAAGCGTCTGCTTAATGACTGTAATGTAATCTAATGACCCCATTTTTTGCATCAACCACAGAGCTAAAACACGGACAGACATGCACAAAACCACCAAACTACAGATGCAACTGAATAACTGCGAGAGTGATTATCAAGAATCAATGTATTCATATAGTAGGTAAGGTAACAGATGCATAAGACCACGGAAAAGAATGAAAAAGAAAAGAGACATCCACAAAGAATAACCATGAATTCACATGACAAGAATAACCAAAAGCAATTTGCATGACGAGCTGGTGAAGACATTTAACACCATCAATAGGCCAGCATCTATTCAATGCTCAAAACTAAATCACACAAATGCATTGTTTCACATTGCCATTTCTATATGGTACATTACACATCAGCATTGTGTAAATCACATTCTAAAATTTACATTATGTTGACATGTTTGTTTTCAATTATGCTGAAGCTACTGATGACTGTCACAAGTAATGTCTTCTGTCTCTTACTATATATTAGAAATGTATCTAAATAATGATGAAAATGACCTCACTTCCAGTAGATGGCTGAATATTGAGTCCACACTCAAATTATATTAGTACCAAGAGGCTTTACTTCCTATTCATGGCTGAAAATCCATTCGGAAAATGTTCTCTCAGAGCCCAGATGATCATATTGGGGCAAATTGCTTAATTTGTGCTTTTCACAAGAACTCATACAGAGTACAAAAAAAACCCTGATTAGATTTTTATTTGGGGTATGGCACAGCAGAATTGAAAACCTGCCCCCTTGTCAGTGCGCACTCCCTCCCCTAGAGCTCCTGTGCCATGGCAAAGTGACAGGCCTTAGTTCTCACCGATCTGTGAGCGTGAGCGACAGCCACTGATCCTTCCTGGAGTGGCGCCACTGCAGTGCTAGCCATGCCCAGAATTTCCCTAACAGAAAAGTCATTGAAGAGGATCAACGTTTAGCTACGTGCAGAGGGGAAACAGGCAGATCTGGTAAGGACCCAGACAGGGGAGGGGGATGCTTCTTGTGCAGAGGCAGGATGCCAGCTGGAACATGGCTCACTATTCCAGGCTCAAGTCCATTTCACATCAGCTGGGCTTGGTTTCTGCTTCGAGCAACGGATGAGCCTTGAACAGCTGGTTCATGAGGTGAGACATTTTTCAGGACACAGATAACATGTCATAATTGCAGGTTGGATTGTACACAGTGCTTGGCCAGGTAATTAGCTATGTTTATACAAAGCGACATTTGTTACATGTGACAATCACAAGAACCTTATCATTAATGAACACAAATTGCAAAACAAAAAACTACACAATCAGTCCCACCGGGACTGATTTTTCTGATTATTGCAGCCCAAAATGATTGAATTTGCAGCGGCATTTATCAAAATTTGCGATGCAATTTGCGATATTTTTTTGTGTTATCATGTGGTAAAACTGCCGGAATGGATGAAAATTTCAAGTCAGCAGAACTTACCAGTAATATATAATCAGTCCCAGTTAAAGTAGGAGTAAAACAATATCAAAATATATCATCAGTGAAGGTAGTGTTCTTTTGAGTAACCATACCTGTATGCAAACAAAACACTCTGGATAACATGTAAATATTATTTGTTTAATATCTCAAACAAAAGTACATTCAACGGTTGTAGGTGGAGGTGTGAAACTCATTCCTACCAATAATATGGTAAGCACCAAATTCGTATACTTAAGCACTAAACAGATTAAATCTATCTTGATATTTACGCTTGAACATGAAACAATATGCCAGTGGTAGAGCATCCATGTGTTCTCTGCTGTTTGAATAACATCTCAGCTTGTTTTCTTCTGAGTAACAAGTGTGCAAAAAACGCTCAAGATAAAAAAATAATAAAAACATAAAATTATGTATTGCACTCAACCTCTTCAACTTGTAAGGGTATTAAATTCCAAGAGCCAAATTAGATCATTTTTCATTCATCATTATATTTTCTTGAGCATAAATTGAAATGGCTTTATTACTTTATTATTTTTATGGAACATACATCAACAGTATGAAGTCTGAACAACACATAATCCAGTGCTCCTCTTGTGTAACCATATTAAATGCAAAACAAAGGCTCAGGATAACAAGAAAATGGTGCAAGTTGCAAATGGAAATGGAAAAAAAGCACAACCTCCCGACCTAAAACTCAACGTCCTCCTCGGAATCTTCCTCGAATTCGTCCCTTTCAAAAGCCCGACTGCAGAGCCTTTGGTTGTGTTAAAGAAGACCAAAGCTTGGAGGTTTTTGTCTGTCATTGATCTTCTCCTGCTGGACAACACCAGCTTGTAGATGCTGTTGCTTCGTTCAGCATCAACTGAGTTTGACACAGCATCTTTGTAACGTTTGGCCAAGGTGCTCAGAACAGGAAGTCTCTCTTGGAGACCATCCCAGAACACATCTAAATCCAACACACCACTTGCTGAAGCTCTGAGTGCTGCTGGACCAAAGTTGGTGAAGTAGGTGTCTAACTCATCTTTGGGCACAGCACTGAAGCCTGGGATAGCTTTGTAGCTGGGCACGCTGTTATCCATAAATGCAATGTGACGAGGATCAAACACCCTGACCTCTTGCAGAAAACTCATAGCAGGTTGTCCATCTGACTTGCTGAGTTTTTCCTCTGTGTTGTTGTATGCCTCCTAAACTGTGTGGAGACAGCAGAGGACAGGTCAAGCTGCTCAAAGTATTTGGCACATGCCTCATACTGTAGCTCTTTATTGGCAGTGAAGTTCATCTGTAGATCCTCCAGGTAGTTGAAAATCTTGGTGGTCACAGGGCATCTGCTCTGAAAGATATCCAGAAGCTGGAGGATTACTTTTCACTTGTCTGCCATAATGTTGATCTGGACCTGCAGGAGCTGAGCCACGCCTGGATTTTGGAGCATTTCGTGTCGTCTCTCCACAGACTGTGGTGCACTTCTGCCACATACCTGTAAAAAAATAAGATGTTATTATATTCACAAGGAGTGGCATAGGCACACAATTTTAATGTTGTACAATTTGAATGTTCTAATTTTGTAGGGTGTGTGTTGTGTGAAGGAAGTTGTAAATCAATAAATCTTACCTCTATTGCCATTCCTATGAATTCCTTGTAGAGTTCAAAGTGCTCAGAGTGGTACTGTACTGCAGTGAACCATGAGTTCCACCGTACTGCACTAGGGTTTGGAGCCATGCTCACCTTCTTTCCTGCTGGCATCTTGTTTGTCATTAATTGAAGGTATCGTCTTTTGCATGAGCCAGCATGGTAGAACATCTATGAGAAACTCAGCATGAACATGTTGACTTGATCAAATGGTTTGCGGAAGGCACTGCCTATGAGATTCATTATGTGTGCCATGCATGATGTGATGTGATGTGCAGTGAGTGGGGGGGAATAAAGACTGCAGTGCAGTTGTATAAGCTTTCTTCATGTATGCTGCGTTATCTGTGTCAAACACAATGATGTTCTCATTAGCTATGCCATCTTCTTGTAGAAACTTGACCACAGCCATGGAAACAGTGGAATGGTTGCACTGCTCTAAGAAAACAGTGTCTGCAAGGTAGGCCAGAATCCTCCCAGATTCATCCTTCTTCAGTGGTGCTAGGAGGATGTTAAAGAGTAATTCCTGGATTTTTCAACCTGGCCTCTATGTCCACAAAATCGCTTTTCATACCTTTAACTAGATCCCAAAAGTTTCTGAGTTTCTCCGGTCCATCGGCTCAACCAGCAGTCGCGTAACGGCGGCTCTATGGCTGCAACGTAATCCGTAAAGGCATACTCGGCCGGTCAAAGTACGTCCACTAAAAGTGCTTGTTTTTGTCACGGACGGGCTCAGATTGTTATTCGTGTTATTATCCAAATGTCTGACAACATTATGGAAAGGGTCGCTACAGAAACAGCTCGGAAAACGATGGTGAAAAGGATACGAAGATAGTTTATGGAAGCGAGAGGATGAACCAGCTGCTGCAAGTTCTAGCAGTTCCTCTACGTAAACTCAAAACTCGTCTCTCCGACTCACGTATCAACCGTAATTGACATATCAGACATTTGGATAATAACACGAATAACAATCTGAGCCCGTCCGTGACAAAAACAAGCACTTTTAGTGGACGTACTTTGACCGGCCGAATATGCCTTTACGGATTACGTTGCCGCCATCGAGCCACCGTTACGCGACTGCGGGTTGAGCCGATGGACCGGAGAAACTCAGAAACTTTTGGGATCTAGTTAAAGGTATGAAAAGTGATTTTGTGGACATAGAGGCCAGGTTGAAAAATCCCGGAATTACCCTTTAAGCACGCATCTTCCCTCTATATCTGGAGTCTCATCAAATATCACAGCAACAGGCTTTCCTGCAAGATGTGCCTCTTTTTCCTTCTCATACACTGCTCCCAAGTATTTCTCTTGTAGCTGGTGAGCACCAGGGATGGCTCCTCCATTAATTACTTTTTCCTTTAAAAACTTCCTCATTACAGGATGGTCGCTCTTAGAGAGGGGGATGTTGACAGCAGTGCAGGTGGAGACCCAGTCTTCACAAATCTAAGCACAAAAATGGCCGATGCATGTTAGGTAAAATAATTAATTATGTCCCTCTTTCTGTCCCACAAAGGTATGCGCGTGCCTGCGTCTGCATCTCTCTATCGCCTACACTCTCTCTTTCTCCCAGATTTGAATTACCAACTTTATTCAGTAAAATAATTAAATTAATTAACTCACCTTTGTTCTTTCAGCACTTGGTATGGACTTTGATGCTGCAGCCTCTGTCACGGTGACTTGTCTTGTCTTTGCCGGTGTTTTGCGGTAGCGAAGTGACAGTTCATTGTCGACTTTCGCTTCACAACGTTGCATGGAGTACAAAATCATTTACCACCACTTTCATGCAAAACATTGGGGAATTGTTTTACACGATCCTTTGCTGTAATTTTTTGGTAAATGTGAACTGTTCGCTCTTCTAATGCTGGCGGTGTTGCCAGCATTAGAAGAGCGAACAGTTCGCTGTTAGTGAAAACCCAGAATGAGGAGTTTGGTTTCTTGACATGATTTGATTGGAGCAGGGCAGGGCTATTTGCGGCTCTGGATTGGCCCATATTATGTGGAAAAGTGTGGTGATTGGTCAAATTGCAAAAACCTTGCCAATTTGGCCGTTTTATGCGGGAATATTGCGGGGGTTTGGCAAAAATGCAAGCTCTTGCAAGTATTGCAGCAATTACTTGAACTTGCGTTAATTCTTGCGATCGCAAGATCGCAACATCCTGGAGGGACTGCACAATCTACTAAGCCATAGGTAAGAAGTTTAATCATTCCCCCAAAACCAGTGTTTCTTTATTGTAGTATTACATTAATGGAGCTTGCACAGGATTAGGCTATATGCACATGTTGGAAGGCCTGAATTGAATTGAAGCCCTGAACAGAATGTCAAAGTAG
Organism: Hoplostethus mediterraneus; assembly: GCA_034670385.1. Lineage (NCBI taxonomy): Eukaryota > Metazoa > Chordata > Actinopteri > Trachichthyiformes > Trachichthyidae > Hoplostethus > Hoplostethus mediterraneus. Next base: position 13,145,250 of record JAXDDW010000003.1, on the reverse strand, counting down.
TTTGACTTTTTGAAGGATCCATATTGACTTCATGTTTAGGTCTTTCAAAGCTATATCAAGTCTGTTAAGATTCCAATTTCCTACCCTTACTACATGCTTTACCCTAAGTCAGATAAAAGTTAGATTCATTAAGAAGTTTTCTTTAGAGTCTTGTTAATGGAAAGATGGTGCAAGATTGTGCATGCTAAATCAGAATGCTGTGCTCAACTCATTCTTATTAGCTCTACTGTGCATCTTCAATCTAGACTCCCTTGATGGATGGAGATGGAGTAAGAAGCACACTGACATGCCTAGCTGTAAAGTACATTTCCAATCTATCTATACATACATCTTTGTGCACTTGGACACTTCATTTGTGAAATAACCTAGAGTTTATGGGTGTTTCAGGTCTTTGTCAGGAAACATCATTGATCAAAGACACTAATGATGTGTTACAGACTCTAAAAGCCATTAATGATGTGTCGGAGTCTACCATATTATGTACATTTGGTGTGAAAGGTCTCTTTACAAATGAGTTTCTTACAGAGAAGCAGACACAAATTCACAATTTTTAACACAAAATGGAGTTAAATGTGTAACATAATATGCCTTTATTCACAAGAATCCCATGTATATGGTTGGGAGTCATTTTTGACCCCTGTTGTGCATTTTACAGGGTTATGCTGTTTTTAAAGCACTATTTCAGGACTTTTAACATCAGACACACTTGGCCAAACCAGTTTTGATCAGTCCGTCCTAGGGAACACTCATCTTTATCAACAGACTTTTTGATGCCCTTTATGCAGCCACTGTGGTGTTTCTGATGGCCCTGCTCTTGTGCATGCCTGTGATAGCCAGGAGACTGCAGAGAGACTGGCTTTTGAACCTTTGGCAGCGCACCTTGATGGGCACACACCACGCACCCCAGCCTGCAGCACTTGTCCACCAAGTCTTCATACCTGGCCCTCTTCCTCTCACTGGCCTCCTCCACCCAGTCCTCCCATGAAACCTGACTTGATGTTTCAGACAGCAGCGCAATGACTTGCCTAGGTGTAGTCACTGCAAATGGAATTTGAGCTGCTTAGGTCAATCTTCAACTGATGGTCTTGTGCTCTTATAAAAAGCGCACCTAGGGCTGGGGTGTCTCCCACCATTTGACAAAAGCATTGGCCTGCCTTACTGGAAGCTTAGTTTGGGTGACGCCTCTGCAGATGGTGTCTGCTACAGCCTTCAGTATCTGGTTGTGGTACCACTGACCATTCTTCTCCCATGGCTTTTGAACAAAAGCAAAGTATGTGCTCTATCAATCATCTCCAAAGGCCTAGGGGTCATGATGATCCCTGTAGTAAAGCACTTCTATTGCACAGGTAACCAAGAACATTCCAGCTGCTCACAGGGAGCTTCTTCTTCTGTTTGTACAAAACAATACAGCTTTGGCTTCATGGTAGGTCCAGACACTTAGGTCCAGCTGAAGTAGTCGTTGGTCTTTCTCTTTAAGACTTTGACAGTAAACAGCAGGATTTCATAGACTAGTAGTGGCCATAGGGTCCATAGGAGGATACCATGCTGGTAAATTACTATAAATCTTTGAATTTCCCTTGTCGTCCTGATTCAACCACTGCCAATAGCCACAACTCTAACTTCTGAATAGTCATCTGAATAGATGGCCTGGTCAGGAGTTAGAGTTAGAGACTGGTCACTTGAGATCCCAAAAGGCCCTGGAGGATCCATGTGCAACCCAGCACATATGTAGTTGTCACTGTCAGGTCATCTACGAAGACTAATTGTGAGCTTCTACATGGCTGCCTTGATGTATGTATTGTGTTCCAATCCTCGCTGCACCCGTTTCCCTTTTGGGAAAAATATTCAATTATTGAACTTATTTGAACTCACATACAGTAAAGTTATATAGCAGTATATGCTTAAGGAGGTACAATGCAATAATTGTTAGAACATTAGAGGAATAGTAATTGTCCATATTCATATTCATTTTATCCAACATAAATCCTTGATTGACAATAAATAAATAATGCCGACACTTAATCGAGATGGAATATCCTCCATCCTATTGTCTTTATTAAGGGAGGACTGTCAATAAAAATCAGCATCATGCATTCCTGTTAGTATCCAAACAAGAAGGGACCAGCTGTGAGGAGCCTAGTCTGTGTTGCGGTGAGTCCATGCCTCAGGAAATCCAGTGAAGTAGAGAGAGAGAAAGGAAGTGAGTGAGTGAGAAGGAAGGCCATAGTCCATGGTGCTAAACAGGCAGAATGTGGCATACCAACAGATGTGTATATTAATAAGTTGGGGTACTGTTTAATTGGCCTGTCGCCGCTGAGGCACCATATTGAGGAGATAACTGATGCAGTGGGGAACAGACACTACCATCATTAGATGTTGGCAACTACAATGGACAATTACTTTTTAGGCACTTCTGACTTCAGGGGACTCAAGGTTTGGCACAACAGGACAGAATGGAAGTGAGGGAAATTAGTGTAGATTAATTGTGTTGAGAAAATAAGGATACGTTGAAGTGAAGTGAAGGTTGAGTTAGACTTTTAGGTCAGGAATGCCAAACAGGCTTTGAACCAAAATAATATTCTAAATGATATAGTAAATACTGGACAGTTTACAATATAATTAAGAATTGATGTGTTGAAGTCATGCCATGCACCAATCTTTAAAGCTTACACAGCCAATATAGCATAGATATCCTTTTTTAATGGAATATAGAAGAAACATTGAACAAAAAGCACTATCACATGGTGAAAACAAAATGCAGTGTCCAGTCTTTTGTATGTGTTGTCCTCACAAGTTGGACTTCCCTGCTAGATAGTGGTGGGAAGACCAATTACTTTTACCAATACAAAATTGCGATTCAGTTCCAATTCGACATATTCACTTTATCAGAATATATATCAGAAGAGCCACCTGACTTGGGGAGGCTGTAGGAGGGCTGGCCATCTGTCAGTTGACAGCCAACCACTCCCCATCTCCCTTCTCCTGCCACTCCTCCGACACCTTCTTACGGAAATCTTGCCTGTAGTTCTGAACAGTACATAATGGGCCCTAATTTCGTGCCAGTGCAGATCAAGCTCAGTGACAGTTTCATGGTCACAAGCATATTGCGCCTGTCCAGTAATGTTATGGCTCACCATGACATCGCTTGTACTGAAATGGACGATGGAACGTACTAGAGGGAAGTGTCAATACAAACAGGGTAGTGCAGTGCAATTTTGGTATCCAATAAGTTATGAGGTGCAGTGGGAAGTGGTGAGATCCAGGCGATGGCCACCTTCTAGGCCGACCTGGAGCCAGGCCACTCAGAAAGCTGATGAGGCGCATGTTCTCAGATTATGAGATTATGTTCTCAATTATTATAGTAAGAATAATTGCAGCAACATACTGATTTTAATCAATCCTCACATTTCCTACGAATTTCTGTCATCAACAGCTGCTTGTAGGATGTATGAGGGCCATCACTTTGCATTAACAAAATCCCTATGGCCACCAAAGGCAGCAGGACAGTTATGTATGTTCTATCTGCAACATATAATTTGATGTGCTGCACATTTTCAAGTAATTGTACACATCTCATTCAATGTGGGTACCTTGATTAAATCTTGCCTAGCATTATCCATCCATCTTCCATAGACTCTTAATCCTATTCAGGGTCATGGGGGGACTGGGGCCTATCCCAGCATGCGTTGAGCAGAAATCAGGGAGACACCCTGGACAGGTCGCCAGTACATCACAGACAGACATACAAACATACTCACATTCACACATGGGCAATTTAGAGTCATCAGTCCACCTGACTTGCATGTCTTTGGACTGTGGGAGGAAACCCATGCAAACACTAGAACATGTAAACTGTACACAGAAAGGACCAGTGCCAATATTCAAGATTCTAAGATTCATTATCTCTTGCAAAATAGGTACACAAAGTACTTGGCTATAACTTGGTATTCTGCACTGCTTTCAAGTTTACACTAGTTATACTAGTGGAGTTGTCACTCTCACCATCATCATCAGGGGTACAGGAGCACAGACGGTGACATTGTTGGGACGCATTGGGCATAGGGCATAGTTAAAATTTCAGAAGTGACAGGGACATGACAGGGACATTATGCAATTCCCTGCCTTTTTACGATATTTGGCATAACTTGTGGCACCTCTAATATTTTAGGGGTCCAAATAGTTGGCCTCCTCACATCTGAGGGTGAGACTGATCATGCCAACATCAGCAGTATTCATCATTAGCTATCTAGCTAACGTTGATGTTGTCATTGTCAATCTGATGCTAGCTAACGTTAACTAACATTAGCTAGGATACATTACGTATCAATAACGTCAACGTTAGCCGTTTCAGTTAAATACATGTTTGACTAGCTAGACAGATCATCACATTGGGTGAAATTATGTTGTTTCATCACTCATGGTGTGACTTAATGACTTAATGTAAGTGTCTTTTCTTTTCCTTAACATGATCTTTTCACAAACATCTCTGCCTTTCTGCTAGGCTAGCTAACGTCAGCAGCTAGCTAACGTCTAGGGGAGCGTATCTATGTTCCCAGGGCTCTATGTTCCCAGGGACCTTTCCCCAGTCTATGTTCCCACAGCCCTCCCCATCCCATTGGTCTCATACAGGCACTAAAGGTCATACCTCCAACCTCTCTTAAATGATAGCACATTTTACTCATTGAACATCGGAATGACATTCAATATACATATTCTTAAATCTAATTTAAAAGAAACTTTTAAAATGTGTCTTTCAAGCAATATCCTCCTCTTCACTCAGATACCCTTCATCCTTGTGGACTCAAGCCATGTACAAGATTGTCCTGGAAGAAAACTTGCTTCCTTATGCTCTGAGAATGTTCCCCAACTCTGAGGATTGTTTTTTCCAGCAGGACAATGCTCCATGCCACCCAGTCAGATCTATCAAGGTTTGGATGGAGGACCACCAGATTAAGACCCTGTCATGGCCAGCACAATGAACCCCAATGAAAACCTCTGGAATGTGATCAAGAGGAAGATGGATGGTCACAGGCCATCAAACAAAGCCGAGCTGCTTGAATTTTTGCACCAGGAGTGGCATAAAGTCACCCAACAGCAATGTGAAAGACTGGTGGAGAGCATGCCAAGATGCATGAACGCTGTGATTGAAAATCAGGGTTATTCCACCAAATATTGATTTCTGAACTCTTCCCAAGTTAAAACATTAGTATTGTATTGTTTATAAATGAATATGAACTTGTTTTCTTTGCATTATTCGAGGTCTGAAAACACTGCCTCTTTACTGTTCTTTTGACCAGTGTCATTTTTTGCAAATAAATGCTCTAAATGACAATATTTTTACTTGGAATTTGGGAGAAATGTTGTCAGTAGTTTATAGAATAAAACTAAAATATTAATTTTACTCAAACACATACCTATAAATAGTAAAACCAGAGAAACTGGATAATTTGGAGTGGTCTCTTAATTTTTTCCAGAGCTGAATGTTTCTCTGATCCATCTCTATATCACCACTGTCCACACTCTCAACATCAGGTGGCTCAATAAAGATGTTTGTATTATTGATGTGCTCCAACTGAACTTACACCTGCACTGTATTGTTTCCTGAAATGTGTCATTTTTCTCCCCAGTTCTACTTGGACGTATATGGAATATACATGTTGATGCAACATAGGATTGATGGAACATGAGGCTGTTTGCAGTTACATTGAGGGAACATAGAGCTTAACTTAACTTAACTTACTAAGATACTAAGATAACATCAAGCTTTCTCTGCTATGACCTTACTGGTACCATTCATCCATTCTTTTGTATTTTTTATATTATATATTATATTATTATATTATATATTATATTTAGTAATTTATCCTTGCCTTGTATTTTGCACATTCTTTTATGCTGCTGCAACCCCAGAATCCCCCCCGTATCTATCTTTTATGTTTCCGTGACTACATAGCCAACAGGTAGCCACATAATCCGCATGGTCCTAGAGACGTGTTGTTAATTGTCACTTTTGTTCATTTTGATGTAACGTTACCTTTATTTATAGTTTATTTAGTTTAACGTGAAAGTGATATAGATAAAGTTACATTGTCAAAAAAGTGGTAGGGACACGTCCATACCAATTATATAGGAATGTACACCCATGATTGGACCAGTAGTTCACACAGCTCTATGAAAGATCTTCGGGACAATCTAACATTCTCTCTACATTACTGAACTCACTTGAGAATCTTTGCTCCAACCTCATCCAAAAATGCATGCAGGGGTGCATCAATTGCATGCGTTGTCTCCTCCTTTCCAACAGGTTTCTCTAAAGTAGCGTCTGAAGCATGAATTTTCTTTTGATAGAATTTGATAGTGGTGGGACAAGAAACATTTTGGCAAAAACACCCTCCAATTTCTACAATTCTCTCTGGTAATCAAAATAAATACTTAAGTCGAATAAATGGGATTATTATCGGGTGTTGTCAGTTCATGCACTCGTGTAAACAGCTTAATCAGACTATTAATCTATTGCTCCAATACTCGTATAGTATTGGAGATATCTGCAGTATTGTGCACAAGTAAACGTAGCCAGGAATGACTGACTGACTGAATATAACCTTTTTAATCACTTAGTAGAACTACAGGCAACCAAGAAAATAATATAATATTTAATATAACATAACAATAAACACATTTTATTGTACTACAATGTTAGTTGTATCTGCACGTGTGGCTATTGTGTGAATCATTGTCTTCGAAATAAAACTGTCAGTGTGCATCATTATGCACAGAAGGCATGGTAGCAGGGATCGTCAGAAACATTAATTCATTTTAAAAAGGAACATCATCTGCCCTTGGCGGCATATTTGGGGTGCTGTATATTTGCACCACGCATCTCTGCACCTCCTGCACAAGGTTACTGTTTCCTCTTGGGAGAAGCTTTTTTTTGGTGCAGCTGGTCTGGACTGTCCTCTTCCATTACAAAACTGTCTGTGCCATGGTGGGAGCGCACCGCATTTAAAAGGAATAAGAGGAGCTGATTTGATTGGCCATGACTGATGCCATTCCCTACCACAACTCCTGATAATTTATTCCTCCTAATCCATTCCTTTTTACTGCACTGCAGGTACGCCACAGCTCTACTAGTGCCTCAATTACCTCAACCTCACTCCCAAGTGCGCTACTGCCATGAAATAGTGCCAGTGCCTGTGCCTTGATTTATGAAAATAGAGGCCAATTACCTCAATCAGGGAAACCTTTGGTGCCAAATCAGCTACCAGAAGTTATACCAGAAGCTAGAAGCTACCAGAATATGACACTGTTATGGGCACCAGCTAAATATGTGAACAAAATGCCACATTAAGAATGGATGTCATAGCCATTTGTGATTTTCCAAGAAACATTGACACTTAAGCATGAAAGCAAAGATAAGAAGACAGCACCCTTCATGATAAATGATTGTAGAGAGTAAGGCTGAAAGGATGCAACATTCCTTTGGAAAAGGTGTAGCCTTGTGTTGATCAGACCAAAGCTAATCACTCTATAGTATATCTTGTGTTCCGATAGCCAGTAGTTGATCATTTAAAAAGCAATCCATTAGAGGCCTCTTTTCTCTCTCATTTTGTTTTACCTTGGAGGCATCATCATTTTAATCATCATCACCATCATCGTAATTACCATTCACATCATCATAATCCTAAAGACATTAAACAGGCTGCTGTTAATTCCTCATGACAAAGAGCTTGGGCTCATTGGCTGACTGCACTCTGTTGCCGTAAATTGCTTTCCAAGCCCAACTGCTTACTGAAGTCCCAACTGAGGTTGGCAATGAGAGCTAACAGACCTTTTGCCCTGGCTATTTCAATTCAAATGAGAAAAAAAATGCTTTAGAATTGAATCACTCATCAGTCTGACAAACTCTAATTTGAAGAAAAATGTATTACACGGCGGCATTAGCAATATTGTGCGAAATTAGCAATAATAACAATGTATTTAATACATTTAGCTTTATTTGAATTAGCAAAACAGGTATTTACATCATTGGTTGTTTGAAATTGAAATCAAAACTTGACTCAGGTGTATTTTAAAATGGTGGTTGGGGATTTAGCTAATGGTGAGTAGGAACATTGCAGAGTTTAGATAATAGCTTGTTTTTTGTTTTTTTACAGACCTATAACTTAACCTCCAACATGAACAACTTTCCCCAGTAAAGCCCTGAAATAAAAGTATACTGTTTGTTTGTAAAAGCTAAAAGGAGATCAAATTATATAATTAAAGCTAGGAGCCATATCCATGTGTGAGAGGTAAAGTAAATAACACACCATCTTACAGCACAATGGAGAAGTGGAAGAGGGAACTATAGGAGAAGCAAAGATATTTCTCTCTCATTCGTATACATGCACACACAGTTTCTCCCATGATGCAACTCATTTTGTAATTCAAATTAAGGATGAACTACTGCTTGCCAGACTCTGTATATTATTTACCAAGCTGTAACAGTTGGCAATGGTGCCACTTTTTACCTGGGTTCCTGCACCCCAGACTACCATTCCCATTTGGAATTAGGAGATATATCTACAGATAGACGGTTGTCAGTCCTGTTACTACAGTTTGGAACAGGTTTACACAATATTATAATGTGTGCTCCCAGTGAATCAAAATTGATGCCACGTCTTCCAGGTTGAAATGTGCAACATGATGGCACAAAATGTCTGATGTTGACATAGTAACACAAATTGAAATATGTATGAATGTACCATAGAAAGCGCTGAGCTGTCTTTCAGTGTATTTGCTAAACCCACCATGTGGAAAGTAAATGAATGCTTGAAAGATAAGACTCAGATACTATATCAGTTAATGTAAACTGACAAGCAAGAATGAGATGAGTCAAAATATTGAGTGATATTATAAAGAGGTCGAGGGAGGTACAATTGGATTCAGATGAAAAACATCATGAAACCATCATGGGAAACTGGTAAATTAATTCCAGTAAAACAATCATATAAGTAGAACCTGTAAATTAACCGTGTTAACCGTGTAAATTAAGAGGTTGTGGCGAGGTAATATATATGCAGTATTACATGTACTTCAAATACATACAACAATAAACTTTTTGGATTAAGCTATTTCTATTGTCTGAAATTTATATATAACAAAATCCATTTGACTACATTATTTTTTCAGTAGCTCCAAATAAATAGAAGAAATAGAGAAAAAATGGGATTGACTGTTCTCTTTCAACAACAACAGTATTGTTATGAAACATGCAATCACACCCACTGTCATGGAGTTGGAGTACTATGAAGGCACACGGTGCCTTTGGGATGCTGAAGAGACATCAGTCCAAACTATATGTGACAGCTCAGATAGATGTTGATTTATGGTGCCCCTCTTGCCCTCTGCACCCCTATCTGTCTTCACCATCAGGCTGCATTTGCAAAGTTCGTATTCGATATGAAGTGCCAACCACCCATGCACTCTTTTCCATGTAAGAAGTGGATAGGGTTGTGGATCCTGTGCAGTAACAAACAACTGAGAATGGTGGGTGGAATGATCTTTTCCACCCAACTTTTCTCCAAAGATTGATAAAATTTTTCATTTGCATATCAACTTGAATCAAATATGATATACTTTTATTGTTGCACAAAACTGGTTTATTGAACAAAAACTCGTACTTGGAATAGACGTCTCCGAGGGCCGCGGATCAGTCTCTGGCATCTTTCTTGAGGGACTTTCTCCCACTCCTCCTTACAGAACTCAGCCAACTCACTGAGGTTTGAGGGTCTCACATGAACAGCTGCTTCAGGTTCTATCACAGCATCTTGATTGGATTTAGGTCAGGACTTTGACTTGGCCAATCCAAAGCACTAAACGTCGGAGCCATTCTTTTGTAGATTTGCTCGAATGTTTAGGATCATCTTGTTGAACAGCCACTTTCAGCCCATCTTTAGCTCTCAGACTGATGGCGTTCTGTTCTATGTTCAGTCATCCAGGTCCAGAGGAAGAAAAACAGCCCCAGACCATAACACTCCCACCACCATGCGTGACCGTAGGGATAAAGTTATTTTGGTGGTGGCCAGTTGTGGGTTGTCAAACATGGTATTTTTGATTGTGACCAAGCAGTTTAACAGTTTAACAGCTGTTGGTGATATTTCAGAAGGACATCCACTTCATTTGTATATTATTTGTCTCACTGATGCACACTCACTACTCACTTCCTCAAGTCCTCTGAGGACTTTAGATCATGGCATACTGTTTGTTTTATTTTTTCCAAAATCGGACTTTTGATTGGTTTACTTCACACCCAATTACTTAACCTCCTTACTTGATTTAACTAATGCAAGAGGAGGTTCACTTACTTTTTCACCTGCACTAATTTCCTTTTAACTATTTTCATGCAATTTTACATGCACAATTCCCTCTAAAAATCACATAAAATTGGCACATATAGATTCTTTATTCCAGTTAAGAAAAGGTTAATTATGATTAAATACGGATTGTGTGGTAAAAACTGAAAAATTCATGTATCTACAGGTATACTGTATATTTGTCGACATGCCAATATTTTAAGTCAGACTCAAGAAAATATGAATAAAACATATTGATTTATACTATATTGTCTAAATAATTACACATGCCATAATCAGTCTATGGTTTTTGGGGAAATAAAATGTACTAATTTAACACATACAAAATGTAATGTATAAGTTTATGTACAGATGTTTGAACGCATTTAAATATGAATGTTCAAAAATATACTTCAAAAACCTACTTACCTATTGGTTGATTGTACCAATCACACAATGCAAGGCTGTGGGCAGTATGTGCAAGGTAAGCTGGACAATCAGTGAACAAGTTATGTTTTTCTATCTCCTTCCTCATGCACTTCAAGCATTTTTCTTGCTACATCCTGCCTCCTCTTTCTGCATCTTAAGATCCCAGTGTGGCCAGCGGCATGGTTTCCACTCTGGCATTATGTTCACAAAGCAATTTGTTTCTCTGTCTTTCTGAGGGAACAGAGATGGAAAAATTGTCTGTTGAGGGGAATGTAGTTTATTGCTATAATTTTAGCTGGTAATAAATGATTAATGGCGTGGACTGCAATGGTTTGGATTGGCCGTGGTGGGAGAGGTGGGGCCAATCTAAAATCTCACTTCAGGTGCCAAATGGATCTGCACCACCCTGGCTCTCCCCATGCAAACCCCTTCCGCTGAGAGCGCAGTTTTGGCGGCCAAAGTCTTGCCGTGATGGAATACAAAGGACACACAAACTGAAGACATTTGCCGGTGTCTTTGATGCATTTTAGATGCACTTTTGACTTGAGTATTACGTGCACAACGTGAGCCATTGATTAAGTAGAAATTGACCCACTGATAATCAAATTGGTTTAAATAATGACAGCAAGTTTGTACATAAGGAGAGAGGCAAATATGACAGGAGATTCAATAAATAACGGATATATGGATATATAAATTCTTCCTGACAAGTTTTAAAATGTAGCCATGCATAAAAATAATAAATAATAAACACTGAATGACACTTAGTATGAATATCATTGTCAGATGAATTTATAGAACATTTTAATTGCACTGTATGGATACTGCAGTTGCAATTATCTCTTGTTAAAGTATCTACAAATATATATTATTTTTATTATATCATGCCATCATGTAATTTCAAAATAACAACACATGGATAGATATGAGAGGTAAAGTAACTTCTCTGTCAAGTGAACATTTGAAAACAATCCAGCCTCAGAGAAATTATTTGCAATAATAAAATAAATAGAATAAAATTCATTTTGGGAAATTGTGTTTGGATTTCCCAATAGAGTTTCTTAATAAGATTTTTTTTTTTTTTAATCTTAGAATAATTATTATTTGAATTTGGTTTTCTAAATTTTTTGTTAGTTAACTGATAAAATATCAGTTTTTATTATAATGGAATATTGACTGTTGTATATAGTTAAAGCATTTTTAAAATGTTGGCTTATTATGTTTTGTGTTGTGGCAATTAATTGCCATGCTGTGTATTTGTTCCCCGTTTTCCTCAACCTCTTCATTCTTCTGTGAAGCAGTGTGGCCTGTGTGTGCCCTCCCAGCAGGTGGGTCTATGTCCTGCCTCTGTTATCTCTGTGGTTATTCATGGCAGCAGGTGCTCCCTCTGACATTTGTGGGGCGGGTCTCCAGCCTTTGTCTTCCAGGCCCTAAGGGAGTGGAGGAACCACAACTCCAGTGCACCTGATCCCCTGCTCTGGCATATGCATTGGGCCATTACTCTCCCACCCTCCCCTAGTGTCATTGCACCAGTGCAGGACACTGATTATGCAAACTGCATGGCTGGAATGATTAGCATGCAGAGAAGCATAGGAACTCCTTCTGTATCTTCATATGAAAGAAAGTTTCTGGAACAAAGTTCAACATCAGAGTACTGGATGAATGTAATTTCTGCTTTGATGTTTATGCTCAGCATTCCTTGGAGGAAAACTGGGCGGTGGAGGAAGAAGGGACTCTAGAGACAGGAGCTATTTGATTTATCACACCACTTAGCACAGCATTTCATCAGTACTATTGCAATTGACTTGGGATTTCTGTCAAGACATTTATTTAACCATTATCTAGACAGAGTATACACACTGCGATAAATAAAAAAAATAGATACATTTGTCTGTTCACATTCACAAGTAAACCAGTTATATTGAATATTTAAATTTGTGCATTCAACAAATGTCAGTTAAAGTAACATTTCACCATTAATGCAACCGCAGTGGCTTTATTCCTCTGTATAACTTACAATATCTTCAGTAAGAAATGCAACATAGTAGACAGAACTATATTATCTCCCCCAAACAAAATCAGGCCGTAATCAAAAGAATACATTCCTATTGCTGCCATAACCATAAAACTGCATGAAACTTGATTTGAATGTTATTGCTTCTTTTTAGTGTGTTTGTCTGTTTGTTTTGATATAGTTACGCTAAGAATTCCTCTTCAAATCGCATGCATTGTCTCCTATTTTGTTCTGGCTAGCTTGCGCCTGTTCTGTGTGTGTGTGTGTGTGTGTGTGTGTGTGTGTGTGTGTGTGTGCCTGAGTGTGTCACGTGGGTCGCACACTTCAAACTAACTGTGAGAAAGTTGCTCTGAGGTCAGGTAGCGGTTAATTTTCATGCTAGCTAAAAATGGATGTGTTAAAAAGGAAGATTAAGGATGGGGAGTAGCTCTATGTTGAGCCCAAGGAGGATGCTATTCTTCCATAGAGCACTGTAAATAGTTCACTTCACAGGTCTATAGGTCCAAATTTTACTAGACGTTGTCGGGCTGTTTCCGGGTAGGGCCGTCGGGCACAGGTGGGCAACAGCTTAATTTCTGGCGCGATGCAGACCTCTAGTGTGTGTAGGTGTGTGTGTATGTGTGACACATGTTACCTTCAACAGTGAGGGTCACTGCATATTTAACTACCATCACATTTATTTGTCATTGAGATTGAAAAAAAATAGTACTTCAGCTGTGAGTTATTCAGTTTAGTAAAGGCTTTATGATTTGACAATTATTAATTAATTAATTAGATTAATTGCACTGATTAAATTAATACGTTATATGTTACAAAATACTACTCATGCTGAACTTGAAACTGAAATATTACTAACTTTTAAACTAATATTAACTAATATTACTAACTCAAACTATCTCAGCAAACAAACACACCACTGCGGGAAGGTCTTTGTGAGTATATGTCAAAGTCAAAATAGGTTAAAGTATGTTTGCGCTGTATGTGCTGTAAGTATGTGCTGTCTATGTCTGACCAAGCAAGGAAGTCATCACACAAACAAAATAAACCTAAAAAAACAATTAATACTTTATTCAACTTTGCTTTTGACTGAAGTGGACATCACTTACTGCCACAGTGGTTTTTGGTTTAGAATGAATACCAATGGGTATTTGTTTTTGTGACTGTATTAACTTAGTGTGTCAAATCAGAGGTACCCTGGTACAGCACCAGCTGCCCAAACCTGAATCTGACTTTGTCCTGTCCTGATGCCTGTGAAGACAGAGTACTGACTACCCACACAATCTGAACACAAACCAGGGAAAGGACCAGCCACTGAAAAACCCATTCTAAGCTTGGACTGTAATTGGTGCTGAACTCACCTTTCTTTCTTCTCAATCAAACTCAAACCTATAGTCCATCTTTTAGGTGCTCTATCCCTCATTCTAGCCCTCTCCATCATTCCCATATCTTCCTTATCTGTTCCGCTAATCCACATCTCAACATCCCCCCTCATGCTGTCTGTTCACCTCCATCCCTCTATACCAAGTCCTCCCATCTATGCCAGCTGCTCTGACACCCTGCATCAGTCTAGCAGCAACGGGCACTGCTGTTGGACTGCTTCCCAGAACCGGACGTCCTCCAAGGAGAGAGTCAGTGTGTCACAGCAGATTAATGCCCTGCCCAATGACTGATCAACTCCCGCTGGCCTGGAACCTGAGTGTACTGTGGCATGGCCCAGATAGGGAGGTGATGCTGTCCCAACTCATTGCCACTCAGGTGGTCTGGAAACTGTGATCCATAGATTTAAGCTCCCAGAAAGCGTCACAATGGAACAGCGGGGTGCTGTTTTGACAGCTCTGTGAACAGTGGAGGATCGCAGGAGGTAATCAGGCTAAGTGGCTGTTTATGACAAAAGAAAATGGGAGGTCACAGTGACTTGTGTGATAGGTTCACTGTAAACACTGTGTCTTTATCAGATGTGTAGGAATTATTTATTTAAATATATATATTTAAACACAGAGCCAAATGACAGGATATATTTAAATATATATTAAATGTATATATATTTCATTTATTTATTAATTTATCCTGTCGTTGGCTCTGTCCAACTATTAAGTGTTTGTCTCTAATGTTTGGCTAATAACAATATAGAATCTATCTATATGCTTACACATTGAAATATTTTTAAATATATATATTTTTTTATTTGAGCAGCATTTCAAAAAACATTTTTAATTTCACCAAAATTGTATCAACTTTTTAATATAACCAAATCATTACCTACAGAGCAGTACCCACCGGTCTGTCCCATGCCATCGTACCACGTTCCCTCTGGATATTACCGTGTTGAATATGTAAAATGCACACCTGCATGTTTAAATCAATTGTGAATGAATCAAATTAGCAGGGCCGTAAAGGGAAGTGACATGGAAAACATGAAAATTCTCATATCTAAAAGCTGCTGCAATAATAAAATGATGGGGGGGGGGGGTCATTTGTAATCGTCCCTCACCTCAAGATGATGATGTCTTTTCAAACTCAATTACACATTAGCAAGACAATTTCTTCCTTTATCTATCACACTTCATCAACTAAGGCTTAGCTGCGTACTCTATCCTCCTCATTAACAATCACTCCATCACTCTCTAATAATGGCCTATCAACACTGTCTCAGTGACCAAAGTTACAGCAGGGGAGAATGAAATATTAACTTATGATGTTAACCTGGGGTGGTGTTTCAACATTCTGGAATTAGATCAGATTTGGTCAATTATCATCATAAATCAAACATGAAGAAGCTTTAAAACACTCAAAGCGGTTCAAATGAAATAAAGAGGGAAATGTGACCTCTTAAATGTTGGAGCAATTAAACGTCCTATGGCACATGTGATTCAGTAATGATTGAAAAATGATTCCAATTGGCCAATGCTGACCGTAACTAAGCATACACTAAATTTTAAATTTCTACTTAAGACAATAGAAAAGAAGTGGTTTAACAACATGACACACAGACAAAATGCACTGAAAGAAAGGAAGGAAATAACCTAGACCTAAAGCAAGCACCTTGGTTTGTGTGTCTCACCATTAACATAAATGGATGCTGACTGCCTGCAGTCAGGACCAATACACTATCTATAAGGGCTCATTTCTCTCAAATTTACTTTGCCGCTGGTGTGACGGACGGTCGCTAGTCTTAGCAGCCTAAATCAGATCGCTTTCACACACCTCTTCAGGCGTGCCCGCCATAGCCAGAGGTGCTTGCAATGAGTGTCACATCCCCACCCCCTCTTGTCCTCTCCCATTACCCTCACAGATGCCATAGCAAATGGCTGGCTTGAGGTTACAGCCATGGGGCTGCTGTTTTATATTCTTGTCAGCATACTGGAGTTTTGGGAGTATTCATTCAATACAACTGCCATGTGAGAAATATTTCCTTAGGCTTGTGGAATGACAATTACAAAATAAGATGAGAACTACTCTCTCTCTCTCTCTCACACACACACACACACACACACACACACACTCATTAAAGGGCCACATCTGCCAAGAAAGCACTTAAGCAAGACTTGCACGGTGAATTTTGATACAACTTGATTAGTACTTTGCATAAGTATTGCTTTTTGTTCTTAAGGGCTACAACCAATGTCAAATAGACACTTGAGAATCATCAGCTATTACCACGTCTCCTCACGTAAACCTAGTTTTCATTGCACCACCTCCCTGTCCTCTCGGGACACTACTTTTTTTAGAGCAACTTAATTTATGCTTTTATTTTATGATGTACAGTAAAAAATGTGACACCATCTTGTTGTGCTATTTCTTCTACTGAGTCATTATCTCTCTGAAGAACTATATTTTCCAGTAGAGTGGCCTGATGCTCAATAATGCAAATGAGTTCCTTAATCTAATCCTCCTTTAAACTGGTAATTAAATAAATGATTTATAGGGCTATGGGAGGCAATAACACTTGCTGTATATCACCTGTTTTGTTCGATGTGGTGTATTCCTTTAATATTTTATATCTAACATGTTAACATGTTAAATTCAAATCCATATACATAAGGCTCACTATACAAATAATTTGCTAAAATAATACGTTACATTTTTTCTTTTTATAAATTTACCCTCTCAACAGCAAAGGTCTTTCACAGTAATTAATTCATGCAAAAGCAACGGGTGGCCTTCAACCAAAGCTGCTTTTTGTATGCATTTATTTGTTTTTGCGCTTCACACATATGCTCAGACAGACAGACAGACAGACACACACACGCCATGCCAAATGCTAATAATGTAAATGCTTGAGCTCACCTTGTACTCTGATACCAGGTCATGGCACTGCACCTGGTTCTCCAGGTGTGAAGGAGGATCCTGATGATCTGTTAATGACTTACCAGGAGGAGAGGGCACTCCATGCAGCTGCATATTTAACAGGCATGTAAATCCTGGTCATTACCATCTATCTTAGTACATGTCAGGAAGAAGAGTATGCAGTGAGTTAGACATTCCTTGTTACGCAAGAGATGTTTAATAAAGAAAAAGGTCTTGCAGGAAAATGTGCTGCGTGAACTTATTAAAACACACGTAGTTAACCAGTCACAGTGATACTGAGGACATGGGGTACAACAGGGTACATGATGAATGCCCCTTGCTTGACTATTGAAAACAACACTATCACCAGTCTGTTATATGCAGATGAGCCCATAAAAAATGTTGCACACAGGCCCATCATGATTTATCACCACCAGTGCTCAAGTATCAGATAATTTATTTTTCAAATGAATGATGTATCAAACCGACTATTACCTAGCGCCTATTTTTCTGGGCTGTAGGAACTACTCTGAACACACGTCCCTCCCTTCCATGTACCTGTGGTCTGCCCTCTATTTCATGTTATTCTCGTTCTGTTGAACACTCTGCGACCTTCATGTCCTTTCTGTCCAACTTATCAGTGAAAAAAATTTGCCTCAGGCCTAAGACACCATAGCTCTTCTAAAAGCTTGCCACTATACTAATCCCAAGCAGGAAATCAATTCATGAATTAATTGTTGAGCATGTCTTGTAGATCAATCTTTCACCATTACCACGGCGAGACAACACTGGAGGCAGCATGTCTATTCCTGTCTGCAAGTAAAATTGGAATGTGTTTAACCTGTCACTCAACGATGTACTAAATCCAACGCAAATATGCCTTGGGTGGGGTTTATGTTATCTCAAATCAAATGACTCATTCCAGACGCTAACCGATCATTTCTATACATTTTTTTTGATTATACTATTATAAGAGATACAGTATCACCATCAATCATCTACAATACAGTCGTATGTGATTTATGAACTCTGACAGCACCTGCCAGCATTTGCTGTTCACCCACCCGCAACCACCCGACGTGGTGAAACTTATAAATACCATAATACTATAGACCCACATCTTCATGAACCTGCATTTTTACAGTGAACCAGTTCACTAAATTTCTCCCACACTGTGCTTTTTTGTCCTTACTTTCTCTTGGTGTTTAACTCCCCATTTGAAAGTTTTTCCTGAATGTTTCGTGACATTTTTTCACTTTTATCTTTGCTAGTTAGCTGCCTCTTCGTAGCAGTTGGTAGCGTCACACATGCCTGAGAGAAAAAAATGGGAACTATGCTAATCTATGCAAGGATATGTCTTGTTTGCCCGCACCCACCCGCAATTATCACAAATCTGCCCGAATTGTGTGTATACCTGTGGGTCTGAAGTCGACCCAGCCATCACTACCCAAAACCAATGGTGTTATAATGTCCGGGGTGGATAATTCAAAAATTAGCTGTGGCCAGCCAAGGCAGGAGAGCAGAGAAACAAATAACCACAAAGCTAGCTAACCTAGCTGGACTAGCCTAGCAATAGTTGGCAACAAGATTCCACGTTGAAACTGTTAATAAAAAGAGAAAAAGGAACCATACATGCCTGTTCGATGCCCTGTTGTGACATTAAAGGGATTGTCTTACACAATTATAAAACCAACCCATAGGCCACAACAGCTTAGTATTGTCAATGTGCATGTTGCGTATCATATTTGTCAGCTTAGCATAGTTTAGCCAGTAGAAGGGAGTTATTTGTTAGTCATTTGCTGTCTCAGTTCAGCTGGTTTCTTTTCTTTTTTATCCTGTTCGTTGTGTGGAGAAATGTTTCGTGAAACACCACTGTCCATGTGTGCTTTGATGCTGAGTAACGCACAATGATCCCTGTTCTTGGATGTCAGCCATGGATTCAAGCACAAACTGTGCACGGTCCAATTTTCTGCAGCATATACTCCACTCAATCTCTATGGGCATAGCTGTGCACTACCACCAGTCGCTGTTAGCTCAAGTCTCTCCAACTCCTCCATCCGACCCAGCAACACCTTCCCATGGGGTAGCTATCTGACTCACAGCAGCAGCTCAGTCGTACCTTCTTTGCAAACTCTCCTCAGCAGTGTATTGGGGTTCATGCAAGAATGGCTGAAGTGTAGACAGCAATTAGATAAATTAAAGTATGTTGTTTTTGTTGTCTGCCTTCAAGAGTAAAGTACAATACTTTACTAAAGCCTAGGGAAAGGACCCTCCTCTTTCTTAAGCATGGTCTTATTTACTGTGAATATTTTAATGCTTGGTAATTTGGGAGCAATTTCCAGGCACATATGTAGTCTTACACATCTTTGCCTTTTCAAAGGTGAAAAAAACATTGCAATCACAGTCTCTTATGGTTGCGTATCTATTGTCTGCTATGACAAAGCACAGCATATATTATGCAGTTGTTTAGAAGTAAAACTTTTTCTATGAATGTACTCTGAAAGCTGTGATTTGTTTAATGCTAGAAAGGTGATCCGTGACTTCCAATCCATCTCTTTGCCTCAGCATTTCACTGGAGAAGCTGCCAAACACTTCAAGCTCTCAGTTTGAGAAAGCCATTAACATTGTTTACCCTTTTTTTAGAGTGATGCAAGACAGAACCTATGGCATTTCAGAAGCTTTTAGGAGTAGTTGTTTTCCTACTCTCTGTTTTTCATGTCAAGAAAACAGCCTCTGTTTATCATCCTGCAGATTAAAAGCTCAGTCTGTCATTTACTCATTGTTATCGCAGCTTAATTGGTGGTGAGTTACAGGCAACAAAACATGGTTGAAATGGACATCAGGCCAACCACAGACCAACAGTATGTTCTACAAACACAACCCCTCTTCATCTGTCATTCAAACAGCAAGGTCAGTGGAAATAGCACTACATCCCCCACACATCCTTCTAGTCTGACCTTGGACCCTTCTCTCTGTATCAATGTTCATTTCCCTACTTCTCTGACCCTCACAGTCTTCCTCACACTGCTCATCTCTCCATTTTGCACCCTGACCTATTCTCTCTATTCTGAGCTGATCTCGTGTGACACCACCCGATTGACATTAATGGCACTACTGAATAGAAAGGTTAATTAAGACCAACTGTTCCCTGCCCATTCCTCAACACCATCTGCTCTGCAGCACCAGCCGAACGGACACAAGACGCAGAACTGACACAATGAAACACGAGGAAATAAATACTGCTGCTGTGAGCAAACTGTGTACTTTTTCAGTGGAAAGTGGCTTGCCAGGTAACTCATAGAGTACTTAAACCATAAAGACGATACCCATACCATCAAATTTAACAAATCTGTCTTTGTAAAAAGAGCTCAGACGATTTAAAATTATGACGCTGAAGTCGCTAGCCAGGGTCTAATAAAATAAATATCTACTCTACACCTAAGCCTGTTGAAAATAACATGCTTATAAACAAATGATAACATGTACATGTGGTTTGACAATCATATGTATCAGGTCATACATCAAAATAAACACGGCTACCATATTGTGGACCTGACAGTTATGTTTTAAATGCACATGATGTGATCCAGTAGTAGGAACTGATAGCATCTTTTTCATTTCCTCTGCACACTGGTGAAACACTGGCTCTATAGTACTGCAGAAACCTGTGCACTTCTGATAACCTTGAGGAGATGGAAGAAACCATTTACTTTCATAAGAATCTCATGAGGATCTGGGGTTTGACTATTTGACAGGGAAAAACAGTTTTACTCTTTGAATCTCGAGAAGTAATTTTCTGAGCTTTGAGTGATGATTGAGAGCAGCCTCTTGTCCTACTGTAAAGATGCAGGCAAAGAGTGTACATTATTTAATCTGCCAAAAATAATTAAGGAGGGGGTTGGGGTGTAGGTGTGGGCTCCTTGATGCTGTGTCATAACTAGGAGTAGATGTAAGGTTACTTCAGGAGTCCAAAAAAGGCTCCAGTGTACAAAACCTCACCAAGCTGAGGAGACACTAAGGTTGCAGTAAAACACATACACAAAGTGATGACAAACATCTAAATATGGAGACTGGAGGGGATTTCAAACTCTCTTTATCTTCTCTTTCATTTTCTCTCTGTCTTTATCTCTGCTGGGATTCTCCGCTTTGATCTTGAACCTGTAAAATTCACACGCAGGAACGCTCTTGACAGTAAGAGAAGAGGCAAGCGTTGTGCAAAGGCAAAGTGAGGGGGTGAGTGGAGGATTAGATATGCAGAACGTGGATGTCAAGGGCAGAGGAGGCAGATACAGCTGGAGGCAGCCAGGCTGACTATGGATAGCTTTGGAACTGCTCCTAAACAAAATAATGTTTAAAATGTTAAAATAATATAGCCAACACTTGCAAATTCAGCAAGAACTGTTTCATATAAACAAGAACAATTCTAGACAAAATTACAGTACAGTTGTGAGCACGTTTTAGAATTATTTTGGGATCTATTGGGATATATCTGATTATTTACAATAATAATAACAATGATAAATAGCACAAATGATCAATAGCAGAAAAATTATACTTGAAGTGTATGGGGGAAAAAAAGCAACAGAAATTGCTACTGCTCTGTGGCCAATTTGCACTTGTTAATCGCTAGCCGTAGCGCCAGTGGTGTTAGGGTTAGCATTGGGTGGGACTTCTAGCAATGCAAGTATGTGATTGGCTGAAGACGGCTGATCATGCCCAAAAGTTCAGCTCCAGACAACATTTAAACTCTGACAAATGAGGAAGTTTCTTGCTGTGTGAACATGGATGGGTACAGTCAACTGATGCATCTGCCTCCTCCATGTTCTGCATATCAAATTCAGAGATTGTCCTTTATATACAGAAAAGAAGGAAATTCCCGTTTTTACATGCAACATTTTTAGCACCCCCCTTGTCAAAGCACCGGAACAAAGTCTGAATCCGCATAAAATGGTGTGCATCGTCAATAAAGATCCATAAAATATATGTTTAAATAACACATTCAGTCAGTTTGATTGGTTGGCTTTTGTCAATAATGGAGGCATACAATATAACCAGAAAATCCATTGAGCATGCTGTGCCAGAGTATGCCAGAATGATCACCATTGAGGAGCATCTTTGCATGCCTATTCTGCCATGTCTTCACATTGTTTCTTATCCTTCTTCCTATTGCCAGAGGATTAAGTGGTGCCTTATACCCCATGCTAAGGTCTTTCTCCAAACAAACCATTCACAAACAGAAAAAGCAATCAGGCAAATGCGTTTAGTGTACAAAGAGGACTGAATGCACGTCTGTAGACACCGAAAAGACATTTTGAGACTCACTGTGCTTGTTAAGCGATCTAGAGCATGAATATTCATTTGCCCAAATATTCTTACAGTGTGTTATATTCATTTTTCATATTGTGTTTGTGTTTTGCAGACACAACGACACAATGCAAAAGTGTATCTCTCACAGTACTCTCTCTTGTCTCTTTGCTTTTGTTTGTTTATTTCTTTCTTTATCTCTAACTCCCCCTCTCTCTCAATGGCACCATTGTGTACAAATTTGGATCAGACATACACATAAATGCTGCATAATTATGAGTCCAGTGATGATAACATCAGCACCTTTCAGCAACACCTCTCTAACAATTCTCAACGCTGGAAACAGCAGCAATCCAGATAGATCTTGTTCCCATTGTTGTTTTCACAGTCAATGCTTGAGGAGGAAAGTTTACCACTTTGAAATGCTTTCCTACCTGGGAGGTGGTGCCCCGCGTCTACTACCCCTACATGCCAGTTGCTAGTATAATGAATGTTTTGCGGACTATCATTGTTGAACACATTCATACTTCCCTGAGAAAGCGGATGACTTCCACAGAATTCAGTTTGGTGCCTAAGTGGATCAAATGGAACGACACCTATATTTTAGCCTCCCTTTTCAGGTGAGGTAGCCTCTTTCATTTCTTTAACCTTCCAAAAGTGTGACTTGATGCACTGGAATGGCACACCCGCAATGCACTTACTGCATTCAATACTGTTGGCTCAGCAACATAATCATGTCACCATTGTCATGTATACCTTTAATCAGACACCATTATTGAGGTAAAGACATTTTCCTGAAACACACAAATCTATAAATAATGTTCTGCAGACAACTGACACAAGATCATTCCAGGCAAAAGGAAGGGTACACATCCTCTCTTGGTTATCCTTAGGTGAAGTTGACACATGTGATGAAAGATCCTTTCCAAATACATGAAGTTAGGGACATTGTGAGAGAGGTGATATGTTGAAAATTCATGAGAAACCCATCCTGCTATCACAAATGTTTTTCCTGCCCATCTATCCTCCATGCACGTTGTTAGATTATATAATGGCTTTCATGCACTAGTTTCTCCATTTGCACGCGCACGCACGCACACAAATACACACGCACACGCACACACACACACACACACACACACACACACACACAGCCACCACCCCAGGGGTTTGTGGATTGAGTTGATTGTTGCACAGTGGTCATTAGGCCGCCAAACCTCCCACCATCTAGGCAGATAAAAGCTCAGCGATAATTATCAGACCCACATTAACATTCTATTCTCAATGTGCTCACCAAGTGTCTCTGGCTTTTCACTGTCTTCCCTTGATAATTTGGGATTGATTATAGTTAAGCATCTCTGTGGTTGCCTGTCCAAAAAGAAAATCTCTAATGTTAACGTTTACAAATATTTAATTGTTTTGTCACCAGCAGTAAAGTAAAGCATTGATATGGGATGGTAGGCAATTTACGGTAATAGCATTTGTACAGGCTTTTATGCTTGCCCGTGAGATCAAGAAGCAGCAGGGGGACCTTGGCACCAGACTAGCCTTGACTGTAGGCTTAAAAGGCCACTGGAATCTCTTGGATTGACAGTATCAGTTATTGTTGGAGGCAAGAATGCACCTAATCCAAGTGTAAATAAAAAACAGCTCAGTGGCATTTTGGTTTGACTCACACCCATTCCCTCTCTGCTTGCCATCAGGCATCAAAATGGAGGATTGGGGTTAAGGCTCTGCTGCAGATATTGATGTACTCGCACTTGAACCTCAAGTGATAGAAACACAAGACAGACTCCTAACCTTTGAGTTTCAAAATGGCTTGCTCCGTGCTAAGATTACTTGTGCAGTAACTTAAAAATACACTGACAACTATTTGCTTTTGGTATTTTGACAACACATTCACATCTTTGATGGATTTCATTTTATCTCCAAAAACTTTTCCTTTGTATTTATTTATTGTTGTCCTAACATCAGTTCACCATATTTTGCGGGAAAGAGCAACATTCAGCATTGGCTAAATTGAATAAATGTCAATCTCCTTGTCAAGTAAATTACACTCTGCCAGACATGCCAATCACACATTTTTCACGCCCTGTTAAATTCATGTCACACTGAAATGGCAGTAAGGCAGTGCTATAAAGGGACATGCCTCCATAATGGTTTGCAGTGGAAACACTCGCCAGGAGGTTAAGCGCACATAAATAGGCAAGAACATCATTAGTGCGACTGTAAATAAATAGAGACAGATGATCCAGACCCAGAGTCCAAAAGGACCACAGGCTTCCATGTCATGTAAATATCTGCCTTGGCAAGGCGAGTCTCAGTGTGTTAGTATCAGCGTTATCTGATTATTCATGCAGCATGTGCCAGTGGAGGGAAATTGCCCACAGAAGACCATCCAACCCGCATCACTTAAGTATTGTTGCAGAAAGCTTAATTTACAAGACATTTGAGAGTGAACAATTCAATTAAGTATTGGTGGGAGTAGAACCAGGTCTTTACTTCAAACAGATATGTGGAAATTGTATGCATGCACGTATTCATTTATGATTCTCTCTAGCAGGAAAAACAAGACAAATAGAGAGGACTGTGCTAACATGACCATCTGCTATAGAGGACACATAAAGTCATGGTCACTTCATCATTTCTCCCTCAGTGAATTACACCCACTGGAGACTGCATTTAATCTTAGCTAGAAACAGCAGATGTTCAGGACTCTTCTTGAAAACATTCTTGTCTAATATTTCAGATGTCAATCTTTGATAGCGGCCACTGTTTAGTCATGATGGGTCATTCAAACGCTTGACCGGAGCTCCTTTCTTAAGAAATTACCTTTGAAATGCACAGCAATTGTACCAGATACATGCCAAATCATATCATTGTAAATCGTGAGATTTTCCTATTTCCAGCCTTTAGCCTTTAGCCTTTACATTTCATTTCATGTACACTATAGCAGATATTGACTATACTGTATATCAAAATATCTACAACCATCTATCAACCTTAGATGCACTGATTAAAGTGGCGCTTTCAGAAAGTGATATGGCAAAAGCACATCTCTATTTAAGCTATTGGATGCCTTATTATTATTATTATTATTATTTAGCTGTGTGAAAGGGTCAGTTTGGCTTCTGTATCTATCAGCCCTACAATGCATAGCCACACATCTTTCTCTCAGTCCCTTACTTGCTTCATCACTTGTTTGTCCTGTTCATGATGGATGGTGCAGCTGCCTCCAATTCGAACTTTACCATATGAGCTGGAGGAGATAGGAGATGAGCCATAAGAACTGGGCTGTCTGTCAGTCTATCTGGGAGCCTCCCCCAGGGAACATTCACTCTGTTAAAGAGAAAGAGGCATATGGGTGTGTCTAAGCTGGGATCATGATGTATGCAGTTTCCCCTAGCCCTGCAGTGGGTGTCTCTCTTGTCACTGATGGTATTATACATCAGAACTCAGCTTATGTTCTGCAGGTGTGCCGTAATACTCAACAGATCTTCAGCGTCTTACACCAGGATTAGAGGTTGTTTTGATTGAGTAAGCACTGGGTAACTCAAGGGATAATATTCTGCAGATGCCCTTTGCTTACTTCTCGAGATTAGAAGTTGAGTGACTTGTGGAACATTGCAAACACTGCCGTGGTTTGTAGGCCTTTAGGGGACATCGCTTGGAGCTGGGCTGTGCTAAATCTAATTTAGGAGGCTTGCCATTCCCTTCAGGACTTTGATTGTCTCTCTTCGGTATCAACTTCTCAGTAAATTACTGTTTATTGCACTTCAAGAGAACCATCTCTGGCAGTGTACAATTTAAAGACCCCAATAACAATGAAAATAAAACTTGCAAAGAAACTGAAAGTCTCTTCGCAAAATTGACTTTCTTTTCTCAATTTTCTCATAACGACCCCTCTACCACGTTCTCCTTAGCATTTTGTGCTGAGAGCTAACAAAGGAAACTATTTCAGGGTAAATTACAAGAAAACCCGCAGGAAACATTAGAGTATGAAATTATTTCTTGAAAAAATCAGATTGATATTTTTAACATTTCATTTATCATGCCATCATTGAAACTAGTGCAAAGTTAAGAACTGGAATGAATACAAGAAACCTGTCTCATGACACTTTCCTCTCTGTTGAAAGGGAAAAGCACAACAGACCCACGTTTCACTATACCCTCCGCTGAAACACACAGGTTGCATGTAGGCTTCCAGTAGAGCTAAGCATTAGTACCGCTCAAGCTCTTTACTTTTCATGCCAGTGCACTATAACTGTAAGCCACGAGAACAATTAATTAAAAAAAGATGAGTACAATTTACAAGAAAATGGTTTGTATTGTAGCTTGATTTAAAAAAAAGGGGAAAAAATCATAAAAAATATAGTGGGACATTATGAACCACATGCTGAACCATACAGCATACTAAAGAATGCTATGTAAAATTGATGACTGTGATGTTTTCCTAATGGCATTTTGGGGTTTTGGGGGTTGTGCAACATGCCAACACATCACATACTGTATGGATGCTGCAGAAACAATAGTTATTTAACCTCCATGTTGATGTTCAAGGGTATTTCCGGGATTTTTCAACCTGGCCTCTATGTCCACAAAATCGCTTTTCATACCTTTAAGTAGATCCCAAAATTTCCGGAGTTGCTCCGGTCGATCGGCTCAACCGGCTAACGGCGCTCCAATGTAATCCAGCGGGCATGTCCGGGCATGTCCGGGCATGTCCAGGCGGTCAAAGTCCACTAAAAGTGCTTGATTTTGCCACTGACAAGCTCAGATTGTTATTCGTGTGTCTGACAACATTACCGAAAGGATCGCTACAGAAATAGACCGTTTTTAACCAGAAATAGACCTTAGACATGACATAGACATTCCCGGACATGCCC
This sequence comes from Hoplostethus mediterraneus, assembly GCA_034670385.1. Classification (NCBI taxonomy): domain Eukaryota; kingdom Metazoa; phylum Chordata; class Actinopteri; order Trachichthyiformes; family Trachichthyidae; genus Hoplostethus; species Hoplostethus mediterraneus. The sequence goes on along the minus strand of JAXDDW010000003.1, from coordinate 13,117,999 downwards.
GCTGGATTACATTGGAGCCTTGACCCGGGGTTACGCGACTGCCGGTTGAGCCGATCGACCGGAGCAACTCCGGAAATCTACTTAGATACTTAGATACTTTGGGATCTACTTATTAATTATTATTAACGAGAAGTCAGAACGACTTTTAATTGCAACATTGGACACATGCAGGGGGAAGTGGCCGCACAACACACATGCAGGGGGAAGTGGCCGCACAACACACACACACACACACATGCATCTTCAGAGTGTCCAAGTTGAATGCATATCAACCGGCCAGGGAGCAGAGGTCGCTGACGATAGTCCGCGCCCGGGGACCAACTCCAGGTGTTTTGCCGCTGTCTTCGTCAGGGACAGTCGACTGGATATTGTATGTTTTTAGACGGGGTTCTTTCCAGGAGGAAACCCAAGTGAACACGGGGAGAACATGCAAACTCCACACAGAAAGGCCCAGGAGATAACCCACCTGGGCACCCCAGACTCACCAGCGCCCCAGGCGGGAATCGAACCCACGACCTTCATACCTTCTTAAAGGTATGAAAAGCGATTTTGTGGACATAGAGGCCAGGTTGAAAAATCCCAGAATTACCCTTTAAGTTGACTTCACATAAAATGTACTTTACTCTTGCCATTTGCCCAAAAGGGGGTCTATGTTATTCATAGTTTTCACCAGCAGTTCATTGTGCATCACTGTAAGGTTCTATCTCAAAATGTCTCGTTTACCTCTGTATTCTCAGCCTCGCAAGCACTTGTTTGTGCAGTGAAAGTGTAAGACAGTCACAGGAGAGCTGTGTTCTTTTTACATGATTTACACTCTTGCACAGAGCATATGTATTTCCTTTCATTTAATTTTGTGAAATCAGCCTCAGATTCAAAGCACTGGTTTAAATTAGAGCATCAAACATCAAGGTTGGGAATTTGTTCCTACTGCTCTGCTGATTTCACCAAACATCGTTCCACAAAACAAGTGGAAATCCCCAATTTCCTTTTGTATTCTGCATTTACATGGCAAGTTGAAATATGCTCTGCATGCAGTGTCAATGTACTCTATGAGCGTGTGCGTGTTTGTGTATTCAAAGACATAACATCCCATTCTTTGTAAATTATGTATGAACATACTTCTCTCCTCAAATGCGTGCTCAACCGCTGTAGTGTTTATGATGAGTTGTATGATAGGACGTCTTTTACATATTTGAAAATATGGAGCTCAGATCAGCGTTTCATTTTAAAGGTCACCTGTACTTTTAACCTTACCTTACTAGAATGGTTCACTAAGCTGCAGGGAAGCAGAGCTCATCTCACAATGAGGTGACATGTGACACCAACTGGTTTTTATATTTTATAGTCAAGGCCATGTTTAGAATCAATTCATTATAATGGTCTCCTTACACTAGGGTAGTTAATGAGGCGGGATGAGATACTGTACAATGTCAATTACCGTGTGGATGAGGCCTGCATTCTGTGTATTTTTGTACTGAATAGGGTTTTGGTCTGTGTAGTTGGCACTTTCGATGACAGGTCTAGCAGAATTGTCTGGCTGCATTGTGTTACTTGTATTATATGGAGTTATTCAGGTTTGTGTGAGTGTGTGCGTGTGTGTTGTGTAGTGATGGGTGGTAACAACACAGTAATATCACTTTACTCAGTAATGAGTAGTGTAACAAATTACTATTTCAATTTCAGTAATAATATTACAGTTACCAATCAGAGACGTTCATAAAGTTGCTTTTGTTATCACGCCTTATCATCCCTTATCATCACATTTAAGTTTAATAAGACAATCTCCATTCCTGGATTTATATCCTTCATAACTAAAGGATAAGTCACGTGCGCCACACACTTTGTTGGATTGAAGTTGGATACGTTTAAATTCAGAATCTGGAAGTATTCCCATGACTTTGATTTTGTCAAGAACAAAGACAAGAATATTGTTGTCAATTGTAAACTAGGTACTAAAAACTAAGCTGCAGTACAGAGGCGCACAGGGGAGGTATTTTACAGTTATTTTGAAGGAGTTGTTAATTGGAGTGGGAAGATAATATAATATTTTTACTTTTGAATTAGTATGTAGTAAAGAGGAGCATGTATGAAAAACATTTTTTGAGTAATGAGCCCAACACTGCTTGTGTGTTTGTATTCGTACGTGTTGTTTTCTACCCCTGGTTTCCATTGCAACTAAGGAGAGTGCTCATTTGCAGACTTTGATATGTGTGTTCAATCCATTTTACTGCAGAACAACACACAACACACCCAAAGAACCATCTGCTGTTTAGATAGCCTTCCACCTCTATGCCTCTCAAGCACGCCACCAGAGCATATCCATCCATACAGCCCGCATGGGTGTTAATCTCTGAGCAGAAGACAAGGAGGTTATCATCGCATGCCATTTGAAGGGATCCCGCTGAGAGCCTTGTTTCAGTCATGGGACTCTCTCTGTCACTTGCAGGACACAATATATGATTCATATATTGTCATGCTGTAGCAGTGTGACAATCTTGATGGCTGCACATCCAGGGTCTTTAGGGTGTTTGCTATGCCTGAACAATCTCAGGAAAAATGTCTTTGTTTCATTTCCCTAAACAGGTGAAATTGGTGAAGCAGCACAAACATAAGTTTGGGTTCTGTTCAATCCTTAAGCAACCAAGTTATTAATTTGGTTATGATATAAGTGGCATAGTAATGTACTTTGCATGATGGTAATGTATCCCCACAAGCCCTCACATACTAGTGTAGACATAATCTCCAATATAGACCATTAAATACAATAAGTAATGGGGGTAATTTGTCTAGATTGCAAGTCTTCTCAAAGGCAGCAACATCTTTAGCATGTAGCTTGATCCTCCTTCTCCTCCTGTAATGGTAGGAAGCGTTTGGATCCTGTGTGGTGCTTAAAGAACCTCTCTCCTCTGACCTGAATTCTCCTGCTCCTACAGCAGGGGTGTTAGTGGGCCACATTAACATTTCCTCCATTGCTTTGAACCTCTGATGTAATTAATTTGGAAAAGAGGGGGATGATGTATAAACCACTTAAGGGAAAACGCATGTGTCCTACTAATAAGTAATTAGCACAGGGAGAAAAATAAATAAATAAATATTCATTCTGCCTACAAAGGGGTTTTAGCTGTGTTCTGTCTGGACGGTAGCATGTTGTTTGCAAAGACTTGCATTTACAGCATAGTGCCTATTGTACTGAAGAGAAAATCCTCCCTAGGGCCCAAAACATCAGATTTTAAAATAGAGTTGTCTCTTAAAAACAAAAAAAAGCTTTGAGTGACAGGTGTTAGAGCTTGACTTGTGTGTGAAATTTTGAGCTTGAATGAATCTGAACAAGCATTGGGCCTGAGGAGTATTGCTTTCTGTCAGCCGAAACACAATTGACCCCCAGAATGGCAAAGAACGTGAGCCCAACCCAAACCACAGCAATTGCAAGTGAGGTGATTATTTTGATCCATCACAATCCCATCAGATGCAGACAGGTCAGGTCAGGGTCAGTCATAAATGCCAAGCTCTAATTGATGTGTTTCAATGACATAAAACTTACATTTACATTTTACATTTAGGCTTTTAAATCATGGTTTTATCTGGACTGACTTACAATGAGCACAACTCATTTCAAAGTTCAGCGTCATAGTGCCCTGAATATAGTGAGTGACTGAGTGACTGAGTGACTGAGTGATGAGTACTTGAATGGGATGCATAATTGGGCTGGATGCTCTGGGGATTTGGATTATCAGCTAAAATGTAGCACTTTTTTTTCACTAATAGATGTCAAAATGGCATTTGATTTTTAGTAAGCCAACTGTGAACCCTTGTCTCCACATTTTTGTTATGATTGATTCACTTGCAGAAGTCAGCACTTCACCCACAAATCCTCTGAAAAGAGGCCAGTGAGGACCTTGATGTATTTTTATCAATTCAAAGCTTAGAGACTGCAGTGGTTGTTATCCGTGCTCATTTTGGCTGTTAATATTGCAGTGTAAACACTTTAACCTACCTTCTGCCATCTATCCCCTGTGGGCCAACTCTTTTAGAACTGCCTGCCTCTTCTCATTATCCATCAAGGGGACCGATCTGTGTCACAATCTACCTCTCTGTGCTATGCTTTTTTATTTGACTGTAACTGTATGTGTATGTTTCAAAGACATATCAGCTGTGTAGAATGGGAATGAAAGGACGATATCTTGTTTGGAAATATGGAATTGATGAGATGGTGAAAGGAAAGCAATAGCCATGAAAATGGACAAATTGATGTCAGCTAGCCCGCAATAATAGGTATTGAATATAGAATAAAATGTATCAAAGCATATAAGCGCACAAGCTTTCCAATCCTTAATATTCATGTGTATGAACTGTTAATAAACAAGTCAAATGAAAGAGGACTTCTCCCTCTTCTTCCCTCTGGGGTAAAAGCATCAGAAGTGTAAAAGTCATGATTGAGATCTAGAGTACAAACATAAAACAGCCATCTGTTTGTCCCCTTTTATCAACATTATAAAAGAGACATCTTGGCCACTGTTTCATCTTTTAAATCGTATATGTCCATATGCCAGCTTTAAAACTGAAAGGCAAGAGAAAATACATACATGAAAGGCTTATAAAACTGAAAACAATTGTTTCTGAGTAAAGCCGCAACACACTCAAAACCAGAGCAACTGCACAGCCCGAAAAAAACCTGTGTGCTTTAGCTGTCATGGAAACAAGATGAGATAATCGGAGGCAAAAATGGTCCTAGATGACGAGATCAGCCATGCCCTCTGGAGATGGAAAATTAAATACCAGATAAAAACAGGTTCTGGAGTTTATTCTTAACCTTACTTCAGGTTTCTGACCTGTATGGTCGACAACAGTGGCTTCCTTTTGCAGCTTGGATCTGCAATAGTATTTTAAACTTGTTCTTCTCTTTTTCTCACCTGTGTATGTATTTAAATAAATATAAGTAATGTTTTTTTTTTTTTTATAAACAAAAGCCATACAACAACAAAAGGGAAGTTATGCACACTGTACAGCAGCTTAGCAGTTTTACATTATGGCATCTTAGTCTTTATTCCCATCATATACTTGTTTATTTTTCTATTGTAAGAATAAAGTAAATGTGCTAGTGTATGCTTGTCCAAAGCAATGCACAATACTGTTTTATCCGTAGTACTGTATCTCATGAGCTTCCTCAAATTTTCCTTTAATAGAGCACTAGAGTGAGAAAGTTGTTCCACAAATGGTTGCTCAATAGTAGTTCCTGTACATAGCAGGAATTCAAAGTCCCGTCTCATTGTCTCTTTCTGGTCCTGTAATATAAAATGTTATTAACAAATGTGTATATAGCCTATTATGCATGTAGGAACTGTATGCATCTGATATTCAATGAAGAAAGAAGTTTTAGTCATCTTAAATTAATGTCTTTGAGCTGCATGTTGCATGTTTTTCCTGTGCTTCATTTTATTTTTATGAATATGCTTTCCTTCCCTTTTATCCTAAATCCAGTTCCCAGATTAAATATTCAGTGTGTGTGGCTTTTCAGTGTGCCTGCTGGTTAATGCTGTGCAGAGGTTTTTCAGCGGGAACAGAGATGCCAACCAGTGAGGACTGCCATGACGCACAGACCCAAGATCAAACCAGGATTCCTCAACTGCTGTGAGCTCTGGGACACCCTGGTCTCTACCTCCACTTCTGTTGCTCCTTCTGAATAGAATAGCCTGCAGTAAAGAATCACACCAACACCCACAGAGAGCTCAGCCCACTGGAGGTGAGGCAGATCAAAGATAGCAAGTCAGGGGTCTAGGGATGACATCCACTCCATCCCTCCCCTCTTCCATTTTTGCTTCAAAAAATCATCAAATTCAAAGAGCACAATCACATCTTTAAGGAAGACAGCCTATTTGTATTCTAGGCTTCTACTGTGTCTCCTCACGTGTGACTGAGTGCGAGTGAAGGGGAGTAAGCGAGAAGGGAGGGGAGAAAGAGGGAGGGAGCGTGTGTGTGTGTGTGTGTGTGTGTGTGTGTGTGTGTGTGAGAGGAAGGCTGAATCTAATGCGTTGCAGCAGAGAACTGTGACAGACCAGGCATTTATTTGAGCAGAGACTGCTGCTGTAGCAGGAAGGACGCAGCAGCAGCGCTTAGCACTGCTCTATCACTCAGTGCCTCCACTGCAGCTGAGACAAGGTGGACACGAAGAGGGGGAGGCACAGGGGATACACACAACACCTCTCAAATGCCACCAGCAATACGCTTTCTGGAATACTGGCTTTTCAGCCTTGCCTTGCAGCACATCAACTTCCTTTTCTTCTTCTACTCTTCTGTCCATCTACTACCATCTCCTCTGCCTTGGTTTGATGGGGGATTCATGCCAAGGGGAAGCGTGGCTTGAATAAGAATCAGCGCCTGTCTCTCTACAGGTCAGACATTAGGACCAGCACAACAATCAGGTGGCATTCAGCACATCATTTGAATCTTCTGTGGCTCCAGAGGACTCCTCCTGCGATCCCCAGGGGTTTTTTCTTTGTGTCTCATCCAGTGGAAAGAATCAGAGGAGTTATTGGTGTTATATCACTGAGAAGTACAAATGACAACTTGTGTTCCAGAGGAGGCCTCCACCTACTTTTATACTTTCCCTCAATACACCTTTATGCAAAGAAAAAACTCACTAGCGATATTTTCTGAGCTTTTCTAATCTTCAGTTCAGTTTTGGTCAATGTGGAAAAAATAAACAATACAAAAGAACAGAAGTAAATGAACACTTTTGTACACAAATGTAGTGTTGCTGCATATTGTGCATTCCTCCTGCTTCTTTCTGAGAGAAGACTTTGTCAAGGCCCAGGACTGATTCGCTCACACTCACTGGTAAGTGATATAAGTTTTCAACTTTCATAAACATTCCGTGGCTGCTGGATAGAAATGTTATTATCATTGCCTGTTTCCATCATCAGTATGTTTATGTGAATTAGCATGACTTGTTTATTGACAATAAGGAACAGCCCCTGCAGCTACTGTTAAGGTAACTGTTTAGACTTCAGATATCAGTGTAAAACCGTCAGTCTCAGGGTTTGTGAACAATCCAAAGTGTTAGTGTTATGGCAGTGTACTAAAAAAACATCTATCACCCGTTGAACTCACCAGACGTGATACTGGATAAGGTCTTGGAGGAGGTGATACTATTAGACAATGGATTATCATTTTGCACACTGCATAGTGAATGTGCTAGACCTGACCGTCAAGAACTTTATCATGCTGACTCACTCCATATTACTCTATTATTTTAACTAACTTTAGTTAGTCATTGAAGCGCAGGTGGATGCTTGCAGTAAAACGGTCAGGCTTAAAGTAGGACTACCTAATGCATGGGCAGGCCTCTCCACCAAAGTCAACTTTTTGCGTGAGTGTCATCATGCTATGCTTACACTTACCTCTCAGGAAGAACATGTTATTCAATTGCTCTGACATCAGAAAAAAAATCATTAGTTTGAGTTTGCAGGATAGTGTTGAAAGAGTATCTCCAGAAGCATATGTGAAATATGCATTCACCTTGTCTTGAGGAATTTTCTGCTGCTTGTTTGTTCTCTGGCTGCACAGAAGTGTTAAATTGAATTCCCACACTGTCAGAGCTTTAACTGGTAGAACAGTTGTGGAAGCACACACATCGTTTTATTTTTGAACAGATCAAAGACTGCCTGAATCTCTCAGGTTATTCGGCAGTTTAAGTAACATCACTAAGGGCAATGCCAGACAGGAAAAGTATTTGTGCTCCTGGTAAAAAGCATACTGTTTGAACACCTATTGTATTGATACATGGACCTCTGCATGTGGTATTTACTGGTTGGGCTGCCAAATAAATTCTAGCTTTGTCCTCAGAGAGATGAACATTACAACTTCTCTCTACTCTAATGGAAACACTTACAGTGTGCCTCGTTCTGTGTGACCAGCATCATGAACAGCCAGGTGGCCCATATCCAGTCAACGTGATGCCATTCATAAGTCCTTGCCCCCGTTCTGTCCCACCTAACCTCACATTACTGTAATTGTCATGTACTAAACAGACCAAGGATCAAGCACGCCATACGCTCATGGCCTGTGTCCTAGAGGACTGGAATACTAATGGTGGGCGGTTTATATTTACCACAGTCACACTCCTCTGTTACTCACAGGCCTATTGAGATAAGAGGGAGCATTGCACACACATTTAGATTAAACCATCCTTTGTTTGTCGGCAATCAGAGCCTCTGAGATGCTGGACAAGTGCTTTACCCCTGGGAGAGCATGTGGTGATGAGGCATGTGTGCACAACCCTTGATGCCACTTGTGATTCTTGAAGCAGAGAGGTGATGATGAAAGGCTGGTAATTGCTGCTGATTAAGATATTAGAAAAAGCATTCACCCATGCATAATGAAATTATATGCGTCATCAAAATCAGCGCAAACATACTTCAGTTAGTTCAATTGATAAAGTATTTCCATCTAGACGGGATCACTTGAAAAAGAGAACAAAATTTGATTCCTTTCACTCACCATTCATTTTGAATGTCACATGCCATTGTCATAAGCAGCACAGCCTGAATTGAATATATGAATGATTGTGAGTGCACCACAATATTGTAATAATCACATATGATTGCTTATTCCCAATCCATGTTGTTTAGAAATCAGCTACAATGTTCCTAACTGCATATTCTACATACTATGTCAAAACAGCACAAGATTGCACAATATTAGTTCTATTTCGTTCTTACTAAACCCAGACTTCACTAAAACAGCCCTGTGGGGAACTGAGCATGCCAGCCATGAACAATAGAGTGTCAGCCATTCTTTTGAAGCTTAATCCAGCACAAATCCCACACCGAAAACATTAGTCTCAGAAGCAAGCATATGTGCCATATATTATTGAACAAGGAAAACAATAGGAACAGCATCAAAACAAGCTAGAAACAGGAGCACACTGGTGGACCTCTAGAGTCAGCCACAGCTGGCTTTTACCTAAATCTACTGATGTGTACTCTTGTTACAACACTGCTTACTATCAAACAAATACTTCAAATACATTTGTTGCCATAGCATATCAAATGCTGCTTTTGCATTTATTCTTTTATGCAGACGTCCGCACTAAGAAACGAATTATCTTTGTTTAATTAAGCTCTTTTTGTTACACAGTGCTTTACAGAGAACAAATGAATTCAGGAAAACTGATAAAAACATCTCAGAGAATAACAAAACCTCAAGCAAGAACCTCTCACATTTGAATATATGGGGCCAAATAATCTGTGTGTGTGTGTGTGTGTGTGTGTGTGTGTGTGTGTGTGTGTGTGTGTGTGTGTGTGTGTGTGTGAGCCCACATGTGGCTTCTTGCCTCACCTGTTTATTTACAGCGGTAGTGTTATTCTTAAGTGTCAAATTACAATATGGCGAAGTGAATATCTCTCCGGTTGAAAGGTGCAGTAACATCACACAGCGGTCTTTTAACCTGAGCTCCTATAGGAGCTCCATGAGATGAGCAATTTATTCAATAACACGTCTCCTCAGACCTAGACTTGCAGATGTTTCTGTGTGCATCCCAATGCTTATCTATGCACCACAGTCTCCCTTGTGGAACAGTAAAGTGGCAGGTATCGCATTTTGTCAGGGAGCAGGACAGAGAGAGCCAGAGAGAGGGAGAAAGAGAGAGAGAGAAAGAGCTGACCCCTTCACTCCTTGTCTCTGTGCCTTGCTGATGATGGTGCCCTTGCCAGCTTGGCACTTGTAGTGTGGAACAGGTGCAGAGAGATTTGGGGACTTTAAACTGGAAGCCTTGTTGAATGGCCCTGTCACTGCAAAAGGTAGCCAGAGAGAGTAACAAGCCAGCTTTATGCAATGACATGTCGCTCTGAGGACGGTGGGCCTTGGTTAAAACACTGATGAGCTGTGTAATGTCATATTCAAGCTCATCAAGCTTGGGAATAGTATGTAGTCACGCCAGGTGAAGTAGTGTGGCTGTGGTTGGGTTGCTGTTACATCTAGTGCAAATGTAGTTGCTTTCTGTGACCAAGTATCTTACATTTTTAAAACTCTTGTGGAGAAACCAAAGATGAAGATGGGTGAATTGTTCACTGGTTCCCCATAAAGTCGTAGAAAGCCTCATCCATCTTCATATTACAAATCTTCATCTGCCTGGTGCTTAGTAAAGCAGCTGGCTTCTATAGTACTTGCAGAGAGTCCGCCAAGGTTCAAGATCCAAGCTTGGGCTTAATGCATCTTAATAGCATCTTCTCTCAGCCTTTTCTGCCCACCATGTGAGCAGGGAGAAGGTAACTAAGGCCCTTGATGGATGGGAAGGAGTCCTAATTCAAGCTGGTATGTGCATATCACTAATAGTGAATTATTTGTAGGGGTTGTTCAGATCACCGGTGTTAGAGCCACACTATACTAAATGCAAACCCAGCAGAGAACTGACTGGAACTACATGCATCCACCACAGAATTTAACTAATGAGGGGTCAGAATGAATCATGTGACCTTTGACTATACATATATATATATATAATAAAGGATTTATTTTTAATTTAATTTAAAGCTACAGCTACACTGAATGTGAAATCAACTTCAATGTGCACTTTGGCAGACATCATTGTGCGATTACGTCTGCCAAATCACTGATTTGAAATCTAACCCAAATGAGACATGTTTAGAATCTTAACAACCTAATAGGACAGGCACTCCCTACGCTAGTGCAGACAACCCTGAAAAAGGTCTCTTTGCAAGGCATCCTTTGTACCTGCTGCCATCTGGAGTAGACATTTGAGAGCATGGGCTTGTCTGCACAGGTCAAGCCTGGCCTTAATTAGTATTTCATCATAATTACACCCAGACTGCAGACTGACAGCTCTATTTCAATCCTGTGTATTGCTGCAGGAAGATAGTTGAATCTGTGAATGGCAATGATATCCACCCTATCTCAGTGGGAGATATGATTTATGGCTGGCAGGAGTTCATACAGGATGTTAAGGATTTGAAAAAAACAACAAAGCAATGTTAATATTATGCCATTGATGTCTAAATAATAATAGGGCTGCAGTGATTAGTCAACACTGACAATGAAAACACACCAAACAGGCACCGCAAATGGCTGATTTCAATATTTTGAACATGTCACCAAACATTAGAGCAAAGCAACAGTGTTGCCCAATTCTGAATAGTAGTAGTCGTGAGTAGTAGTTTCCCAGCACATCTCCTAATGTATTTGAGGATCAAATGACTTAACTCAGCCAACACTGAATATGAGCCTAAGTCCTCAGTTCCTCTGCTGCCTCCTATCATTATGAGTTTTATAATTTCATCATCGATTGGGGGTATGTACAGGTCAGCACCATCTGTAGCGATGTATCATATTACCATGCCTTCATACCTGGTTTTCTGGCAGCCTCTAATGGAGAAAAAATAATTCCCACTTCTATTTCATCATGTAAAGGTCAGTCCAATCTCCATATTTCATATTTCCCTCTCACAAGGTAAACTAAGTTTAATAATCACCTCCACCAGCAGTTTTCATGTCCCATATCATGTTTCCTCTTGCATGCAATATTGCCTTAATATAGTAAAGTAGAAGTTGCTTTTCAGATGACCAGTTGATAATAACTGACATAATCAATACATCAATAGATGTATTGATTTTGTCTTCAGGTCTTATATCTGTATGTCAGTCTAAGCAGTGCAGTAAAGAAGCCTTCAGTAGAGAGTCAAATTAAAAAGCTGCTAGCATTGTCAACTCACAGCCAGAGGGACCTGTAGTCGACCTCCACAGCTTTCTGTGTGGAGTCCCACATTCGAAAGACATGAAAGTCAGGTGGATTAGAAAGCTCCAGGGTCTCCTGCCTTCCATCCAATGTATGCTGAGATATGCCCAAGCCCCCCATGACCGTGCTTGAAAAGCGAGTAGAGCAAATGAACATACTACAATGGCACATCACTATGATACTAATATGCTGGATTGTTTTATGGCACAAAGGAAAATTACTTTACAGCACAAAACAGGAACTGTTTCACTTTGCAAGTAATACACAACTGTAGTTCCACTATTAACTGCATAGTTCCAACTTCACATTAGCTCACCTTGTCGTATTCACTGTTGTCAAGGACTGTTATCCTTCCTCTTGTTCTTCGAAACAAACATACGTGGAACGATACCAGGGAGGGGGAACGGCGACAAGCAACATCCTCATTGTCTATGGGAAATTCGGTCTTTACTTTCAGAAACATGAAACGTGACACCTAACACCTTTAATATGAATTATTGTTGCAGTTACAGTAATGTTACAATTATTTTTTCAAAATTGCCTTTCAAGTATGGTTCTTTTCTTTCATGTTGGCTTGTTTATCTACAGTAAATGGAGAAGCCTAGTAAAATGGTGAAACCAGGGGATATATTTCAGGGGGAGAGAGAAATCTGTACTGCTATTACAAAATTATCTTGCAAATAAACCAATGGTAAGAGATAAAGTAGTGGTATTAACATCACAAGTAAGTAATGGGACCACTCTCTCTCTCTCTTTCTCTCTCTCTCGCACACACAAACACCTGGAACTCCTTCTGACCTTCTCCACTCTCCCTCTCATACATACCTTAGGGGATTGAATTATGTTATAAACCTAATTTGAAAAATTACATTAATTGGACATAAATCTCTTCCACAACTTCCTAACATAGGCATACAATTGAATCATCCCTTAAACAGGATCATCCCTTCCATGGCTTAATGACTTTTGTGTGTGTGTGTGTGTGTGGGGGGGGGGGGGGGTCACTCTTATTTATGTATTTAGCAAGTTTTCCAAGTAAGCTATAGCAGATTTCTTCACAATAACTTAGAAAGTGGGTATCCTTTAGCGTATTGGCTTCCTTCTCTTTCCACAGCAGTAACACCTATGTGACACCTAAGAATATGTCCATTGTCCAAAACTTTGTAAGTATGTAGTAGCCTTGTAATAGAGGGACGGGCATGAAAATAACTTTAAACTTTGATTATAAATATTATTGACATAGTAACAACTTTTACTATTATGAAATACTGCAATATCTTTGTTAATATCGATACTGTAGCTGAATGAGGTATTACCATGTCACAAATAGTGCCATCCTATATCAGCATAAGACTGCCAGCCAATGGCCACCTGTAAATACTGTAAGATATTGTAACAAGGCTCAGAGAGTCATTCATTCCTCAGTAGTGGATTGCTAACAGCTTGAAGCATATGGAGGGGAAATCGCAAACCAGTGTTGCTGGCAATTCAGCAGTGATTATTAAGGAACACCTGTTTGGCTGGCTGGCAAGGCGACTCAGGGTCCCGCTGAATAGCAGCAGGCTAATGAAGGTCTTCTCAGCTTAATTGTTCAGGCTATAAATAGTGACAGATAGAAGGCTAGAGTGTGCCACTCACCCCGATTGTGCCACACAGTGTATGTGGTGTTGGAGGTTTGTTGGTATGGGTTTGTGAACAATGCAGATGGGGGGGTATTGTGTAATTGTAAACATTAACAATTACACAGGAGTCACTGACAGTAAACTGTAAAATTTGTTGAAAAAAAAATGTTGAATTTGATTAAAGGACATATGCTTAGAGTAAAGATTGCCAGTGACTAGATAGAACCATCAACAAGCATATTGGGTGTAAGGTATGTGACGGTACTATTGTGACAGATAAAATTGCATTAAATTAGAAGGTGAATAGAAGATTTCAGATTGCAGCCAAGACCTAGTAAAGGTCCCTCTCATCAGCAATTCAAATCATGGCCAAAGTGATTCCTTTTTGCATTGGCCTACACATTTCCCAGCTCTCAAATTGCCTATGCTCAGACAGAATGTCATTTTAGGGAAAATTAAATGCAAAACACATTACTAATTGCGACATTACCCACAACTGTATCTCCAAATGACTTCTTTGACGGAAGGACTCACTGAGAACAAAGCCGTTTCATCTTTTTTCAGTTAAATAGCATTTGAATCATTGCCACTGCAGTGTGAGCCCTGCTGTTCAGGGGTCACCTTCATTGATGTTGTTTAAATCAGTTGGCTGGTTGCGGCGCTTTCCAGGTCAACCCTTTTGAGAGAGAACTTTCAAATGACTGAAAGTTTAAGCTAACACAAAAGGAATTACCTCATTGAAATTTTGTTTCTAGGACCAATAAAAGGTAAATTAACCTTTGTTGCGTGAATCAGCCTTTATGCAATACTGTCCAAGGTGCTGACTTCTAGATGAGCTCAGATCAAAAATGCCAAATCTTTGTAAATCCATGCATCATCTTTTTTCAACAAATATGATTTTTTCTAGTAATCAAATTGTGCACAAATACTGCATTTGCCATCTTGCCAAACTGGATAATGGTTTGATATTCACTGAAACCCTTACAATACATAGTATATCCACTGATCTAAGTTTCTCCAGAGAGGGTAGGAAAATAATATGAAGGGAAGATGAGAGGGTTAAGGGGTTATAGTTAAATGGGGCCACCAATGTAGGGCTTTGGTTGATAACTGTGGTCAACCTCAGAGTGAAAAGAGGAAAAACCAATAAGATTCACTAGAATTTCACATATTCAGTGACCTGAACAGACTGCAACTCAACCTGAAAATATCAAAACATCAACAATTGTACCGAGAGAGTCCAGCAGGGATCGAACAGCAATCTTATGCCACTTTGTCTCTACCTGAGCTCAGAAGAGAGGCAACCAGTGTGGTGTCATGTATAAGGAGCACACACAATTATTCTAACATATACAGGGTATGCACTTGCATTGGAACAAAGGGCCCCAGGGCCTGCTCATGTACCAGGGTCCTCTGTTGGCGTCACAAATTACTGTGAAAAAAAAAGATTATGCTGCCATTATTCTAATCATGATAATTTATTTTAGTATATGTACTGCATTTATACAGCATTGATATTGGCCACAGGTTTTTATTAATGAAGAAGATTGTGGTCAGCAGATGAACACTCTGATTCCCATACTGTCCCTTTTGAATTTTATTAAATTCATTATTTGTATCCTGAATATTTGATCATCAGATGACCCAACATTGTTGAAACTATCAAAACAATCCATAACATAATAGTAGTCTTCCTCTACCACTTGCGATGGGAGGAGGTAAAATGTGCAAAAAGGAATGGAAAACAAATCAAGTAGCAAAACTGACTAAAACTTTCCAACCAAGTAGGGAATTATAATGAAAAGTGTCATATTCATAAGAAAAAATGCTCTAGAGCTAAAGCCAAACTGTAGCTTTACACTATCTTTTTGAATTTAAGCAATACAGCACCATTTTAGTTTCTATAAAAACTAAAATTAAACTTATAAGAATATTGTAAGAAGTTTGTAAATGAAGCACCCTGCAGAAGCATGCCAGAGTTGGCTGGCACACGTACCAATAAGACCCCGAAGAGTGTCACGTGACACTTCCGCCACGCCAGGGACGTGGCTGGGTAGATATGTGGGCCGGCGTTGTCTGCAATGTTTCAACTGTCACTGAGGCCGACCCAGCCACTAACCCAGCAGCTGGGCTACACAAAAAACTACTCAGCTCCGTGGAAATAACCCAAAACAATGGACCAACAGGCTCAACAGGCTCAACACAGCATTTGGGTAGATAGAATAACCCAGCAATTACAACTACTGCTACTACTGTGGCTACTCCTACTCCTCCTGCATTCACTGTAAAAGGCCAATAATTAAATGTTATATAGAGTGTCAATTATATAGCAGCATTAATCAACTTTAGAGATTACACTATTTTGTTGTTGTCCTTTATTGTTCTGGTTCTTAGAGGCCGAGGCTATTATATAAATCCAGGTTTGTCTTGCATTAGGGCTTGGAATAGTTACATTATGTTATACTGCCTGCCAGAAAACACTTATGTCATATGGATTCCTCTTTACTGCAGTCACATATCAACTGAGTTAGAGGTTATGCTCTTAAGCGGGGGGGGCCTTGCTGTGAAGCTTAAAATGCATACATAATAACTCGCCATTCCAGTATTTATGGTAGATTAAAAAACTGAAATGATTACATGCTGAGTAGAACCAACACACATGGAGTTTTGTGGCAGAAACAGTATCCCTGCAACAGAAGTGTAAAAGACCAGATTTTAATTTGCCTGAAATTGCCCACTAAGCAACAGAATTACCTATTGGCACTTTCTTGTTCACTATTATGCCTGCTAAAAGAGGGAGAAAAAACACGACTAAAGGATGCTATGCCTTCTAATGCTGTTTTGTGGAGGACCTCACCATGAACATTCCCCTGCATGATCTTTCGCTCAGGCATTATGCATGAAACAGGGAGGTCTGTGTGGAGCTGGTCTGCATTCCCTTTGATGCCCCCTCCTCTCTTTTTCTGTCTCCCTGTGCATGAGTATTATTATGAGTATAGATACAAGGCGTATACATGTATGCAATGTATAAATAGACATCACTTCAACTTCAACTTGATCATTCTTTGGCAAGCAAAGCAATGAAGCATTTCATCCACTAAAAGATGACCAGATTATTGCAATTGGCAACTTGTATTTTCCAAAAGCAGAAAAGAGGGAATACAAATTTAAAACTTTTTTTTTTAAAAGGTACTGAACAGCCGGGCAAGAGCATGTGGCAAGTAAAATAATGCATTTACACAACTTTTAATTTCTGGCAGAAATCAAGGAATGCATTCTTTTCAGAAAAACAATTGTTTCCAACCGTTCTGAGACATTGATAGGTTGATTGGTTTCTGTGCCTGTGACAAGGAACTGAGTGTCCATTGCATAATGAAGCTAGGGTTGTGACCCGTCTCATATAATACTGAGTTCATTAACAAAGAACAAAATGCTGCACTGCTTAATAAATCAATACGGAACACAATTTGTTCCCTATTTCCCTACTGGAGTGATTAAAGTGAGAATAACACAATTATGAATAATAATGAAACCAGTTTCATTATAGAGCATGACAACACAGCAAATTTGATAGCACAAACAACAGCAGGCAGCTAGCTCAGTGTGTATGCTCACTCTGTGTGATGGTGTGTGTGTGTCTGCTTTGGCTGTTGCCATGTTACAGAGTCGCTAGTGGACAGCGGGATTCAGACCAGATTTAAATGGCTACTTCCTCCTCTTCAAGTCCCCCTGTCAAAGGCAAGAGATTGCAAAAATATCGGCATGAATGGGAAGCAGACAATCCGGGGCTTAGCAGTGTGGAAGAGAATGAATACAAGGCGAATTGGAGGAGTATGCGATGTTAAGCAACATACTTCAGGAAACGGCCATAATCAAAAGAGACTCCAGAAGACTCAAGCAGTTTTTACGTGTCTATTTGGCTCTCATAGGGAGCTGAAGTTGACGTCACTTCAGTCTAATACAATATTGATATAAGGAAAGTTTTGATACAAAAATATGTCGTACAATGAGGAGATATTTGCACCCTTATATAAGTTCTGTGAGGTGATTTTCAACAAAATCTATTGCTTTGCTTAGTTGATATAAGACGTGCCCCCCCATGTCTATGGAAAATTGTGCCAGCCACCAGCTCTCTATTATAATGTCACTGTTAATTCTGTCCATTATTGTCAGTCCCTCCAGGATTTCACATAGTGATTATTGTGATTATTGCAAACAAACATGTTTGATTTTGCAGTGGATTTTCAAAAAATTCAGGACATGTTTTTACAGTGAAATGAAAAGATTGGTAAGGATATACCTCACTAACTAATTCAACTAATTCAACAATAACATAGAAATCCATCGTAGAAGTGGAAGATACACTAAATTTCTCCACTGACAGTATCCTCAATAGCCACAAAAGTCATGTTGTGTTTTGGGTAAAGGGCAAGCCACTCGCTTTTCTTTGACTGGAAACTCTTGCTCTCTTGTTACTATCGAAGTCACTGCCCTTATTGCTCTCTCCATCTACAACGAGTTGAGGCAAGATCTCTGGCGGATGTTGAAAGTCATTCTGGGAAATGTAGGAAATCACTAACTGATGCAAAATTAGGCAAGGCAGCTTGAGGAAAAATAACTCCTGGTAAACATCAAAGATTGATTACATAACAGTGCAAGAGTATCTGAGGGTATAATCGTCCTAGGAAAACTAAAGTGCACTCAACGTTTTACACCTGTAGAGTTAAATAAAACTATGACTCACTGTCCTCTGAGTGAAACTCAATCTCATAAGCGCCACTGTGGGCTTGATGGTTATAAAAAGTAAGTATATGAAGGCCAAGTTAGAAATAGTATGTTGATGAATGGTTTGATTGAACCATTTGATGCAGAAAAGTATGATGATTGGCCAAAATTATAAGTGCCCTCTTGATTTTGTCATTTCATGCAGAAAAATTGCCTTAATTTTGAAAGCTATTGCAAATATTGCAGGGATTGGCTGAATTAGCATTAATTATTGCAATCACGAAACCACAGATTCCTGAAGGGACTGCAGAGTGGTAAACGGGAACCATTTTCACATGAACTCACCTGTTAAGTATACACAAAGTGATAGTGTTTGGGTGTTGGGAATCATTACAGAATAACTATGATGATTACTGATGTTTCACGCAGAAGGAGAATGCCTTGTTTGCAATTACTTCACCACAAGTTGAAAGGTCAGTCACAATGATCAAAATAAGGTATCATCGAACTAGCTCACACTTACCACTTATGTTAAAGTGAATTGTGAATATACGCTTTCTGACCATCAAGGCTGTTTAAAGGAAATGTGAAATTAAAGTCCCCCTCCAGCTCTTAGATAACTTAACTATCCAACGTGTTGAGGAAAATGCCCTGAACTGCATAACACAATTTTAGTGAAATAAAATATTATTTCTTATGAGAAATGAGAAATAAATATTTTCCTAATGGAAATCTAGAAGGCATATTTATAGGTAAGGCTGACAATCAGCTTAGGACAATTATAAATTCCTCCCATTACTGTTTAATCTGTTCAATCAATACTAATACATTTGATCTGTTCATTAAATATAATTCATTTAAAATACATGAATCATATTTACACTCACAAATACACACATATTGTAGACAGTAGTCCAGTGAGTCTCTGGCCTGAAAGTAGTCTGTGGCCCAGATAGAAACAGAATACAGCGTTTGTTTTTCAGGCAATAGTCACTCAGCAGCAATAAAATTAGAATTACCCATGTTGAATGTTAAAGCTGACCATGAAAGCCATTGCCAATGGTAAATGAATGAGAGTCATCGGGGGAAACTGGGACCTGACAGATTCATTCTGCATTCAAAGTGGTTAGATTTTGCTAATAGATTTTGCTGCTCACAAAGTCACACCAAACATTGTAAATTCACTTGGGCTACTACTACTCAGAAGCCAGAGAGCCACATTACTACCACATTAAAATGAGGAATTATAGTTTAATGGGGGTCTTCCTGCACGTTAGCCTGAGCACTTGAGCTAAAGTGTAAGAAGTAGGAGGAGAAAGAGGCTTGTTTGGATTACAGAACAGGATGTTGAAGAAACCAGGTGCTTGCATCCTTGTAGGTGGCTTTGAAATAAACCTCTTTCAGAGCAGTGAGGTGTGTGTGTGTGTGTGTGTGTGTGTGTGTGTGTGTGTGTGTGTGTGTGTGTGTGTGTGTGTGTGTTACCTTCTAGTGTATGTTAGCATATTGTTTGTGTACTTTCACCCCTACTCTGTGTTCATGTTTTATTGTGTGTGCATGTGTGTGTGTGAGTGACACAAAGAGGCAGAGAGAGGAAGATGCATGTATATAGCCGCTAAACCCTTGACTAATTAAACTATAATCTGCATTAGGTGGTTTCACTATTCAGCCCAAGATGTGCTCCTTGCTACATCGCGAATATACAACGCACATATAAAAATAAAGATACTGCTACTTTTGCTGGATTTGTTTTAACCTATATTTTTTGGCCAATACATAAATACCACTTGCATTGTATCGGTAGAAGCTTGCATGCAGGATGGATCATATAATTAAAATGTATCTTGTTGCAAATTGCTCAAATTGTTGATATAAATTACTTGCTCATGAAATGTCTCAAAATAAATTGCAAAATATTGGTGTCAGTAAATGTGTTTAATTAAAGTGGTTGGGGTTTATTTATTATGTTATGTCCTCTGCAGTGGACATTTTAGCTGTTGAGTTTTGCATGTGGAAATGTTTCCCTCTTGCTGTCTGAATTCATTTTTGTCTTGAACTGAGACAGCTTTTAAACTCATCTCATGTAACTACATGAAACAAAACATTCTATAAATTTCATATCTTGTTGGATATTAAACATTTCTTACCACATCCTCTGAACTTTTGACCCTCAAATGTAGCATTCTAGCATTCTATTAATATTTTGATGTTGCTGTGCAGATTAGTGAAAGTCTGCCATTACAGGACGCTGTGGTGAGCAGACTCAGACAGGTACAGGGATTTTCAGAAATGCGGGGCTAAAACCCCCGCCTGCATGATTGCTCAATATCCTGTTCTGAAGAATCAGCTATGAAAGTTGTGTGTTCAACTCTATATAACCCCTGTGCAAGTGTGAATAAACTCAGAACCTTGCTGACACACAAATTGCTTGTTGTTGTCACTTTGTTCTCCGAGCACTCGTAACTGCTTAGCAACTTTCACTCACAGGACAGAGACACAGGACCCAAAGCCAGTGAAGAACCTCAAGAGTTTCCAACATATCCTATTGCTAATGAATGGTACTTCAGGAAGCAGGTTCTAAGATGAGCTCAAAGACTTTGGCATCTAGGTACTAAATTTTGTGGGGGAAAAAATCAGTGAAAAATCATTTACATTTTACTTCATGTAGATGCCACGTCAAATAAATGGTAACACATTTATAATACCAATGACTCACCAGATTTCTGGTTTTCAAAGCTCACTTTCCGGCCTGTACTCCCCACCCATTGGAGTTTCAAGTCACTCCCAATCTGCACCCAGCTACTCACATTTCCAACTACGCAACGATGATGGTGCTACGAGTGAGTGACCAGCATTGCATTGCAAGACATTTCAGTTACGAAGGCTAAAAAGTCTCGCTCTCAAGCCAAAAAAGTAAATGACTAGGCAGTATTATTATTGCAGTATTATTCATCATGATATATTACCTCTTCACTAGACGTTTCTGCTTTAATAAGCTAGTTTACTCGTCTCATCTCTTGTCTTACTCTGTAGGAGAAATTCTATCAGTATTGTTGTAATTCCTACAGAGGTTGATATAGGTCATAGATTACTTAATGCCTATGCGTAATGCTAAATAATCCATAGATTAGTTGATGACGGGCAATATTATCCTGCTTTTCTTACTCAGTCGAAGCCACCTCCTTTGAGCTCCCATGATCCTCCTCTGCCTCAAATTTGTCCTCCTGATCATCATCATCTG
The DNA here is from genome assembly GCA_034670385.1 of Hoplostethus mediterraneus. NCBI lineage: Eukaryota > Metazoa > Chordata > Actinopteri > Trachichthyiformes > Trachichthyidae > Hoplostethus > Hoplostethus mediterraneus. The sequence goes on along the minus strand of JAXDDW010000003.1, from coordinate 13,096,665 downwards.
ATAACTCCATGTCTGGTTCTCCCTCTTCCATCAAGTCATGAATTCTCTCTGCTGCAGTGGAAAATCTCTTACAGTCTTATGTAAAGTAGGTGAAAAAACAGTTTGCAAATCTGCATGTGTCCACTAGACAGGACATTCACAACAAAGAACTATTGCACAATTCAGAAAATCCAATTATCTACAGCTAAAATACATTTGCATAATAACTTAATAGATATATAATAGATAGTACGGGGAACAGATATCCACTACAGTGGACCAAAACCAGGCTATGTCATTTATATTTTCAAAACAAAAAACAAACTAAACTTTTTTTCTGCCGGTTGGCCAGCTTTAGGTAATTAACTAAGGCTACTAGTCTATGCAGAATAATTTTCATTTTTGTTATGACATATTTTGAAGGTATGATAAGATTTCCTTTGAGGAAATCCAGCCCACTCACTCAAACTTTTGCTGAGGAAGCTGTAAATTTGATATAGCTACACTGGAAAAATGAACTTGGCTTGTTATGAGAAGCTGCTCTTCTCTTCCACGCTTACTGACTGAGCCAAACTCTGCTAGCTAGTCAGATGTTGCCTCCAGCTAATGCCAGCCTAGCCTAACAGCCTCAAGATGTCACTGCAATTCATTTGTACTGACTTGCGTTTTGAATCTGAATACAACCAAAAATCCTTGGAGGAAATCCTGACTACACACTGGGAGGCAAGAAGCAGCTTGTGAAAAACTGGCTCTGACAAAAACTGGGTCCGTTACTGGTATTGTCTTTTTTTCTCTCACATAACTCCTATGATTCTCTTCTCATATGTAAATGGTTTTTGATGATGTCCCACAATGAGAGAATAAACTTCTTGGTTCTATTTATTAGTTTGCATGGACTACTGCCATACAGTTGATAGGACCATGCTATAGCTAAACCTTTGTATCATTATAACACATTCTATGGCATTTTTGTATCAGCAATAATTCTATGTTTAGTAGATGTAATATGCTATAAGCTGTGTTTGCAAACAGTTCCATTGATAACGTCAACTAGCAAGCCAAGTAGCCTAACATATTCTCCGTAGAAGAAATGGCAACTGATCAATTATAGAGACAGCTATATTATATTATATTATATTATATTATGAAGCTAATATCCAAGTCAACTGCTAAGTAAGTAGGTATATATGTCTATGGAATGAAACTCATATATGTCATACTTTAAAAGGGGACTATACAGTATCTGTACTCTTTACTGTACCTTACAGGAAGGACAGATTTGTTTCAAGGGGTTTATTGACCACTGTACATTTCGCTACTAACAGGATGGGTGATGTGACACATGGTCATGTTAGTGACTTGGCTTGGAAAAAAAAAAAAAACTGCAGTGATTTTGATATGGGCTTTTTTATTTTATAGAAATCAGATCAATTATAGAAATTATTTTTAAATACAAAAAGACCTTGATTCCAAATGTATCTTGATACAAATTGCATCTTATTTTTGTGGAACTCCAGCCAGCAAATATTAATTACAACATATAAAAAATAATTAAATATGTATTTCAAACATATTTAATTAAAATACTGCCTATCTCTGCTGGCACGGATATTTCTTAAACTTTATCATGTCGGGATTGAGCTGCTAGGGGGTCTGGGGATATGGAAATCAGTCTCTAAATGCTGACTTCTTGTTTTTTTGAAAGGATATAGGCAAATTATACATCTACATAAGGGACCTTGCAGAGGGGCCCATTTCATTCTTTTAAAGTATGACACATATGAGTTTCATTCCATAATTGTGCTAACAACCCAGAATGAGAGAATTTTGTTGGGTACTGGTTTTGTCAGTGTCCACAAGGTTGGTCTCTTATCCATTGTTTGTGGAGCAGCTCCAGGAAGACTCAGTAACATGAACTCTGTTTTCTAGGAACATTTACTGTACATTTTTGTCATTTAGCCAATGCTCTTTTCCAGAGCAACTTACAATGATTGAGGTTAAGAAGTCTTACTCAAGGACGCAGTAGTTCTCTCACTCTCTCACAGTAGTTAGAGTCAATTTAAGGTAAACGAGAACAGCAACTTGTAAGATTGATAGTTTGATCCTAAAATATCCATATAAGGACAAGTATATTCTGTCCAGTTAAAAATATAAAATAGCTTAACTACAAAGGTCTAGCAGGCCCTAGACATTATGAACTTAGTTTCCTTGTAACATTGTGGCAGTTTTGTGTCTTTTAATACTCTCAAAGCATCTATATTGTGGCATTGATTTGCTGAGTATTATGCCGTTTTCTACATTTTATTACATTTATATCTCTCAAACAGACATAAATGTATTAAAATGGTACAAAGAGATCACTATAATCTCCAGTGTCCAAAAATCCATGAGTGTACCTGAGAAAATAAATCTCTGAAATCTGACATGAATATAAAATATATAGTATATATAGTCTTGAGCATATAAAAAAATGTTTGTTTCACATCATTAAATTCATGGTCCCAAAAGGCCTCTCTAATATGAATATGTAAAATACACTATGGTCAAGTCATACCAGACATGCATATTCAGTTTAGTTTATTCTAAATTAATGTAAAATTGCTGTGATACTCCTGGAAACAAGTAGAGGAAAATACAGACCAGAACAGGAATGGGACTCATTTTTACCACACTGTGGAAAATTCTTGAGGAGAACCTGCTTCAGATTGCACACCTTAGATTGGGGTTTTATGTTCAAACACGACAAAAAACATACATTTAAATCTCTGCTGGAATGGCTTCAGAACAAGAATGTGAAATGTGAATCTCTTCAAAAAATGTGAAATGATTTGAAGATAGCTATTCAAAGTGCTCCCCATACAACTTGACCAAGCTTGAACAAATCTGCAAGTTAAAATGGGAGAAAATCCCCAAATCCAGACATATTCAAAAATATCCAAAGCTAATAGCTGCCAAAGGTGTACTGACTCAGAGGGTTGAATATTTCATATTCACTTAATTTGCAAACATTTCTAAAAACATGTTTTCACTTTGCCGTTATTTGTTGTTGACAGAAAATCTCAATTTCATCTATTTGGTGTTTACTGTGCAACACCACAAAAGGTGGAAAAAGTCAAGGGGGTTGAATAATTTATTCAAATCCACAACTATTAGTCTACAGAAAATGCAGTGCTGATTCTCAGTGACACGTCAGAAAAAAAACATGCATAATTTGACATGAGCGCATCAAAATCACTGCAACATCAACTGATGTATTCCTCCCTTGATGCATCAACTCTACAAATGTATTTTTCTTGATTTCATCTTTGCAAATTTGTCAATGACCTTGTTCAAGTCAATAAGTATTTCCCTCTCAATGAAGAGGAAAAAAAGCTCCTCGCTCATAGTCAAGCGTGCTGATACCGTGCTAAAATGTCTGAAGGTTTCAAGTACTTTCAAGGCTCTGTCTGTATGATTGGCAATAAAGAATCACAAAACTTGTCCAGTGGACAGCTTATTGTTCTACACCTTAAATAAGCCTTTGTTGAATGAAAGTAATGCAGTATTGAGTTGTATTCTGAGTGGCATTTGAGAATACATTACCTGCTTCCATGGCGATGGAAAATTCTACCTGAGGGGAGGAAATGGGAATAATATCATTGTAGTGGTAATATAAGAGTGAATTAGTAGCAGACATTAGTCGGTTATTGTTCAGAATATGCTTATTTAACTTATGAGGAGTTTTTAATTATATTATTAAATTCCAAAGGGTTCTCTAAATGGCCAGTGATGGGTGCCAGGCACCCACAGCGCCCATTCAGATTCTGCTAATGACTGAGGTGACTGACTTGACACACCGGCTGACAATGTGACAACTAAGCAAAGCCTCAATCTGTAATGGCAGTATGTGTCCCGTATAACACTCATTGTTGCCATTTGTATTGTTGTTAAGACATTCTAAAAGTTGAAAAAGCTTATTCTACCTGTAAGTCAAATGCTGTAAGTTCATACCTATAATTAATATGTCTAAATACATTTTCAATTGGGACTTAAAACTGCAAATGGTTTAAGTTCAAATTGTTTGCAAATAATAACACTGAGAATAACAAAGTAAGTAAGAATTAAAAAAACCTTTCAGACATGTATGTCTATAGGTCTATCAAACACAAATATACCAGCCAGTTTATTGAAGTGGGAGCCTAAAACATTTTTTTTTTTCATTCCATGCCTGCTATTTGTCCTATTGATTATTTTGTGCACGACTTATGTAGTACGAAATTATACAAACATAGCCTAGAGCCTACTGAATTTTGAATGAAAACAAAATAGGGCTCATACTGGCAAAAGAACTGCATACATTTTGTATTAACCTTTGGCAACCCAAAGCCCATACTCATTAAGTCTGTCACTTTTCCAAAAACTGATTTAACAACAAAAACCGTTAGCCTCATAAAATAACATCACAGACCTACATATGGCCAGTGTCATAGCTGTGGCTTCCAAATGTCATTCATTTTTGCATGCAATTTTCAGTTTATTATAATTAATTGAGAGAAACAAGCTGTGCTGAGTCACAGAGAATATGGTCATCTATATATGTAGATCACCATATTCTCTCTTGACTCTGTGTCAAGATGGGCATCAAGGAAGAAATTACAGGCCTATCAATTGATGATGTTGCATTGGCTGAATAATCCAAAATGTCATTAGTTTAGTTTCATTAGCCATGTTTTGGGATAGCTCCCCTGTCAGGACATGCACCAGTGGCGTCGCCTAGGGCTTTCTTTCGGCGATTAAGCCCCAAATGTTTTAAGATTAGCCCCAAATATTTATTGTTCAAGAAATATATACAAGTCAAGTTTTACATAATTCAAAATATCGGTTGCCTCGCACCGTCCACACTCCATCATGAGCACTGTCTACAGAGATCTTCCCTGCCCCTGAGTGTGCAGTAAATTTGATTTACAGGTCAGAGCAGGCCGGTTGTTTTACATGAGCCAGCTTTATAATCCAGTTTTGGGTGCGTCATGGTTCATACCAGGACATAAATTGAGCTTGCCTGTCTATGCATGGTATGTCTGTGTTATGTCTGTGTATTTTAGCAGGGAGCACTGCCAATCAATGTCATGTAATTTGAGTAGAACTAAAGGAATAAGTTATGCAGGATTTTAATTGGTCAGTCCTTGGTGGAGCTCAGAAGACGCAAGGTAGAGTCCGAAAAAAACAATGTCAGGCAAAGAGAGAGCAAAATTTACATCTTCTTCATTATTTACAAAAGAAGAAATACAGTAGGATATGTGCTAGGTTTGGTTAAATGAGTGCTTGATTATCCAAACATGAAAGACCTCTAGTAGCCAGATGGAGACTGGTCTGCTAACGTCTATATTATTTATTATTTGAGATTTTGTTTCTCTTAAATTGCAGAAAGTGTTAAATTAGATTTTTAATTTGTACCTGTATATATTTGACTAGTTTCTTCTTTTTACTGAGATAGTTGAAAAGTTAAAAGCAATAAGGCATAGGGGAAGCTCTGGCAGAACTGATCCTAGGCCAGGAAGGGATACATATTGCTCCAAAGAGGGGGTCTTAAGCACTACATTATTTCTGGGCATGTGTCTGTGTTTGTTCACATTTATAATTACCCTTTGTACAAACAGTACTGAACAAGAGCAATGACAGAACTTGTCTCTCTTTCCTCTCTGAGAACAGGAGAAGAGAGGACAGCCACAGCAGGAGATAAGGAGGTGGGAGACAGATGAGTGATGAGCACAAATTGTATATCATATAGCCTTTAAAATTTTATATATTTATTTTGCACAACCTGAACTAAAAAAGAGAGAAAGGACAGAGACAAAGAAATTATCGAAGGAGAGAAATAAAAGGTGGCAAGACAAGAATTCAGGGGAGGAGTGAGGAGAGAGACAGTAACAGATAAGACAGACAGCACACAGCAATATATCATTGTCGGCCTGTCCAGACTGTTGTTCAAAGTATTTACTATACTGCTTCATTTAGACTTATGTATGTTCAAGTCAAAGTCACCAGATTGATGAATTCATTTTTTTTCTCCCGGGAGAGGAAGCCCCCACACCCCACTACTATGCTTCACTAACTGCCTCTGGGCTGTTCTGAAATCCTAGTAACGCTCCTGACATACCAGTAGTCAACCTAGGAATCTGTCTTTAGCTCATTGCCCTTGTGTATTAAATGGTAGCCATAGTGAAAGTTTCCCGGCCTGCATTTATTCTCAGATAGTCAGATAGTAGATAGCAACCACTGCAGACCATACGTGAAATTTTACGCATATTTTCAAAAACGGGGACTCTTCCATTTCAAACAGCCTGTTGCCAGTTAATTGCAACTTCTGGTAACTGATTAGTTAATGAAATTAGAAATTGACAAATTGAATTGAAACAATATTGCAGCAGCATGCAGTTGAGAGACTCCCGTCAAAATACCCTGTGCATTCTCACAATACAAGGCATCAAGACATAATGCTAATAGCTACGTTTCGGTAAAGTTTCCTTTGTCAAGGTGGTTAAATCGCATGCCCAAAACACCCAAAATATTACCTAATGCAAGTTGTGACCTCTGACATCATGACCATGATCCACTGACATTTTTTTCATCTGTTTTTTATCTCAATATATTGAGTTATGAACAATTGAAAAAATACCGGGATCTTTTTTCAGAATTTTGTTTTGTCTATATCTCAATATATTAAATCACATTAGTTATATTGAGTGATTCTGATTCTGATTCTAACAAACAGGTGGAAAAAAAAAAAAATGTCGTTATAACGAGTTAAACTCAGGAGAGAAAACAATTTAGACTGAATTTAGGAAATAGGCGCCCCCAGAAGAAACCTCAATTTGTTTATTTATTTTGTTGCTTCCCGGGGCTGCCGTACGACGTTAATTATCACAAGCTAATATATTGGATACCTGCATGGATACCTGCATGGGATTGTGACCACCTTAACAAAAGTAAACCTGCAGGCAGGAACAGCCAGGTTGTTGGGGGAGTGGCAACTGTGTGCATTGACCAGATAATCTGAGTTGAGAGAGCTGCTTTGCTTGGGATTTTTTTTCATTGATCTGAGGCATCTGTATGGGTCTCTTGCTAAGGCACCAAGTGATAGAAAAGCTATGAAGATGTCTTTGATTCTGGAAAATATAATGAAAATTAAAGAAAAAGTAGGTCTATTGTTTGTTTTTTTTCAACTATTTTGTATGTGTATGTCTGAATGCATTCCTTTTGATTGTTATTGTTATTTTCTCTGTCACCAGTTATACATAAATGTCATATGGAATTGCGATGCAGCACAAACATTTATGTATGCCGTTGTTTGACTGTCAAAATGTTCCTGTATAAGAGGTACCTCCTGTGAAGGAAACTGAAGGAAGGAAGGAAAAACTAAATTTCCTCCATAGTCTTAATCTACACTTTACAAGTATAGATTTAATCAAAGGCAGCATATATTGGGCTTTTAATGTCATTCCACCATCATCTGAAAGTATTTTGGTATTCACCAGTATCATGGTGGAACACCACCTACCAACCAAGTGGTGCTAACTGTTGAAATGCAGGTTTTCATGTGTTTCAAATGGTGTGCCATCTACCATCTACGCATTATAAGAATTCACAAAAGATCCTTTTCAGGCATTCACAAAGCCCTGTGCTTTTTTCAATTTAATTCAAGAATTTAAGTCTTTATGGACAATTGCCTCCTATTTCAACTCCCTCCTAGTCTGTCCTCTGGTCCTCTCTGAGGAGCAGGGAAGCCATTTTCACGCCTGAGACAGACTGACATGAGCAGTGGACCAGTGGGTGATGTTTAGGGAATGGAACAGCAATATCCAGCCGGTCGAAATGTCAGCAACAGGCAACACAATACTCCCAACATATCGGCGCTGATCCCAGCAGGCAATGTAATAAGGCTGCGACATTTAAAAAACAATGCCGGCAAATATCGAGCAACCAAGATGTACTGGTTAGAGCTGGTTGTAGCTGTGGTCACACTTGTTCACTGGCTGAGCATAATGGTCCAGTATGATGGCACTTTAATTTGTTACTGTTATGCATGAGTTCTCAATTAAAGAAAGACATATTTCTTCCTGTTTTGTGTGTTTTCCATGGGGACTAAGAGTTTTTGTTCTCTTGTCTGCCTGTAATAAGACACACAAAAGCACCATCAGGAGTGAAGAATATTCGCCTGACAGTGATGAATGGCTTGTTTAAAAGCATGAATAGCTCTTGACTCCACAGAATACTAGCATGCCCATATGAGGGGCTTGATCATGTGGCATATAATTGCTTTGCTGAGAGACAGACATAATTGCAGCTAATTATTTTCAAAACTCTGAAGAAAACAAGTGTTTCCAAAACAGAGGGGAAGTGTCACAAAACCACTGTAGAGGCATCCTCATGTCTCTGGTGTCTTGAGGCCTGCAAAAATATTTATTAGATTAAGGAAACATCCACTAGCCCACCCCCAAAACCAAGATAGATACAAATGTAACCTGTTTGGTTTTGTGTATGTGCATACGTACATGTTTATGTGACAGTGAGCAAGTGTATATACAACTAAGCATATCTGCATTTGTATAATTTTGTCTGTCTTTGTACATTGATGCAATATTAATGAGGCCAAGAGAGGGACTATACACGAATAGAACTTGGAGTCAGCATTAGTGGCTGTGCAGTCTCTGCCAAGGTTATTGATGGCAGACAGGATGTCTCTGAGGATGCATCCTTCTGAGTGTGACAGAAAGACAGAGACAGTGTGTTGTCGCTGAGAAAATATTTCTGTGTTTATCAGTCAGCACAGCTACCCACAATAAAAGGCACTCTGTTACATACTGTACAGGTAAAGGCAGGCAAAATGGGATGCAGCAATGCCTCCCTCTTCCCAATTGCCTCCCCTGCACTGTCCCCTGCTGTCCCTTTTGACAGAAGGGCTTGACAAATAGATCAAAAAGATGCACAATCATTGCATGGTAGGGACTGGGATGGAGTACACCCATTATTCTAAAGCAAAGCTGTCTGGCGGGGTGAGGCCTGTGCGCCACATGGTGCTGTGATAGATGGGGACCATTAATCAAGACAGGACCAGGGCCTGAGATTGATGTGCAGAAATTCAAATCCTCAAGCAGCATTTGGAAGATTAAAGCTCTATGGGCAAGGTTAGGATCCTACCTTTCTGATGTGGAGAAACAGGTTCAGTTTACTGCCCAGAGGGCTGGTACCATTCTCTCCAGGTGGGTCACTGCCAATTACAGTTAAAATACTATAACAGTATGTTCAAAGAAATAAAACAAGTGTATTGAAAAATCGCAAACATTTGATTTGGTGCAAAATGTAAAATGCATCAAAATTACAGCTTAAGTCAAGTCTTACATTTACAGAGCAAATTCTCAAAGATTTAGAGTACAATAGGTGCCATCAAAAAGTTTTCCATGAAGAAATGGTACAGTTCCACTGCACGTTTACAGTTTTTGAACTCAGCAGTGCTATAAATTAGAGTTCAGTTTTCAGCTTATTCTTATTTAACTCGGGGTAAGCCTCCGTGGTGCGTCAGGGAACTGTGTTCTGTGCTGCTGAACATCTTTGCAGCAGAGTGGCACTAGTGAGGTGTTTGCCTCAGTATGTGTCGGGATGGGATCACATACCTACAAAATGAGGGCAACATTTTCATGTTTCAAACCTAGACAAATGAGATACAAGACAGCACAAGCTAACACTACATATTTAGCCTACAACTGTAGCCATCCTTTGGTGTTCAACTGCAGCCAGAATCCGCTGTACGCTGTCTCTTGGCCAGCTGATGCTGGTTTTCACTCGGGATTTGTGAGGTAATCTTTCACTCACTGTTGCCATCTAGCAGTCAGCGTTCAGGGTTCAGTGATCGAGCAGAAGGACAGCCATGGGGGCGTATGACAGGCGCCTTTCAAAACACCCCTCCTGGGTGGAAGTAAAGGTTCTGTGGAAAAACTAGAGCAGAGACCATTTGGATCTAGACATGTTGAAATTTTACGTTTTTAATGAAGAGATAATACATTTGCACATCATCTAGATTGATAAGATACTGAAAGAAAATTATAATAATAATTATTCTGAAATTGGGCAACCAGTTGGCTAAGGCATATACCATGTGCCATCCATCCTCAGTTCAAATATGGTCTGGGATTTTTGTCAAACGTCATCCCTCTCTCTCCCCCACTGTCTCATCCCTGTCTCCCTCCACTGTGACTATCAAGCCCCCCAAAAAATTCAAAAATAACCTTTTTTCATTACTTTCACTGCACCTGCGCCAAAATCAAATACAGCTACTTTTTTTACTGAGTAAAATAACTTTGATAAAGGTTACGGTTAAAGGTTAGGATTAGGTTTAGGCAACTAAAACAGTTTGGTTAAGGTTAGAGTAGGTATTTGGTTTTGGGTGAATAAGGAAATATTTCGCTGAAAATTAAACTCACAGTGGAAAACTGTTGCATTGGTCAAGATTCAAACTTCATCAGGGTTAAAGACAAGTGTATTCTCCCATCCACCACCCTGAGCTCCATGCCCTTACTCGTGTTATTTCTATGTCAAATTGTCTTTTCCACTCACAAGACCTCCGCCTCCTATTTCTCTCAATTCGTATGATATCATACAAAATTACAACTTTAATTTTTAACCCTTACCCTAACTATGAACTTGATATGAGCACAGGCTGGTCCCAGAGGTGAAATGGGATGGACATAGGGGATGCTCTGCCCTGTAACTGTGCCGTTGTTAAGTGTTCTTTTCCCATAAGGTTCTCTGTCTTGTTTCATATTGAATGAGATGTCCTACTTTTGTCATTGTCCCAGTGACTTTTGTCCTACTGTGTGTTGAAGTGTTACTGTGGATTTCTTTTTTCAATAATCCCTAGTGATATCTAGCAGTGAAATCTAGTTGTAAGGGATACCTAATTTATTCTCATAAGGCCATTGTAGAGTGAACTTCAACCTATTGCATAAAAGCTTACTTGATTCTGATTAGTTAGGGTATTGGTTTTTTTTGCAAAATGGCAAACCAAAATATTCAAGCTTTAAGGGTGTGCCATTAAAGTGTAACCGCCATTTTAAATGAACACACTAATCAGTATTACTACCATTGCTTTCCATCTTGCTTTGTCCTCACCAGTGTTGCAGTAATTCCCTTGCAATTTCACAGTGCCAACAAAGCATCCTGTTCTAAATAGGCTATAGAAATGGGTAATGTCTACAGTGGCAGTGTAATCTGTGAAGTTGCTAGAAATAGTAATAGTTTCGCACCCAGTTTTGCTTCGGTTCATTTGTATTTTAATAGCAAGCCACATTAGTGATAGTAGCCCTCGCTTGCTAGAATTAGCAGTTGCAGTTGGTCATTATTCAAGTTGCACAAGCAGTAGCAAAGAAGTTGCAACACAGCAACAATAATGTTGAACTTACGAAGAAACTATGTCAAAGCTCTCACTGCTTAACAAAAGTTACTTTCTACATCACGAGTTGAACATATCCTGTCTTGCCACTGTGCAGTGTAATTAACTCACGGTTAATTACATTTGTAGATGACATGGCCTTCAATTTATTCTGGAAAATAATCTTGACATTGTTTTGGCAACAATGAAAGATTGAGTTTCATATGATAACCATGGTCAGTGTTGTGAAGAACAAGGCTTGCAAGCATAACATTAGCTTGCTGGCGTACTGCCATTTGGGACAAGAATCAGCCATTTGACTAAAAAAGTAGCATCATGGCAAACAAAAGTACAACAATGTACAATTTCAGGATACAGTCATAATCACATTAGAGGAAGAGGAAGGTAAAATAATGCATGCAAACAATGGGGATTGATATAACAATATAATCAATGAAAACAAATTCAAACTAAATAGCCAATAGCTAAATGACCAAATAGCTCAAATACAACACAAAGTTACATCCACTCAATAGAATCCACCTGCTGAACGCCTTTTCACTGTGTAATGACACCACAACCTCTGGAGTGTCTGAGCCAAATTGAGTACATCAAGTAGTCCAGCAGCACCGGTTGAATGCGTAGGGAAAGAACTTTAGCTAAGATCTTAAGGTCTATTTTCAGAAGGGAGATAGGGCTTAAGTAGTAAGGAAATTGATTCCTCCGCTAGGGCAGAGGGTAGACGACCCTTTATGAAAGCCTGATTATACATTTTTTGTAAAACTGGGGACAAGGTTACAGAGAATATTTTATAGGGCTCCACAGTATACCTGCCAGGCCTGGGGGATTTGCCGGTTTGCAAAGATTTAATTGCATCTTGCATTTCTGAAATTGATATTGGATTACTCAGGCCACTAGTGAGGTTATCGTTTGCTTTGGGGAACCTGATCCGATCAAGATGGCCGTCGCCATTCCAAATATCAGGAGAACACTCCTAAGTATAAAATTCTAAGTAAAAGGCAGAGCACCAGTCCAGATGCAGCAGAAGCACTGGCTTGGTGGGGAAAATGCTTGCCTGCCTTATCTCCTATTTCAAAAAATGCTGTCTAGATATTGGCTTTACTTTTTGACAGTAGGTCAAATTCAGGCTGAAGCCAGAGATGTTTTTTTGTAGAGAGCAGGGGTGGTGGGCCATTTTGTTAAAAGTCTATTTTATTTGGTTTTTGGTTTTTCAGCAAGGTAAAACAGTAAATGAACATGTGCATATAAGCATAGCATTTGACACATTAACATAACTGATAAAAATAAAAGGGTCAAGAACAAAGCCCTGGGACACTTCACTTTCAACTCACCCAAAGAAATATTTCAATTGTTCAGCAACATGCTGTCTGTTGGTCTACCTTAGTTTTTTGTTAATTGGCACTGTGGAATCAGATCGTTGTTTGAGAAGATTTTGAGACTCAGCTACATAGGATTCTATGTGCTGATTTGTACTTGGTGTCTTAAGCCCTATTCGCACAGCAAATCTGCCATGACTGTAATTTGTCAAGTTAAAATTCCAGCTCAAATTACCCACTGGAATTGAGGGAAGATGGAGATCCCCTGATAATACTAATCTTGTGTGAATCAAACTTTCAGTGATTCCAGCCATAATTTGCATTTTGCCATGTAATTCCTCCTGTATTTAAAATGGATGTATGATAGTATGATAGATGATAGTGCCATCAATGCAGGAAGGTTTTCTTCAAGTCCTCACTGCTGCAACGTAACATGGAGACCAATACGTTGAAGGAGCAAGATGAATTGTCAAAAAGAGCAAAATCTCGGAAGATAACGAAATAGATTAGGTGCATGGAATTATTAATGTAAAATACACAGTTCTACCTTTCTATCCTTTTACAGCCCTATCAACAACTATTAATATAGTTATATAGTTCATTATTACCCACGTTTAGTCCCCTATTTACTTTTTAAATATTAATTATAACAGGAAGTAACAAATTCTAAAATGGCCTTATTGTATCCGGGACACTGGTAAATTTTAGCGAATTTCATTTCCCATCATAATACAAGTCCCGTGCGAATACACAATGCACAAAGATATCCTACTTAGCAGTTTCAAAATGATTACAGTAATAAGACATTGTATCTTTGTGACTTCGGTCAATCAGATTTCATTCAGTCTGTAAGTCTGTAAGCAAGCCTATGCTTTCTTATATAGGATTAGGATACACTACATTTAGAATTATTTTAGACATATATTTAAACATTAATGAGATAATAGCATTTTAAAAGTGCATGTACAGGTAATGTTACATGCACAGGTGATGCTGTTTATCATTTGTGTTGGGGACAGTGAGAATGTAACAAAGCTTGTGTGAGATTTGATGATCCACATGTCTCCAAACTAAAGATAACTGTGGATGGTGTAGAAAAAGTAAATCTAATCTTTAGACAGCCAGTTGCTACTTACCATGATTAGTTTCTAGATGAAAATTTCACAAGGACTTAGACTGTAGATAAGAAGGTTCCTTTGTGGATCTTTAACAGAAATCACACAGGCTATCAAAAGTGTTGTTGGAGGGTCACCTTTAAAATACAACAAAATAAAAGGTTCAGTTCCTTACCTAAATGCTTTATACAAATGATGTCTAATAACTCACAGCAGTGCATGGGTGATTTTACCACATGTCAGTGTGTTGCAGAACTGGTTAGACAGCTTTCTGTGTTTTTTCTGGAGGCACACTGAGTCAGGCTGAAACATACCTACAGCATTTTAAATGACTGCAAATGTAGTATTCCAAAATTGTTAGTTTAGTGTGCTGCTCCTATTTTTAGTCCTCCATTATATAAGAGGATGAGGAATTGCTGTAGAATTGTGTCCTTGTGACATGGACATGTCTGTCAGAATCCATCTAGGGAATAATTTGACCATCACCTTTCCTGCAACTTAAGCAATAAAAATAGGGGAAAAGTATGACAAGCAATCACAAAATAATGTAATCATTCTAAAGAAAACCATAACACCCTCCATTCTATTCAGCTTTTCTTTTAAGCTAAATGCACATGATTATTATTTTAAAGACTATTTTTTCCTTTATTACACAGTTCAAAGTGGAGAGACAAGAAAGATTGGGAGAGATGAGATGATGAAAATGTTTCAACTGAGCCACCAAGATGCCCCACATATCACTTTTGTTATGGAAATTATATCAAACTGATTAGTGACATGAGATGTAACGTCCAGTTTTAACAGTCATGACCTAAAGATGTCAATGTGATCATTTAGATCAAACTATGAAAGCAGTCTGATCAGAGTGACATCAAGGTTTAAAGTAGTCCTTAGAGAGAACAATGTGTGTGTGGAGCATGAAGGAAGGAACAGATGGGGACATTGTGGATCATTACCGCTGCTTTGAATCAAAGAAAACAGACGTGAGTGGAAAAGGACTCCATGTTGAAGAGATTCATTTTGTCAGCTGCAAAGCGCCCAGCAAAAGGGAAAAGAAAGGTCTCTTAACATTTGCTCCAACCCTATTACTGTGATCTTTGTTCATCAAACATCAAGCATTTTGTGAACACCAGCCTCAGTCTTAGTCAGAGTGTGACATCTCATTTTCTCTGCTACTATCTTACAGTATGTATCATCTAACAAATCAGAAACCTAAAGCTGGTTTATTTCTGTATTCTGCACAGTTTACAGTACATTACAGTCATTTAGCAGACACTTTTATCCAAAGCGACTTACAATAAGTGCATTCAACATAGGTAGGCAAGAGAACTACTAGTCACCAGAAATTGTAAGTGCATTTCCTTCCTAAACAAGCATCTACGAGCAGAACCAGTGCTAAGGTAGTGCAATAACTTATCTACCTATTTTTATTTGACCCATTCAAAACTTTGGGGGAAGCTTGACCACATGCAAGTCAAGACAAAACAACATGCCTACAATATGCAGAGACCAAATTTCAAGAGTGATATACTGACCAAAGATGCAAATCCTAATATGCAGTATTATGCAGTTTATTGGGTTTGTTCGGCTTGTTTGTGTACCAGCACTGCCTCGAGCATGTGCCACATGAACGGAGAGTTTTGGGTATTTATAGTGCAAAAAGCTGCTCATTGGAGACAGAAACTCAGAGAATGCTAGCGGGTACTAACATTAGCTTGTTAGCTATTATTTTGTCTTTTTAACGTCACAACTGTGCCACATAACCTTACCATCTTTGCACTGTGTGAGTGAGTTTCTTAAAATTACAGGGCAATGGTGAGAACCCCTTCTCGTCCCTGTGCTTCCTGTTTGGAGCTCCACACCATTTCCATCCATGGTGCCTTGGCCATTTGGTGCCCTAGGTGGCTATATTGGCACCCTAGACAGCTATCTTGCTGATGCTGTGGACCCCACTGCATGTAACAAACATTAGTACTTACGCTTTTACTGCCCTGTGGGTTGCCATCCAAAATTGGAAATCTGACCCACCTTCACTTCATAAAACTGCTCATTAAAATGTTCTCTCACTGAGAGAGTGTGATTAGTGAGTAATTAGTAAGTAATTGCAAAGAGGATCTCATCTAGGGGTACATATTCTTAGCTGGATGGAACAAGCTTCTGTCACACTTGCTTTAGTTCATGTTAAACTATGATTGAGAGATAACAATAAAACTCTGTCTGTCTTTTGTGATAGCAAATTAAAAGAATAGAAAATTATATTTAAGTGTAGAGAATTCCAATTATATACAGTAAACAGAAATACAGTAAACCTGCCTCTCCTTGTACACTTTTGCTGATGATTCGTAGAGAAATACACAGCAGGATACTATGTAGCACATATCAGCATGATGCAGAATTACATGGGATTCTATGATATATTTCAAGGTACAATGGGAAGTAACTGCAACCTCTATGACAAAAAAGTATAAAGATATTATATGTGTTTCAGGAGTCTTTGGTTGTGATCCTCATCTGGACATCCAGCTAAGGTGAAAAGTAATACAGTAAAAGCAATAAAGAACAAGATAACTAGGAGAGACAGCTTGTGAATATGATTCAAAACCAGACCAGGGCCATATCCAAGCAGAAAGCAGTCATCTGGCTTTGACAAAATAAAATACATCAAGAAAGCCCTGAAAAAGCCAGATTTATCATTTTTTTATTGTTCCCATGACAAGCAAGACCTTCAGCAACTCTAAACCCATCCACAGAAGCATCATCCCTGGCTATCTTTCCCCCAGGGAGGACTTAAGCCATTAGAGGAGAGGGAGAGAGAGAGAAAGATACAGAGAGCTAGATAGAGGAAGAGGTTATGGAGTGAAAGCAACCAGCATTTCTGATGAATATTTCCAAAGGGAAGGTGCAGGTAGCGGTACAGACATCCGCCTCTCACAAAAACAAGCCTGAGGGATGTAGAAAAGACAATGCTGTATTCACCGCAATATGTTACATTTTTCTATTTTTATCAACTGATTCCACAAACTAAATAATCTTAAGAACAGAAATATGTGCTTGACATTTCTGTCTGTGCAGTCCAATCCTTATTTCCGAGTGGTTACAAAGACAATTTTTTCGACTGCCATCTATTCTTTCAATCAGTTAGAATCTGGTCATTAAAAGGGCTTGAGTCAATGAGGACTACATCAACCTCATCATGTTCTTAGCCACTAAATGAGAACCAGGTTTTAACTTTCATTGGCTCTATGAAATGTTTGTGATATATATTTAATGATACATATACAAATATGTCTATACATCAGTGTAACATTTAGCATGTAACTTTAGCGGCGGATTACAAACTAAAAGTAATTTTGGATCAGTGCAGTTTTTTAATTTATGTGCTATACATAAGAAAGAAAAAGCAAGTTTTGCGAAATTGTTGCAAGATTTCAGAATCCATTAAGGTACTCAGATATCTTAACAAAGAATGATGGGTGGAGTTGACCTCTTTACAAAGGATAACTGTGATTGATATAAAACTTCCTTTTATAGGCCCTGGACTCTGCCACAGTCTTTTTATGGTATCTGTACCAATCCCAGCACTGGACCTCCTCTCAGTTAGACAGCTTCAGTGCTGTGTGAAAGTGGGCCTTACTCTGACCCTGCTGTGCACTCTCAGCAGTATCTAGCTCGTCCAAATTGCTTCTATTTGTTTCACCGTTTTCTGCCCACATCTGTAGAAAGTAAACAATGCAGTATTGTAATGAGAAATGGCAAGAAGGGAGAAAGGGAAGGGATGAAACCTCAGAGACTGTACCCCCTTGCTCTCTCTCTCTCTCTCTCCCTCTCTCTCTCTTTCTCTGTGCAAGCGAGAACAAGTGGACTGCCAAAGGGAGAGAGGTACCAAAAATTGCCTCTGTTGAATGCACTTCTACGCCTTTATTGCTTCCTGTAATTGCCTCTCTGTGAAGGAACTGGTCTTCTCTTATCCAATTCTTTTTTTTGTTGAAGGATTGTACCCTGCAAGCATGGTGAACCACACCTGAGCCATGAATCCCATTTGGAAGACAAGCAGATGTTGACTGTACACATGCAACACGTGTTGACACTGTGTCTAAATTTCTATCCACTACAAACATAGGTGGCGTAATTGACTTAGAATTACACTCTTGTTTCCAAGGAAAAAATCATATTTGCCTTTATTTTCCAAGCCCACCATATTGTGTATACTGTATGGACACCCAGAATGTATTTGTGTGTGTGTGTGTGTGTGTGTGTGTGCACGCGCTCAATGGATAGAGCATAGCACTGACACTGCGAGATGTAGAGGCACAATCCCCATTGCAGCCACGTATGCTAATGATGCATGCACTCGCTGTTTGATGAATGCACTGGAACTGTAATGGTAAACCAAATGGCATATGTTAAATAGCTAATTTAAGAAGGAAGTAGAGGTAAGCCCTCCAAGAACGGCTTCATCCTTGTCACCGCACGTGCAGGTGTTCAGTAAAAGGGTTTTACATGGCACTGATATACAGGGATTAGAGATTACTGTCACTACAATGGATTTCCGTTCGTTGGATTCTAGAGAGGCAGTCAGTGTGGAAATACGGTGGTCAGTGGGATAGTATGTGTGATTGAAATGGTCAAAAGGTCAACACATACAGCTAATTGAAGGTACATGCATTGCCTGACTGCTCTACAAATCACTTCACATCCCAAATACCTACCCAAAGCACCTACCTACCTGCATTCCTCTCCAACAAGCCTAATAAGAACCTACATATCTAGCCTTGCACAAATATACTCCCTAATTAATTCATTTTCAAATATTTTCTTTGCACTTATATTTCATGTTGTTTATCATGTAAGTCAACTCCAGTTGTGGCTATGGCAAAATAACTTTTATTTGTTGGTTCTCCCCTCTTGTTGACTCCAAGTTGAATGCATTTGCCCTCTGTGAATGATGGAAGGTCCTGGGTATTAGAACAGTCTGCAAAGCATTAAGTCACTGAAAATCTGCAAGACCCTGACATGGAAAAGGACAATGGATAACTCCATGTAACGCAGTGTTTTCAAAGCAAAGAGAAGTGGCTTTTAAGTTTAGTCAATACTCAGGTATAAGGTGTACATGAGTGCAGTGCCACCAGTTTGGTCCTCTTGGCCAGGAACTTTAATTTGGTACTGGCCGCAACAAAAAGAATAATATATTATCTGTTTTATTTAAATGAATGGAAAAGTGGACTTGTACTGGTAAAACCTGCTATGGAACAGATGTACAAAAAGATCTTCTTCCTTAAATCCGTAATGGTCACGGCCTGACAAAAAGTTTCAGTCATGAAATATATATATATATAAAGACATAAATGCAGCGTCTAAAGATTGTTCCTTAAACATAGCCTGAGGCCAATTTACATTAAACTTCCATGTTCTCGCACTCACTCTACTTTAGGCATTTCCTTGCAAAATCAGTGGCATTCTGGATATGAGTCCCAAGACTGTGTAGTCAGCTCTGCTGATTAGCAGTAATGTAACACTCGAGTGAAGCCAGAAGTAATGTATTTACAGAGATAATCCCAACCCAGCAGACTTGGTCTAAGACTGATAACAAAAAACAGTGAATTATGGTCCACTGCTTAATTTTAAAGCATTAGATTACTTGATTGAGATAATCTAATGTTGAACAGCCAATTAAGATCAAAACTCTTTTCTAGACGAATTTAAAATAATTCCAGTCCAGGTGGTGATTAACTCACTAGTTCACGCGTGTTACATTTACATGACAGTGCGTTGCTTTGGCCATTCCCCTGCTCTGTCAAGATATGTATCCCATATATCATATCTTAACAATTGCTGTCCCTCCACTCTTTGCACTTGAGCCGTTAAGTTTGAATGATTCCAATAATTTCAATTTACAAACAAGTGAAACATGTCGTCCCCCACAAATGATGCAGTCCCCCCTTGGGCCAATCAGTGTGAGAACGTCAGAATACAGTTTTGTCATAATTGGACCAGTGGTGTCTAAGTATCACATTTTTGCCCTTTAATTATAGCGCCTCCATCAGGCCAATCAGTGTAATTCCTGAGGATAGGAGCCTTTCAGAGTTTGAAATATTGACCTTTACAGAGGTCTCATTAGGCCGATCAGAAATGTAATTCTGTGTGGATTTGCACTGCTGTGCTGCTAAATTTGTGACAGTAAAAACAATTATGTTGAGCAAACATGTTACTTACAACAAGGTAAAGCAAAGCGTTGTGGTGTTTTAAGCGCAGAATTTATTCAGCATTTATTCAGCATTTACGCATTCTGGATTTGGATGTCCATGTCCACTATACAACGCAAACACCGCCCACTGCTATCAGCTCCGATGCCAGTGCAAACAAACTAAATATTTCAGTGCCAACAAGGTCTACCAAAGCATGTATGTGTATTTATGAGATGCAAGGGGTGAGCACCTCTGCAAGAGCCGGGCTCTGTGTTAGCCGGTGCCAGTCTTGCACAGGTGGTTTCCAAGCAGTTGCCAAGAAGGTGGCTTATTACAAAGGGACTATCTTGCTGAGAGGGAGCAGTGAGCAAAGCACAACTAATATTTCACTATAGAAAAGATGTATTAACAGCATTGACTCTTTTTATCTTCGTCAAGGGGTTATGATATGAGAGGCCGAAGGTTCTTAGTCCCCGCATTGTACGATATTGTTTGCACATGTTGTCATGTATTATTCCTTTATAATGCATAGATTGTGGAAAGGTTAGGTCCCTCAACATGTCATTCAGATATATATGTGAACATAAAGCATAGAGTTCACTACTACTACTACTACTTACTTTAGGTCCCTTATTTGGTCTATATCCATTGTCATTATCAAAGCGTTTTAAACAGTTGTAGCTAACATAACATGCCTGGAATGACTGCAATGGCATCTATACCTGGATTCATTTGAACAATCAGTAGCATTAAACTTGGCTGCTCTAGAGGTCAAAATAGTTGAACTATGTACACTAATACACTATGTACTCTATGTACCCTAACACTCTATGTACCCTAAAACACTATGTACTCTATGTACCCTAAAACACTATGTACTCTATGTACCCTTATTATTTGTATTAGCACTTGCTTATATGCTTCACTTATTTGTCTCATTTGTTTAGTAGGTAGGTAGATAGTAGGTAGGTAGTAGGTAGATGACTTATTGCACTTTTACCTCAGCACTGGTTCTGCTCTTAAATGCTTGTTGAGGAAGAAAATCCACTTACGATTTCTGGTGACTAGTAGTTCTCTTGCCTACCTATGTTGAATGCACTTATTGTAAGTCGCTTTGGATAAAAGCGTCTGCTAAATGCCTGTAATGTTATGCAATCTACAAGTAAGTAAGTCATTCTACAAGTCCCTCCACACCCTTGCTCCCCAGTACCTGTCTGACCTTGTCACCGCTTACACCCCTTCCCAAAATCTCCGTTCCTCCGACATGGGACTACTCATTACCCCCCACACCAGGTTGCAGACTCTCGGGGACAGAGCCTTCAGAGTGACTGCCCCCCACCCTCTGGAACTCACTCCCTGTGGAGATCTGCAATGCTGGGTCCATTGAAGTTTTTAAACAGTGGCTGAAGACCTTCCTCTTCAGCCAGGCCTTTGGAGCCAGCTGCTGAATTGTGGCCCTCTGCTTTTTTGCCTTTTTGTCCTTTGTCCTTTGTTTGTCGTATTGTCTTCCTCCTTGTTAGCCTGGTTGTTTTTGTTTTTCTCCTTATCTTGTCCTTATTCTACTCCTCCTACTCTCTCCTTCTACTGTTAAGTGCCTTGGGTACCTTGAAAGGCGCTATTACTATTATTATTATTATTATTATTGTTCATGTAATGTACCCTAACCCACTCTGTAGTCTATGTACCCAAACACACTATGTACTCTATGTACCTAATACACTATGTACTCTATATACGCTAATATTAAACTTGTTACTAGGGTTTTGTACAGTAGCTTCAAGGGCTCTCATAAAGATAGACTGCACATCCTCTACTTTCTGTAATTGCTGTTGCCTTGTGGTTCTCTCTGCAGCTAATGATGAATATTTTCCTATAGTTTAGTCACGTGTCATATTATACGTGTCAAGTAAAAACAGGGCAGAACACAAAGGTAACTAGGGAAAATGTTATCCTTTATTCTATTTGTTTGAGTTCCCTGCTGTTTAGGTGACCTACTTTTTACCTTTAGAGACCTTTATAAGAAAATCTACTCACATATACAGTTTGACTTTTTTTTGCTTGTTTGTTTTTATATACCTTAGCCTACATTTACAAATACACAGTCACACCCAGAGTAAGTGTATCATGTCCCAGTGGTAGTACTGGTGGCAGTGTGTGTGTGTGTGTGTGTGCGTGCGTGTGTGTGTGTATGCGTGAAATGGATGTTTTGGTTTGTGTTTTATAGAAATCCAGGAGCCCCCAGATGAAACTGCAGCACCCAAACACTTTTCAGCAGGTGGTGTTAACACACTGAGTACACGATGTCTCAGAGTTCCCCATTTCCTGTTTGAATGCCTGGGAGCAACAATCTAACCAAGTCCTCTTCCTCCATGCCTATCACTGTAGCTGTCACTCTCATACGTGCCTGTCACTTGCATTTTGTGTTGTAAAGCTGTTAATTTATTCATCTTTTTTTTTGCCAGGCACACTGCATTTAATTTGTGATGAAGGAATTGGAGCAGGAGACAAAGTGTACCCATATTGTGGTTACATAAAGCAGAACTTTTTTGTATAATGTATGTATGAAGATGAGATGCCTCCTGGCTTTGGAGGCGTTTATCAGCAGTTTCACTTGAAAAACCAGTTGCCTACTATAAATGGCAATGCCTTAGACTACACGAGAAAAAACACACTACACGAGCAGATATGCTCTCTCTCTCTCTATCTCTCTCTCTCTCTCTATCTCTCTCTGTGTCTCTCTGACTGACTGTGGGGAGGTAGAGACACTGGAGCACTTGTTCCAGGGATGTTCTAGGCTGGGGGCATGCTGGGGATAGTGTAGGGCTGGTGCACAGGGTTGGGTACCAACTTCTCTAGAGAATTGTATATGGGGGACCTAGCTACACGGTGTCACACAGGAGCGAGGTGTGCCTGCTGAATTTTATTTCTGGGCAGGCTACGCTGGCTACCTGAAAAAGCAGCAACAATAAGAAGCTCTGCACGCAGACACTGGAGGCAGGGGATATCATGCTGGGGCTGGTGTCGGCGAGGCTGTGGGGGGAATTTTCATATTTCAGACTTGTGCAAAATGTGCGTCAGTGTGTGGGGGGTGGGTCAATGGGACACTGTGCTGTTGATTACTAGGGGAAGCTGGAATTAAATGTTTTTGTGCATCGTCTTAATCCTTTTGTTTTGATCTTTTAACTTTATTCATCTTTTAATCATCTTTTTTTGGGTGATGCACGGTTGTTTCTTGATGTAGGTTTAGGTTGTCTTGTTAGAATGTGTTAGAATTTGAATTCTTAAGCTGAATGCTTTTCACTGATTTAGTCTCCCAGCCACTAAGGTTTTGGAACTGATATCTTTTTTGTGATTACAGTGGCATCTATAGCAATATCAATAGCTGCCCATATACAAGTATGCATGTTGTTTCATAAGTCACAGTCTACTGACAGCAATCATTGGGTACAATTTATTGATCTTCAACATACAATAGGTTTGCTCTGCTCTTTGTTTTACTTATCAATCACAGTTCAATCACGAGAGACTAGGTTTACAATTCTAAGCATTTATTAACAGCATGATAAATGTGCATGAGCATAAGTTTGGCTGAAGATCTAATCCTTCTGGATATCTGATGGAGCCGTGATACTGGTGGTGGCAGGGGAGGAGGTGGTGCGTCAGACTGGTGCAGTTTAGGCAGCTGAAATGACAGAAATACGGAAGCAGCTGAGGGGATACAAATAGAGGGAAATGGTTAGTGATTGGTTTCTGGAGAGGGAGGAAGGGGAGGAGAAAGGAGCGTGGGCTATGATGACTGGACAATGCAGAGCTGGAGGCATATGAATGGGGGAAGTAGCCTTCCTGATTGAACTTACGCTAAGCTTCATTTAAAGTATAAAAAAGCATTAAAAAAAAAAATGATGATACTAACAGAGCAAATGTTTGGTCAATGTTTAACTCTTTTAATAGACTTACGACTCCATATATTGACTGCTTGTCAATATTCTGACACAGGAGCAGAAAGGTTGAATGATCTGTTTGGATCCGGACGGTGTAAAGCCAATCTTCCGCAGACTGAGATGTGAATGTTTGAGCTTTTCATATTCAGGATCGTGATATTCGTTGTACACACTGGACTTCAGACATGTCTGCGCCTCCGCTTGTGCTTGTGTTTATTTGTCCTATCGTGCAAAATTCGGCCATATAATTTTCTCCTTCTCATGTCTTTGTGCTGAGGCATTGCCTTTAAATACAGTGCACTTTTAATTCAGTTTTGTTTAGGATGACTACGCATGAAGATTCAGTTGGCATCTTGCCTTGGGATATTACTTGGGAGAAACACACTCTAAAATACACTTTAACAAAATTGGAATGATTTGGGCCATGCTGCATTCATTCCTATAAAAAAACACAGAAAGACATTTTTTAATCAAAGATAAGTTTTATATCTAAGATGAGTTTCTTAATGACAACTGCTTCCACTTCCACTCAACTCACTGACAAGCCACTCTCCAATTGCATTGCTCATCTTGGTGTTCATACTAGAGCACTGCAAAATGAAGGCATCATGGGCAAACCCTGGAAACTTCATGTAAACACTTGTAATTGAATTGTCACATTGATGGTCACATGCTTGCATCTGATGGAACCAGTGACATTTGGAAAACACATGGAACACCATGGAATCTGTCCTTGACATTAGTGCACATACATATTCAGGGGTGCACATATTTTTTGGTCTAGTTCTCAAATGAGTACCAACAGATGTGGTTTAGTACTCAATTTTTACATTACATCTTGTTTCCACGGCAATGGCACAAAAGCTGAGAAAGAAAGAAAGAAATATATGTATTGAATTTCTCATTCCCCATCAAGGCTTCAGAACTCATTGTCCTTACATCAGTCATTTAGCAGACGCTTTTATCCAAAGCAACGTACAAAGGTACTTGACACTATGTGGGGATCGAACCTGCTCTTTTTCTTTAAGTGTATAATTGAGCTCTGTAGAAATTTTGAAAATCCATTTGTTCATGAGATATTATGTGCCATTCGGTAAAGTATGAGGAGAATGTTAATCTGTGCTCTAGTTTCTTTTTTCCTCTTCAATTTTCTGGGGCTGGAGTTTATTCTTAACAGAGAGAAATGCATCGCTCCTGATCATAAAATATGGATGAGTTTCTTCTTACTTCAATTGCTGCTTATTTCAACCCTCTGTCCCTTTCTCCACTCCTTTGATGTTGCATTGTAATGCATCAACCCCAAGCTGGGAGGCTTTGTTTTGTTGTTTAATATGTCACCTGCAAGATGCATTGTGCTCATTATTTTCATTATTTTCCCTAATATAGACTATAAATTTACACACTGAACATCAATACCTAAAAAACAAAGAAGTAAAGGTTTTTGGTCATGGCTTCTAAATGCTACATTTTGTCCTATTTTGTTATTCCCTCCATCTCAGAACCAAACTTGTTACATGACATTGGTATGGAAGCACTTTAGCCACTTAATGTAATTTGCATTTATATTGTTTGTGATGTGATAGTTGTTGTTTTTTTTATTTCCAGCTCATTACCAACTAGGTGCAGATACAATCGAACACCACAGGCAGTGACATGTATTCGCCAATAGAAGAACAAACAGTTTTCTTACACATACATATCAATTGTGTCTGTCACACTACTGTACAGTTCAAGCCCATTTTCCACTTCATGCAGTATGTCTGCAGTTGGCAAGGCGGCAGCGGGTCTGTGTACTGATGTGCACTAAAAAAGTAGACAAATGGCTTTTGATAGAGGTGGTGACTGGCAGACTATTCCCCGCTGCTCCCTGGAGTGGCCTAGAGAGCACAGCATTAAGTCAGAGTTGTACATCTCTGCCTACAGACTGCAGACACGCAACCACTAATGGTTGAAAGCTTCAGTATGAACAAGCATCAAATCTCCTCGAGATAGATACCCTCTACACACTGTACCCATACTCAGACACTAAATAATATTTAGCAGTGGATAAAATTATTTCTCTTTTGGATTCGGAGCCCTTTGGACATTGTAATTGCTGGCCTGTTCAACTCCTGTCCCTTGCTCTCTGACTTATTATGGTGGAATACACTCCCTCCGCAGCCTAGCAAGCTTCATTACTCCCTGAAGAGGCCAACAAGTCCAAATATTTGCACGCAGTCCAGACGCATAGGCCAGGTTGGGACGCTGCCGTCCAATTTGCTCTGTGGCCCAAAGGGGACGAAGGGTGAACAATTTCGCTTCAGTTGAATTCATAAGTAAAATTACTCAATACCCACTCAAATCCACTCGTGTGAATCACAGACCACTCTCTCTCTCTGTTGTCAATCTCTGTTTGTTTTCCCAGAGTTTTGTCGTAGAAGCCCTAATTAATTTAAACCAAACAATATTGCATCAATATTGATCATTTACAAATACACCCTAAAACATGTTGAAAAAAATGTTATTGGCAATGTACCTTGCATTCCCAGCAGGTCAATATTTGTGATGTTGCTTTTCATCATTGTACGATACATTACTATCAACCAGTATTGTTTTTAATTCTTAAAGACCTCGAAGAGCAAAGGAAACAATGATGGTACGCTAAGTTATTGAAAAAAATGTAAGTAGTCTAGAGTACTTTTTATAATACTTTTTCTTACCTTGAATCACTGACATTGCTAGTATGTTTGCCACATTTTCCTTCATGTTTGTTGACAATTTTTTTTTAGTTTGTTTAGTTTTTGTTTGTTACTTCCGCAATTCGGAAGGTCAAGTGGGATAGATGGGGGTCTATAAAAATAAATCCCAATTCCCCAGTGGGACGGCGGAAATCTGTTTGATGTTGAAAGTCATTCTGGGAAATGTAGGTAATCAGTAACTGAACTAGAAGAAGATGAAGCAGGACAAGGGAAAGTAGTAATCACAAAAATGTAACTGACAACACTGCATCCTAAAATAACTCCTGGAATGCATTGAACGTCACAACATCTTTTAAGAGAAAATGACTTTCACATTGACCTCAGTGATCCATACTTTATGAGTAACGTTGAGTACTTGCACGTTAAAGGTGTAAGTACAATAGCAATCATTGGCTCCTAAGATTGCTATTGTGCCATGACATATCAGCTGTATCAATATCACTGAAGTAGTGCAAGTCTCCCATTTAATGACAGTCTGAACTTAAATGTTATATACTGTTAAAACAAGCTAATTCTTCCATTAGCACTATTCTCATTATACATCATACAATATGTTCTAATAGCCATGTGGCCTGATCACAAGCACTCGGAACATAACAATGTCTGAGCATATAGATGATTATCACTGTCCAGAGTTTAGTCTCTGCTTGAGGGGCTTGCTTTGCCACTACTGGAGAAATGTAAGACATCCTTTTCAGTTTTAAAGCCACACAATCACACTGCATTGAAGCATTTTCCCTAGTTGTATATTCAGGTAGATTTATAATTTAATATTAGTATTCACAACACTCTATGGACAAGAGTTTGTGTTTTGTAGACTTGTTACTTGGTTGCATGTTTTGCACTTTGTTTTGTAGAATAGATACTATAATATAGAATGCATATGGCAACCAACTGAATATGCATTCGCCACAGGTTTCTTTAAGCGTCCAGTAAGCCTATAAGCTTTTTCTGAAGGAATTTTTTTTTAATGTAAACCCCATGTTTATCCCATCTTTTTGTCAATAGATATCCTTTAATATTGGATTTCCTTACCTCTTGGAAACCTAGTGAGCATTCACTGAAGAGCTGTCTCTGCTGGTCAGCAAGGGCAAATCTGCAAAATGTGCAGAACAGCAAAACAGCGTGGACCCTGAGGCTACGGTCCGATCCCCTGATTCGGCTCGGCTCCTCCCCGCAGTTTTCCAACACCAATATATCACTTCTGCTTAGATAAGGATTGGAGCAGAAACTCAAGACGAGCATAGCTATCCACATACACTCTCAGTCCAGAGGTCAGAGGGAATTAGGGATTTTCATGAGTGGTCCTGGTCTAGGTCCTAGAGAGATATGTGCATAGTATAACTTAGTCCCTTCCACCAGCACTCTAGCTCCATCATAAACTCAGTGGAGTTTGCTTTGCTCTAAAACTGCAGTGAGAGGAGATACATTTCTTTTAGTTTCAAAGTAAGTGAAACATTTCACTGCTGGCTTTCCCTTGGAGAGCTGTGAGAGATGTTTGGGAGAGAAGGGGATACATGGAGCAGTGGACGTGGATTGTTCTAACAGCCCGTGGTAGAAGGATAGAAACCGATGGGAGGCACCTTCTTGCGTGACCAAAACACACAAGCTAACGCAATGACATCACGTCTGAGACAAATCACTGTGATAGGGGAGGGGGTCCCCGCCCCCAACATTCTTAAGTGCACAACTTTCCACATTTATCCTGCCACTTTATCCAGAGGAATGTTTCAAAGATGTCACTGGCCACGTGTGTATTAAAACTTTGATGTTGAGTGAAAACACACATATCCCGTTCTTCAGCGTCAGAAATGGATTCAAGCAAAAACTGTGCACGGTGGTCCCATTCATTGCAGCACTGTTAGTCTGTTATCCAGCCCCTCCACTTGTCCCAATGATGCTACTTGACTCATAGTGCCAGCCCATTCTTGCCTCCTTTCCTTTTCTCCTCAGCTGGCTGTTGTGGTCAAGTGTGGACTTGTGGATAAATGCAGTTGAAAATGTTGTTGTCCATCAAATTTGTGATATTGGCATTCCTCTCTGAATGTATAAATTAGAATTAGAAGATATTATCCCCATTTAAAAACAAACCCTGGCTAGAATATGCTTTGTGTGTTACTGATAGATTACAGCAGCATTTTCCTAATAAAACTGATGTAATTCTTGCTAACAAAGCCAAAGCTAGGTCCATTCAATACATCTTCATGGGACTTAATAGAATAAAGGGTGGATCTCAATACTCACATTACATTTCATTCAATAATTTATTACATACCAAATAACGCAATTTATAATACATTACCGAGAGTGAAGCAAGTATGAAAAAGTATTTGAACAAAGACTTCAAGGCACAGGGTTTAAAAAAAAACCAACAGCATTGTGTGCATGAATTTGTTATTATGTAGTTGCAATTCCTTACAATAGCAGTGTGTGTGTGAGATGCAGTCACTGTGATACTGAGTGAAGGGGACAAGAGCTATTCACTGGAATTGCAAATTGTAGAATCCTCTTTGGGGTGTGGACAAAAGCCACTGAATCTCACTGGTAAAGGTCACGTTGCATATGCAGCGACCTGTTCCTATGGCACCATAATGAAAACAGGAATGGACTGTGGGCACTCAAACAAAATAACAGTATCTCTATGATGATGAACTGTGGTCAAAAAAGCTAAACAAATACACTTGCTTCCTAATGGCTGGAAAACCAAAAATGCTCTCATAGTTACCAGTATGATGATTTGCTGTGACATGTGGGTCACAATGCATTACAGTGATGCCTCCAAGTAGTGTCTCAATCAAGCGGCACAACCAAAACTACACATTCCTGATGTGTGAGTATGTTTAAAAAAAAAAATCCACTCTTTTTTTTTTTTCAATCTCTCCCTGTTTTTTGCACTCTGTCTCTCTCTTGGCATGCAGAAATGCTGATGTGGTAATAATTAATGTCAGTCACATTCTTCTCCCTTCCCCATTTTTTGGACTGTCAGCTTAGCTCTTGTATAATTATACTAATGGAGAGTGGCACAGGTGTAACATATCATCACTCATAGATGAGCCATCGCTCACTGCTTATGATTGCCAAAGCGTGTGTCAGCACAGGCTGACTCCTCTTGTTCTCCCTCTTCATCCCTGCCAGTGTTTGGAACCGTGTTGCAATAATCATTATATTAATTATCATAATTACAATTTTGTATAATCTCTGTGGCCAAACTGATATTTTAAAACCTTACACACTACAAACAAGTGTTTCATAACACTCTTCCAAAGACTGAATTACTGGTTACTTTCAATTATAGCCCTTTTATATTGGTTACCTTTAATGTCACACCTCTGTCTCAAACCAGCCCACAAATTTCTCAATATTACATATATCTCCCACAACTTTTTTAGTGACTAACCCTTAGTCCAATTAGTGCCAAATAGGATTAGATAACATTGAGGGGCAAGAATCATCCAAGTAATCCCAAATGCAGCAACTCTGTCCACAGAAATTAGACTGCACTTCCAGTAGAACTAATGCTTTTCAGGAATTTTGAATGTGTTTGGAAAGTGGGAAACTATTCAATATCTTAATTAAATGTCAATCCTTAATTACAGGTACCAAATAAATGAGCTAACTGAGCAAGTTCAGCTCAAGAGTGGTTTTGAGAAAATAAAACCTGACTGTTTACCATAGTTGAAGCCAAAAGTGATATTTTCTTGGCAGTGATTTTTTTTTGTTTCATGAGTGAATTAAATGATGTACATACATGCCATCACATAGCGTAATTGGACTTAATTTATTTGTAAATGTGTAAACGTTAGTGAATCATCACCAGTGCTAAATCTTACATGCTAGTTATCTAATGCTGAGCACGTCCATCACAGATCAGGTTGCATTTCAAGAGCAGCCAGCTTGCACATTGCTCTTATACTGGGCCTCGAGAGATTCACCGGAGGCAGACGGCACACAATACCTCACCCAGACACAGCACAGCACTGAAAGCCCAATGCAATGACTTTCATTTGCATCGACATACGACTGGGCCTTTGTTTGCCAACCCCACCCTGTGAATTGCGATAAGCACACATAGCTAAAAACAGCAGGATTAGATGTGCCTCTCCTGCACATGGATATGGGGCTTCTCACCTATTTCTGTGTTTGCTTGTTTATGCATCTTTGTCTGGGAAACATTGTAATACAAAGAACAGAAGGCAGAGGAGAGCGATTTTCTGTTTGAAATATTTCAGGAACTACATAAAAGCCTATGGCACTGAGTGTAATACCATTTGTCCTTGAGAAGCACTGCATAGCACATCTTGTATTTTTAAGAGTTGGCAAAGCTCAGTCAATTTTGTGAAAATGAGCATTAAAATCCCCATGCTGGGATGTTTTACCCCTGACCCCGAATGTCATTGATAGGCATTATAACTTTATGACAACAATCCAACAATTTATCTTTCCTCCAGCAAAGCCAGAGAGAGAGACAGCACAGGGTAGAACCTAGAGTTTGCCAGGTTTCGAATCAAGGGGAATTATTAAGTATTAATGATTGATAACTGGGCTGATTGTCACAACGGGGGTTTATATTTTTTGGATACTCACTGTATGTTGGCAGTCCTCCAATATTGTTTGGAGAGCAGGGAACAAACAACAGGGTTAGATAGAGTTTCACAGTAAGGGACAAAACACTTCAATACCTGTCCTGTTAGGTCATTATGCTCCCAGGACAATTGTGTTGGCTGTGGGAAGTCTACAGGGTTTTTTGTGTCAGATGCACTCAACATAATAATGAATTATTTTTAACTGCATGTATCCTCATATTACTCCAAAACACTCCAGCAAACCAGTTATAAAAACTGAAACTTTACTGAACGCAGGCAGCTTGGTGGATCAGCTGTATGCCGAATTGAAGAATAGACCCAGACAATTTGTAAAAGGTGTCCTGCTCAACAAGGAATACATTGCCAATAATAAACAAGGCAACATTAAACTGACAGAATTTGACATGCAGTTTGACAGCTCATTCTCTCCTGTAAAAAGAGAGAGGGTGAAGTGAAAAAGTGAAAAATAAAAAGCGCTGACCTGAGACCTGAGAAGTAACTCTCAAATGTCATATTCCTACTCCCAGTGGTTAGTATTAGTTGATGTTATGAATTGATATGAACATGTTTTTGCAACATGAGCACAGCATGTCATCATTATTGCATCAGATTTCTATGATGCCAAAAGCTGATCAACAGAAGCGATACTGCATTGGAATTGCGTGGTGTTTGTTTTACTTGCAAAACATACACATGATGTATGTTTTGCTTGAGAATGACAAGATCAACTATAAATTCCATATATACAGTAAGTGTTATACACCATTAAAAAGATATAACCCCGAAGATTAATGTGACAGGCTATTTGTAACAAACATGTCCTCACCATAAATAACTAGTAACCATAGTGATATATATCTTTATACTCAAATAATGAACCTTGCATATGTTACAATTCCTCGGCATCTTCAAAATGCCATCTTTTAGCAACTGTCCAAGGGGTTAGGACATCTTTTTCAGCTTTTTTTATACTATCATAGAATGTTGATGATTCCTTTATTTTTTATATGGAAAATGTCAGCAAGTGCCAATGTTAACTGCTCTCAAGCTCAACTCATTTGAACCCATGAACAGACATGATGGTGAAAATGTTTGGATTCACAACATCTACTCATTAGTCATTATTCTCTCTTCCCATTTGTCTTTTGGTCACTGTCTTTTGGTCATTACTCCGTTTCTGTTTTTCCTCCATCTGTTTGTTTTCTTTCTCTTTGTGTCACTGAGACCGGGTTTGTCCCTGTTCTGTTTCTTGATCTCATTACAGCATCTTCGTGCTCTTTTGTTCTGTAATTAGGATCTGTCTTTGAATACTGTTTCAAACAGGAGAGGACAGTGTGGGCCGAAACGATGGCTGCAGTACCCTCCATATAGCTACTAGAAGGAAACAGAACTGGATTTCATGAAAGAAGGAAACAATCCTGTCTAACATATTTTTTGTTCGTCTGACTTCTAACTTTAAATTAGTGAGAAAAAAGATGTGTAGACAACTAAACAGCAGTGCTGTAATTGGGCACTTCATTGTGCACTTAAAAGCACTACAGGGAAGTCAGTAAGTGAAATCTTAGAATCTTAGGAGGAATTAGGTTTAAGGCAGTATAGTGCATTTATTTATGTTTCCGATTCTGCTTTGTGCTTTGTATACAACTGCAGCTCAAGAAGCATTTTTGTTTTTATATGAAATTGTTATCAATGCTATTTTTATGATCTAGCATTCATCTTGTGTGGATTCAAAAAAATTACAAGCCCAGATCTTTCCCCAACAAAGACAACCAAACAAACACATTAATAGTCTTTATAGTTTATTTTCATCTACAGCAAAGTGTAAGGGAGGATACATTGTAAAGAAGGGAGCAAAACATATATTTGTTGATGTGAATTGTATACTTTTAATTTAAGGAAATAATGCTTAGAGTAGATGGAGTAGTTTGTTTGCTGTGTTAACACTAATGACACCTATAGTGAGTCAGTAGTTTTGCTGCAATAGATCTTCAATGCATTCTTAGGAATTGATTTATTTACTTCTGGTGACAAAATGCTTGAATATCTTAGTCACTCCAACTAAACTACCCTGTTTAAATTGACTCAAAAGACAAGTAATGAAAGTGTTGATGAAAGATCTGACAGTTAAGCTGCTTTGCTCTTCAGGAATGTCGAGTGGTAAAAAGGGAACTGAATGATCACGTTTTTTTGACTAAAGTACAGTAGACTGTTCCTCATGTCGTGGCATAATATATGTCCTTAATAGAGCAAGTCACACACTTGTCATTATGTTTGCTGTCTGACCAGAGACAACGTATCACAACGCTCAGGGCTGATGATAGATCAGTCATTAAGAATCTTTCAAAACTCTCATGAACAAGGTAATTTGTCCCTCTGTGTATAATTTATATATGGTAAATAATTTTGTGGATTTTCATTGTTTCATTGTTTTAGTGGACAGGATAAGTACTTCTGTTCCATCATTTGAAAATACTCATGGCAATCATTTAGAAAAATGGACACACATTTCACAACTAAAATCACTGAGTTAGTGATTGTTTTTCATAAATGTTTTATTTGGTTTTGCTTTTGATATAACTAATGACTCAGGAAAAACAATGTTAAGTCACATAACAGAGGAGATTACCTCTGTTTTCCTATTTCGATGATGCTTACAGAGCAAATCTGCTCATTGCTCAAAAGCATTGGCAGCAGTTTCTTGTTTGAAAAATGCAGTGTATGGTAAATTGTCTGGGTTCTGCCCAAAAATAAATAAACACATCACAGTCTATTCCTCTACTGCAGTGTTAGAGCCAATTCAATTACAGGCAGGCTTATCCACTCAAGCCGCATGTAGCTCTTGCCCCTTTGTCTGCAGGTGAAGTCCATGGAGAGCTGAGCTCATTTTGGTAGGTACCCTCAGGAGGACAGGTACTGAAAAGCCTGGCCCACACTGTTAAAAGGAGCCAAAAACTTTTATAAATAAATACTTTCATTTCGCATAGCATTATATTTTATTTAAGCTTCAATTTCTTCCAAGAGGACATACGGCCTCCAATAAAAGTTTTTTGAAGAGAGTTTTGGTTGTATTCAGTATGCAGTTGTGTAACATCTGATCTATGTACACAGGTCAGTGAGAGCTGTAGAGACATTCAAGCAACATACTTCAAAGGTATCAGACCAAACAACCTTGCCCGAGTCTACCCACATCATCATGTGCACTGCAGAGCATACCACACTCACAGGTCCTTAGGCATCTTAATTGCACACCCAATCCAATCCAATCCAATCCAATCCAATTCAATATATGAATGCACAAGGTCTAACACCAACAACAACATACCATCCCCATGTAATGTCAAAGGAATAGTACAATAATTCACCTGCCTCTTTTATTAAATTCAGCTATAGCTGTACTAACATCTGAATTCCACAGTGTTGAAGTGTTTAATGGCGTGGTATTATACACTGTAAAACTCACAACTCACAAGAAAACAAACATTCTGTATGTATTAATGCTTTTTCTTTATTTGCTAAGTCCTTTACATTATCATTGCTGAAGTCAGATAAAATGTTGCTTTTTCATGATGTTGAAAAGTTCTCTGATGTACTGTCAAAGCCATAAAACAAGAATTCACCATCAGTTCTGCCTCTTTTATTCAATTCCTAAGAAGGGTGAGTCATCTATAGCTATACTAACATCTCCACAGTGCAGAAGTGTTGATGGCATGGTATTATACAGTACTGTGCAAAAGTCTTAGGCACCCTAGATTTCTTTAATATAAACTTGGTCTTAGATGTTTATATTTTGTTTTCTGCATGACTGTTTTACATGACTGCTGTTTATAGTACATTTTTTGATATTTAAAAACGTTTCATTTGATTATTTTTTGAAAGCATCTACACTTTACAGATTTTGTTTTATACGTGTCTAAGACTTTTGCACAGTACTGTAAACCCATAGCTTTTGAAGCGCAAAAGTGGAACGTGGGTTAC
Organism: Hoplostethus mediterraneus; assembly: GCA_034670385.1. Lineage (NCBI taxonomy): Eukaryota > Metazoa > Chordata > Actinopteri > Trachichthyiformes > Trachichthyidae > Hoplostethus > Hoplostethus mediterraneus. Next base: position 13,061,408 of record JAXDDW010000003.1, on the reverse strand, counting down.
ATGTTCTGTAAGAATTGGACATGGTTAGCTTGGGTTGTTCTTCAAGAGTTAAATCAAGCAAACTTTCAGTTCAATGATCTCTGCATTTCTGTTTCCACTATCAGCATTGCTGGCATTTTCCACAAAGAACTAAACCAAAAAATGCTTCTCCAACAGGGACTAAGAAAAGAGTCACATAAAGAAGCTGTAAAATAAAACAAAAGCTGTTCAAAAGAAAAATTTAAAAGGCACCCTTTGGGATTCCCATCTAGAGTTGAAAGCAAAAACAAGACAGTGCCAAAACAAAGAGAAATCCCAAACAAAATGGAAAATGATGTTTTACTAAGGACTTGTCTAAAATTAAAATGAAAGAGGAAAATATGGCTGTAGTTTTCTTTGTGCAGCTGAGTACAAATGTGCTACATGACAGGGAACCAAGGCTTGAGTAGTAGCTGATGCTTTTTGGCTAGAACTTTAAAACATAATTTCAGCATCCCAAGTCACTTTGTCACTTGTTTTCATCAAAACATTGAAAATATCTGCTATGTGCCTATCTGCTAATCAGAATTGCAAGGTGAATGTAACATTATCAATACAATTATCACACAAATAAGCAAGTCAAATAAACATCTAAAAAAGGCTTGTTGGTCAGCCATGATTTGGCATATAAGAAAAATGAGCTAGGCTACTTATCAGTTCAATTGTGATAAATATTCAAACAGTGTAATTATCTGGGAGCGATGTCAAATTGCAGTCTGCTACGCAGGATTAAATATTGAGTGATATTGTACTGTGATTTATGAATAAATAGCATCTGAAAAAACTCTTTGTTGACAAGATTGCAAAGGAGTGCACTGCAAACAAAGTATAATTCTAAAAAGCTGCATAATTGCTGCATAGCTGTATAACCCAAAAGGGTTTCCCCCTCATGCGCCTATACCTGCCCTTAATAAATTGTAGGTGGTGCTTTGTGGAGGTGTCATTCAAACACACATAGTTCATTATTTAGGTCATCAAAAGTTAGTTAAAACATTATTTTATTTGTAATATATTTTATGTTATATAATATATTTTTTTATTTTATTTTATTATTTTACTAGAGATGTTTTTCTCCCCCATACATATTTTTAGCTCTAGTATTGGACAGATTGGTCTAATTGCTGTAGTTATTGAAAAAATCCTGAAATGAGATGATTTGAAAATGAGTTTGCAATATCCTGAGGCAATTCATTTCATAGCTATTACACCCAACTATAACAATACTATATTTTTACCATAATGCTGTAACTGTGCTCTAGTGTTGACAAAATAGTGGCGGCCAGCTTTAATTACTTTCTAATCTATTAACAAATCTCTCACAGTTGATTGCAGGATTGGAATATTGGCATTTGGATGTGTGACCCAATTGATCCAGGACAAAATTTTGTGACGTTTCAATAAACAATTACACAAACTTGGCTTTTACTGGAGAGATGTAACCTCTTAGTTTGATCAATGGCTTCATTATGCATCAAGGCCTTGGGGGTGATAATCCTAATACTGATTCCATTAGTGTATCTTCTATATCGCCATCATCATTTGTACTAACTGTGAGTTTATGTGAGTTTATTTAACTCCCATTTTACTTTTAGGAAAGTGTACTTTTTTGTGTGGGTGTTATAACTTAAGTTTTATGTCTGCCACTGGTGTTCTAGTGATCGTCACACTTATGCTGTTGATTGGGTTATGATTTAGTGACTTACCACACCAATGCTGTTCCCCAGATACCCTTCAGTCTATTTAGACATTTCATGAAAACCTGTTCCCTCTGTTTTCTCTATACTGTTGTGATATAGGCTTTTCAATGTTGCCAATATGCTTCTATACTATTGTGATAGATATTTTTTTAACATGAATTCGTGTGGGGTTACAAGTTGGGAAGCAGTCTTACTGTGTCTGTTGCAGTATCAGCTGCTGTATCTCCTTAACCCGTAAGATTGTTACACTTGAACCTGACACAGGTACACAGAGGTGACTTTGACGGAGCTATCTCAGAGGTTGGGGAGGGGAATTGAGGCTGCAGAGAGGATGAGGTGCCAGCTGCAGATTTACACGCCTCCACTGGCTCACTGCACATCATTAAAGCCAGGGGCTGCCTGCAGTGGCTCCGTCTCTGTCCCAGCCCACACAAGCTACATCGGGCCCCACACGCTGATTTATCTCAGCTGTCTTTCTGAACGGCTTTTCCCGCCAAGAGAGAGATGGGGGCTGACGAGATTTACGCATGTATATGAGATGAAATTCATTTTGGCAAGAGCACATGCTTCCTCTGACAGAGACAGAGCCTTTTTGCTTCTGTCGCCCTTCTCTCCACTGCCATGTTTCCCACCCATTCATACACACCACTACCAAGAGCCCAGTCCCAGAGTGAGAATCAGTGATGGATGTTCACATGCACTACGTCTCTAAAAATACCACAGCCACACCAGTATTAATTCCCATTGCTTCCTATTTTTCCATGATTTCCCTCGTCTTTTTATTCTTAACGTCACAACATATCTCACAGTGTGCAATTGAAAGATCTTTCTCTCTATCACTTTTCTCACTCTTACAGCTTAGCAATTTCAACTTGTTAATGATACACTGACAATTGAAAAGTATCAGTTCTTGAGTGAATGCTAACAGACTTTGTTTTCTTTTCCGATCAGGCAATGTTTTCTGTATGAAGTTCTGTATGAAATACAATGGAGCTGTAACATTGGGGAAAAAAAGGTGTTGACTGATCTGTTGAACTGATAACGCATAAAGCAAAATGCATTTGTCTTAGCAGCTTAAAAGAAATCAACAAGCACCTTTGTCAGGTTGGATTCATAAGAAAGATTGCCCTGTCCTTGAGAGTGAGATTGTATGGGCTGCAGGACTGCTGGAGATGATAGAACTGCAGACAACCGACGTGACGGGAGGGTTTGTAGTGACCGAGTACTGGTGGACCCAAAAGCAGACACAGGCTGGAGGCAGAAGTTCTCAGAAAAGCAAGCTAGCACAAACAATAGGCATACTGGGGTAGACAAACTAGACAAGCAAGCAGTGAGCATCTATGAGGGCAGAGCTAATATACACAGGGGAAGATGTGGCTTTAGAATCAGCTGTGCAGACAGAAGCCCTCAGGGACACACCCACCAACCTGCAGAGAGAGAGACAGACACACGCGACAACAGGGAGACAACAACAGACGAAGACTAGAACTCAGGGGAAAGTGAGGGTAAAGGCTGAGCAGCCGTGACAGGACCCCCCTCCTAGGGATGCCACCTGGAGTCCTACCTGGCCGGTCAGGATGGCGCTGGGCGAAAGTCATGATGAGAGTGGGGTCCAGGATGTCTCTGGTGGGAACCCAACTTCTCTCCAGGCCATAACCCTTGCAGTCGACGTGGTACTGCAACCCCCTGCCACGAGGGTGGACGTCCAACAAGTGATGCAGGCTTGATGCGGGAGATGTGGAAGGATGGGAGGATCCGCAGCGTGCGGGGCAGTTGGAGGCGAACCACAGTGGGGTTGATGACCTTGTAGATGGGGAAGGAGCAAATAAACCAGGGTGAGAGTTTGCGGGACTGCGGAGTGTTGAGAGGAAGGTCCTTGGTGAAAAGCCAAACCCTTTGACCCAGTTGGTAGTGGAGGGCAGGCGCCAATCAGCCTGCTGCTGGTACGTGGGGGAGGTGTGAAGCAGTGCGGCCTGTGCACTGCTCCAGGTTCGGCGACACCGGCAGACAAACTCCTGGGTGGATGGCACGGCGACCTCCTCCTCTTGGGCAAGGAACAACAGGGGGATGGTAGCCCAGGGAGCATTGAAATGGGGAGAGGCCCGTAGCTGAAGAGGGGAGTGAGTTGTGGACGTATTTGACCCAGGGGAGGCGGCCACTCCAGGTGGTAGAGTTGGTGGACGTCAGGCAATGTAAGGCAGTCCCTAGGTCTTGCTTGGCACATTTGGACTGGCCCTGCTCTGGGGATGGTAACCAGGCGAGAAACTATCGACCACTGTGAGGATGGTGGTGTTGCCATCAGAGGGGGGTAGGCCCTTAACGAAGTCCAGGGGAGAGGAGAGGGGAGAGGGCGAAGGAGACCAGAGGGAGCCCGGTTGGCCGATTTATTCAGCGCGCATATGGCGCTGGCAGACAAGTGTGTGTCCCTCCCCATGGTGGGCCACCAGAACAACAGTTCTTGATTGACAATGTCGTAGTTACGTTCTGCGGGGGTCATCCGGCGAGAGATGAACACACAGGGATGGACCTTCTGGTCCGCGGGGTGAGTGCTGGGAAAGGGCGGTTCCCACTACTATATCAGAGGCGTCCACCTCCACGTCAAACTGGAGGGCAGGGTCGGGATGGTTCAGAATGGGGGTCAAGGTGAAGCGGTGCTTGAGTTCCATGAAGGCTTTGTCTGCGCCAGGTGTCCAGGAAAACGGGGAGGCCCGGGAGGTGAGAGAGGTGAGGGGTGCCGCATGAGTGCTGTAGTCCCTGATGAAGCAGTGGTAGAAGTTTGCAAAGCCCAGGAAATGCTGTAACTCCTCACGGGAAGTGGGCTGCACCTTGGCCTGGTCCATCTGTACATGACCCTCTGAGATGATGTTGCAGTAGGGACGTGGAATTCGCATTTCTCGACCTTCAAAAATAGTTGGTTATCCAGTAGGCGCTGGAGGACTAGGCAGACGTGTCTCACATGTTCCTGGGCGGAGGGAGAGAAGATGAGGATGTTGTCCAGATAAATGAATACGAACCTGTTTATCATGTCGCGGACACATCGTTCACCAGAGCCTGGAACACGGCTGGAGCTTTGGCAAGTCCAAACGGCATGACCAGATATTCAAAGTGACTGATGGAGGTATTGAAAACCTCTTCCACTCATCTCCCTCCCGTATGCGAACCAGGTGGTAGGCATTCCTCAGATCGAGCTTAGACAAGATGGAAACTCCCTTGAGAAGCTCGAAAGCAAAGGAGATGAGCGGAAGAGGGTAGCGGTTCTTAACAGAAATGTAATTTAACCCCTGGAAGTCTATACATGGATGGATGAGACCAGCAACGAGAGACTCCCGCACATGCCTCTCCATCGCCTCCTTCTCTTGACCTGGAGAGGGAGTAGATGCGCCCCTGGGGTAGAGCATCAGGCAGTAGGTTGATGGTGCGGTCGTATGGTCGGTGGGGAGGAAGAGAGGTAGTTTACCGCTTGTTGAAAACCTTCCTCAGGTCCAGGTAAGCTGGTGGCACTTTAGACAGGTCTGGGTATTCATCTGGAAGAGAGAGAGCATGTGTGTTAGGTATGGGGGCAGACCTGAGGCAGGTGGGGTGGCAGAGAGTGCTCCACCCGGTGACGGACCCCGTAGACCAGTCTATGTGGTTTTTTTTTCTCTTGATTTGTTTTTGATAGTATCTTTTCAACCTTTGAGGTGCATGATTCTGCAATATGGTATAGTGTTCATTTTGTTGTGTTAATTTGTATTAGTGATCATTGTGGCACTATTCCTGTGTATTATAAAATGCTTGTGTTCAACCAATCTTCCTGTTTGTTTCATAGCCCTTTCAAAATCATGCGCAATTTAAAGTTAGGGTTAGGGTTTGCACTTTCTGCATTGAAGTGGCTTTGACTTTATTATAGCTATGTTCAACAATTAAGCATTCAATAATTGCAGTACTGTACTATAGCACTATTACTAGCACATTTTCTAAGGTATCTGCTGTTCTTTCAATGTTAAGGCCCTGTCACACTATTGCGTATCGGACTAGCGTATGCCAGTGTATGAAAAAAAACACTTATACGCTGGTATACGCTGACATACGCTAGGGGTACGTTAGGCATAGGTTTTATACGTTTCAAGCACGGTCGCATACGCTGGCATACGCTGGCATCCGCTGAACACGCTGAACATTTTGGAGCATACTGAAAAATTTTGAGCGTATGCCAGTGTATGGTTTATACGCAAAGCATACGCTACGTATACGCTCGAGATACGCTCGAGTTACGCTAGAGGTACGTTACTCATAGGTGGAATACGCTGGTCATACGCTGACATACGCTGGGGGCCCTGTCACACTATTGCGTATGAGAGTTTTTCTTATACTTACCGTATTGAACCTAGCGTATGAGTAGCGTATTGCCAGCGTATGGCCAGCGTAGTATGCGTATGGCTAGCGAATGAGTAGCGTATGAACTGCGCATGTCCAGCGTACCGCTATCACGTGACACTTTGTCACGTGATAAATACGCCAATCATACGCTAGTTGTACGTTAAATACGTTACTCAATCGTCAGGCATACGCCTGCTGTACGGTATCAATACGCTAGCTGTACGGTACACCTTCATGCCAGCGTATTGTCAACGTATGACCAGCATACTCCACCTATGAGTAACGTACCTCTAGCGTAACTCGAGCGTATTCAGCATATACCTAGCGTATGCTTTGCGTATAAACCATACACTGGCATACGCTCAAAATTTTTCAGCATGCTCAAAAATGTTCAGCGTCTTCAGCGTATGCCAACGTATGCCAGCGTATGAGTGTTTTTTTTCATACACTGGCATACGCTAGTACGATATGCAATAGTGTGACAGGGCCTGTAGTAGTAGCAGCTCTTCTCCAATACCAGTATGATCTGATCGATTTGGCAGTTCACCATGTCACGTGATAGCGGTATGCTGGACATGCGCAGTTCATACGCTACTCATTCGCTAGCCATACGCATACTACGTTGGCCATACGCTGGACATACGCTGGCAGTACGCTACTCATAGGTTCAATACGGTATTTTCAAGGGCTTTTTGTGCGTATGAAATTAATCTTCATACGCAACTAATACGTTTCTCTCATACGCAATAGTGTGACAGGGCCCTTACAACAAACTACATGTTCAATCATCATCAATTAATCAGTTGTGGCCAGTGGTGTGCTGCGGAGGCAGGCATGATCAACAAACTTGTTGAAAAGGCTGGCTCTGTAGTAGGGCGGATACCCTGGAGGCAATAGCAGGTAGCAGGTTCAGGACTAAACTGAACTCCAACCGAGAAAACACCTCCCATCTCCTCTATGTTTAGTTGAGCACTTTCAGCCTCCACCTCATAGCCTCAAGGTGGCAACACAGAAAGCTTTAGGCGCTCTGTTGTGCCCACAGCCATCAGACTGTATGGCGATTCCTGGCCAAACGGCCCCAGTCTCAGCCAACAAGGAAGGTGCTGAAACGCCTGCACTGTCTATACCACTGGTCATCAAATAAGGTCCTTGACGTCCAGAGTACTTCTGGTTTTCAGGTAGTTGATTGCATTCAGCTGGCATCCCAGGTCTAAACCAGGCACTGATTAGACAGCTAGAAAGAAAACCACCTAGCAGAATAGAAAACCAGCAGTACAGAGGTCCAGATTTGTGGACCACTGGTCTATACAAACGATCGTTGCTACCTTTGCACCTTTGCTTGCACAGTTTATATGTTTCAGTGTATACAGTACTGTGCAAACGTCTTAGGCACCCTATATTTTTTGTATAGAAGCCCGGCTGCCGGCGGGCTGGTCACTGCTGGCTGAGTCTCCACCAGGAGCAGGGAAGCCAGTGTCTGGCCCACTCTTCTTCTCTGTCTCACTCCCCACATTGGGCGCCACTGTAGCCAACTCGCTAGAGCTGCCAGTCACCAGTCCACCGGACCAACATGACTGGTCAGCTCTCCAGGTCTGACCCAGTCTGCGACTCAACTCTCTTGTCAAACTCACTCACCCTCCCACACATAGGTTAAAATTACCTGGCTGCAAACAGCCTTAATTCCACAGAAGAGATTAAGGCAGTTGATCAACTAGGGAGCCATAGAGCTGAGATCAAATTCAAATAAATTGAAAATGTATTATATATTTATGTCATCCCTGCAAATGTGCAGTGGGACTGTACAGTCTGTACTCATTTGATGATCAACTAGACTGTAAAATCATACATACCATCAACTAGACCTATACCATAACATTGTGCGCGTGTGCGTGCAGGTGAATTGTGTATATTAATTTTCCAACACCCGATTATGTGTTTAAAACAAACTGTTCTTGAGGGGGTGGACGGTGAATTAGAAATGAAACAAACAAAGCACCAAAATGTGTTGGGTAGTTTTTGGCAGTATTTTTGTGTGTGTCAATATGTCTCTAATTCAGCTTCCTAACAGCTTCCTTTTACATTTAGCTATGCCAACTATTTAATCTTCTAATTGAACGAATTGTTCCTGCTGTTACTGAAATTTAACTCATTATGCTCAATTGGTGAGATGAAATCAATAGCCAGGTAGCGGGGATTGTCCAGTTGGCACTTCTTTTATGGCAAGGCCTGTTGGCTTTGATCAGAGACGTCAAATGAGTCAAATGCAGGATGCAAACTATAATGGTACCCACCTTCTCGTATCTTGGTGATTAATAGGACATTTTGTCTAGTTTTTCCATCAAAATTGTTTTATATTTCTTTGGAAGAAAGGGTTGGGAAGCTTTATGTGCAATCTAACATGCTGAAAACTTCTAAGGATGAGTTCTACTTTGCTTATTTCTCCATCTGCCAAATAGTTTTCCCCCCCAACACAAATGTTTCTAGTTCTAGTGCAGGAGCAAGCATTGCTCATCCAGATTTACATTCTAGCCTCTCCCTCATCCCGTTCCAGAAGATAAGAAAACGCTCAATTTTACCCTCACTGACTTAACCAATTCAACAAGAACCATGTTTGAAACAATACAAAACAACACTGTATGTTTTTCCTAGCCTTTGTTTGCACCCCAGGGGTACATAAATCATTCATTAGTCAAGTCATCAAGTGATTCAATCAGTTATCCATCCGTTTTTCTTTAATTGCTGATCAAGCAGCCTAATATTTTCATGAGTCACTCAAGCACTGGCATAATCAGTCAAAAAATTGATAGTGTGCCATGGGGAACATTGGACTGAAATTTCAAGTGCTTACAATTCAAACAAGACATTTTCCTTGTTCTTCTTTTCCCACAAGAGAACTGTCACAAAATATTTTTTTTTATAACTATTCATGTGAACTGTGATGTGGGGGGTTGGATCAGTTTGTGTCATGTCTTATGTAATCTAAGGGTCTTGTACCATTAGGTGGCTACTGTGTCCTTTGTGTCCTTTACCCCTTCATTCATTATCTCTACCCACTACATCATTCTCAGGGTCACAGGGGGCTGAAACCTATCCCAGCATGCATTGGGTGGAAGGCAGGGAAACACCCTGGACAGGTTACCATGCAGTCCATCACTAACCAGGGCTACAGATTCAATACCTATGTGAAATTTTGAGTCTCCAATCCACCTAACTTGTATGTCTTTGACCTATGGAAGGAAAGCAGAGCACCCAGAGGAAACCCACACAAACGCAAACAATCAAACTCTACATAGAAAGGACCAGGGCCAGGAACCTAATAATCTGATAATATTAATCAGATAATCTGATAGAGGCCGTGTGACTGCTGATGTACAGAGGCAGGACCTACAGCCAGGCTCACCTTACACAACTCTAGGCTTTTTTGAGTTTTTGAGATCTGAGACAAAATCCTCATGTCAGAGCCATCAAATCTTGTCAAGTTTGAATGGGTCAGAGAGGCAGTCTGATGCACTCTTTGAGTGAGTGGTCTCAGATATCCAGAGGTTTTCAAGCATGTTCGGATTTGTCAGCACAAAATATGTAATGAAGTGTGAGAAATGTGACGTTTTGAGAAGTTTTGAGAACAGTGAGTAATAGGCAATGAGAACTTGTAAGAGCTGAGTGCTGTATCTATTATGTGTGTGTGTGTGTGTGTGTGTGTGTGTGTGTGTGTGTGTTCTCAAGCTCCATTTTATTGTATTTTTTACCAGGGGAAAAACAAAGTCATGTTTCGTGTTTGTTTTTATGAAACAGCAGGACATCAAGATCCCTCATGACCAAATTCAAAAGAAGAATCTGTTAATGTGTGACCCCCCCCCCCCCCATATGTGCCACATCGTTTAGTGTGTGCACTAAAGGAAAGGAGGTTGTTTAATGTGAGCAGTACAGTGATCTTAGGTTTCTGAAAGTAATTTGGTTTACGCCTGACATTAAATATAATCATATAATGATGTGTCTGCATCCATTGTGTGTTTATGTGCATTTTTTGTGTGTGTGCGCATGCTTGTGTGTGACTGCGTAGGTGTCTGTGTTTTTGAATATTTAGTTTGTAGACTTTGACTAAGATGTGCTTTATATCTTAAATGTACAGTTTGTATTGCCAACATTGTTGCAAAAGCTACAGTGTTCTGATGAGTCATACTGGATGAGGAAAAATATGCCAAAAGCTAAAACAATGCAACTGGAAAAATGATTTTTTTTCTCCACTTGACTGAATATGACATCTGAACATGAGGTTTTTACGAACTGAAAATGTTTATTATTTCCATTTATACACAGGAAAAAAAGCAAGCCTGAAATAAAAATATCCACGTTGCAAATGTATATGAAACCCCTACAGTCATTTTTTTCAGGGATTTGTTGTTCATATAGTATATTTTCAGTTTCAGGGTTGCTCTGCTCTGCATTTTACTTTCTGGTTACCATTTTAATGCAAATACTAAATGAGCCACTTTGGATACCTTGCAGCCATACATTTTCTTAAACATTGGAGCAATAATGCTGGTACTGGGATGGCTTGCTACGCTCTAAATTAAATGGAAACAAATCACACCTTTATATGTTTTTGGTGATAGCAGAACATATTAAATGGTACAAATGTTCTATCTGTTTAGTTTGTGGTAATGTCATAAATTACCATGTACTCGAAGAATACACTATCTACAGATACTTTCAGGATCATTCTTTGTCTTTCACTGTGCATGTACAACAATTGCTACATGCCTAAATTATATCACAGGATCAGATTCCATCCTCATACGCAGTAGGTGCAAAGCAGAACTTGTATTGATATAGAACATTTTCTTCAGATGAATATAAGTGCTCAGATGAGCACTTATGTACAAGGGTCTACCATCAACCCTTTAACTCAACTCGGACAAATATCTCATTTGTGATTGCGGTTTGTTTCAAAGCCTAATATCTGTAGTGTCACATTTTGAGGCAATGCTTTGTGAAATATGGGTCTCAAAAGGCTATGCTGTTTTGTGCTATGCTACAACTTAAAACTTTGTCTGGGTCTTTGTTTAATGCCAAAAGAAAGACATTTCAGTAATGAAGCCAAATAACTAATGCCTGGATTAGCATCCATTTTCTTCGATTCATTCGGGTACTATTGTGCATGGAGTTTCATTGGCACGCTATATGAAATTGTGATGACACATTAGATTATCAGCTCAAACACTTACATATACAGACTTTGTTCCTGAAACTACTGTGAACCTTTCAATGTTTAATCAACACAGACTTGGACACTTCCTATCTTGTACTTGTTCAGCAAGGCTAATCACAAAACTGCCGTTTCTCCATTAATTACATTGGGACACTTGATAGACTAACAGCTGACAAATGACTTTTTTTCCCCCTCACTGCCAGTAACATTTTGTATTCATGGTGGATAATGCTACTCTCAGGGAAGAGCCCCATGCAGTCACTTCTCTCTACCCAGCTATTTTTCTCATCCCTCAATTTCACTTTATCAGCTCAAAGTACAAATTGGGCTTAGTGGCTTGATGGTAAATTGAAATTCATTGAAGCATTTACATGACATTTAGTAATAGTTGCATAATGCAGGAATAATAAAACATATGTCAAACTGAAAGGCTTCGCTCTCTGCCTTGTGCTATCCCATCCTTATGTGTGTGTGTGTGTGTGTGTGTGTGTGTGTGTGTGTGTGTGTGTGTGTGTCTGGGTGTGGGTGTGGGTGTGGATGTGCTTGGGAACACATGAGTGCAGCCAAAGTACATACATACACAATGATCTTAAGGCAGGGATAGTTGACATTTTGGCGTGTGAGTTACTCTATCCATCCTTGCATAGAGCTGGGTGCACCATGTTATGTATCCCTGCAGTGGCCGGTTCATTTGTATTCCAGGGTGCTTCTAAAGACTAGACAGCCTTAATAATGTTGGCAGGTTGGCAACCGGAGCTGGTAATCGGGTGAAAAAAAAATATTGACTGGTCTCAAAGGCCTGGGACGTCAATAGTCTCCACTGCATGTCTTCAAACGTCCCTATTACTGCCAATTCAAACTGCGCCCGTTGCATCAAGGCTTAATGTAGCCACGGTGTGCCTAATGTCCATCAGATTACAATTTTAAGGAAGAGGTTTCCCTTATACTATTACGTGACATCTTTACAAATGACATAGACATGCAACTGTGATGATGAACCAATGCTCCATATGAAAGGTGTGAACATCTCACTATTGTCAACTAAATTCTAACTATGATGAATGATAATGTCAAACCCCTCCAAAGTGAACAAAACCTCACTTCACAATTCATTATATATTTGAAAATGATCTCTGAAGGCTCTATCTCAATGAGAGTGTATTTGTTTGAGTGTTTCACATTGAATGCACAATTACATCCCACAACCCCTATATGCATGTAATTGAACACGCTGATGTGCAATGAAATGTATTATGACAAACAGATATGTTTTTACATGCATGAACAGTTACATTTTTTCAATGTGACCAAAAATCAATGTTTTTTTGTTTTTTTGTTTTTTTTTAGGTGATTGAGCCAGAAGAAAAATTGGATGTCAAAAAAGAAAGATTGGCTGTCATTCGATTTGGATTATCAATGGCCATAACATCGGAAGTTTTGAACAGTGAGTAGATCCACCTGGAATTTGTGATGGCTGTCATGTGTATTATTATTTGCTATTTTTCTAATCGATGCAAGTACTGTACATGCATTCATTACTTAATGTGTGAGATGATGAAGGATTGCAACAGCAATGTATATATATCCCATTTTTAAATCAATGGAACAGACTTCTGACTATATTGTTGAAATTTGTAATGGGAATAGTTTGTATGCATCATCCACGGGAGCCATTTCACCTCCCCTTCAAATGGCCTTCAGAGAGTATTGAGAATTTAGTATTTGCACCTCATGAATTGTGAATTAGTCTGTTGTGGTGGTTAACCTATGGAGTGAAAAGAAAATTGTGACAGCAGTGGTCTTTCTTTATGAGATTTTAGACGTCAACCATGTGCCGCAGCACACACACACACACACACACACACACACACAGACAGACATTTGTGCACAGACACATTCACTCACACAAATAGAAAAACAAAAGGAGGACAAAAGGACAAATGAAAAACTCAAAGCAATTTTCACAAAGTACGGAAGGCTTTTCATGGTTCTTTTTTTTTTTTTTTTACAGAAAGTGTCTGTAACAGAAAAAAAAGAGATGAGACTTTACATTCCAGTAGTTCAATCCAAGGCTAATACAAAGGGATCTCCAAACAGCAAGCATGCAGAGCAAGCAGGTGTTTGTGTTCTTATCAGTCTGGAGCCATGCCACATCAACCACAGCCTTTGAAATATGATAACAATACCCTATAAAGAACATTTGATGTTGAAATAGATTGATAGATCCGCACTGAGTGGAGCAAAGGAAGAGCCTTTAAATGTGCATGTCACATCCTGGAGATTAGGTTTAAGTTGAACCTTCAACCATCTGTGTGATAATTCTGCACTGAAGATGCTAAGGGTTGTTATCTCTGGAATTCAATGCTGGAAGTAGATTGCTTTGTGAATTATTTTGATTGATATACTGAGTTATACATAATATGTATGCCTGAGAAGTCTCACGTGGAGTCTCTCTGTTGGGGACTTTCCTGTTTCCTTCTTTCCTTGAAGTTTAAATTATAATTTAAACTTCAGCAGTGAAATTTAAGAGTAGTTTGATAGTAATTATTGATTTACTAGTTCTCTTTTATTGACCCAGAGTTTTGTCTTTTTAATTTATTATTATTTATTATTATTATATGGAACAATACTTTCCATATACATACATACAACATGCAGTAGAGGCACAAAACTTTCAAATATAGCTTCATATTGCGTGTAACATGAGTGTAACATATGTGCACATGAGAGGAAACCAGGTGTTCCTGCACACACACACACACAAATGTGCGTGTGTGTGTGTGTGTGTGTGTGTGTGTGTGAGCGTGCATGCATGTGTGTGAGTGAGAGTGTGCTGTCTGTTCACTGCAGCTGGCTCATTGCTGTATGCTCGTCTACACTGAGGCACTCGGACAGACCCCTTCAGCATTAATTACTGTGGCCATTAATCAGACCAGCACAGATAGCTGTGTAATCCCTCTATAATGCAGTTTTCTGGAGGGGGCCACCAGTGTTAATTGGATTTGATTGGATATCGGTATGATGCCCCACACAGAACATCTTAAGGTAATAATTAGAAGATGGATCAATTGGTCCTTGGTGGCAGTGATCCTATATTGTGGGCTATACTGTAGTTCTATGAAACTGTTAAATACTACTGTCCCGACATATATGCAACACTATAATACTGGAATGTAGTGTAATAATATCTTGGGGATATTATATAGAACAGAAAAGTAAATTATTATGAATTATTATGTCACTAATTATCCTGCCTAGAGAGGGTCTTTGAGGTTAGCTTAATAAAATAATAGAAAACTAACTAACACCTTTAGTATTGCACTACATTACATTACATTCATACAAACTTCACAGGATCCTGTTAATTGTACAAAGTAATGACAGAATTATTATCAAGTTGAGTTTTCTTCTGTTGTTCCTCAATGTCCCATTGTCCCTAACCTTTTTACAGACCTGAATTTAGGACAGATGTGAGAAGCATTCCACCCACAGATATTTCACTTTAAAAGCGTCTGTGTTATTTGATTGAACCTAAAGTAGTTCAGCCCTCTGCAACGATGACATTGCTCTCTGCATAATATATGTACACACGCACATACAATTTTGAGTTTTGCATTGTGACTTTATTGTCTAAGAAACACAGGAGGAATACTGTAAAAATTCTCAACATAGTCTTGCTTTAGTGTTCTCATTCATGCTCCCTGCTCATTCATTAGCTCTTCTTCTTCCTTTTCTATGAGTTTTTCCCACCTTGCTCCTCACACTTTTTAATTTATGCATCAATCATCCAGTTTTTTGAAACAGCTGTCATTGTCAGGAATTTAAATAAATCTACTAATTGCTTGTTTATAAATGCAGCAGTGGGTGTAGTTCACATTTCCACTCCTAGACATTTTATTTACAGAGCAGTGTTGAAGCTGTTTTCCATTAATGTGTTTCTAGACTCTGACATCTCTAGTCTCAGTATCCCATGACCAAAACTGCATCTGAGTCTTTCAGAGAAAAATGTCAACAGAAAAAAATATTTTCTACCCTCATAAACCTTCACAGAAACCATCTTCTACAAAAAACCGTGACTCATTGACCCTGACTCATTCATTTAGCATTTGTGGGTTTTTTGTGTGTGTGTGTGTGTGTGTGTGTGTGTGTGTGTGTGTGTGTATGTGTGTTTAATGTAGTCAGGGGGTCTAGAATTTATAGTTTAAATTAAGGTGGAAATGATTCATATTATTCCTATTGTCTAGTTTATATTTGTGAATGTTAGCAACTCTCACTGCCTGTCAGAGCCAGAAATCAAAGAACTATGACTAACATGAAAAATCGGAAGCCATTATCCTCAGACAGCCCCCCTGGGTGCACTGACAGTCACCTTTACCAGATAACTAGGAACTGAACCTGTATTATTGTCAAGATTGAACATCTGGACCTGGCCCATAGAGAATGAATTGGGAAAAATGCTATTAAACCACCCTGATTCATTCACAGGTTCAACTCATAGTTTTTTTGCTTTGGGAGTTTCACACAGTATTCACACATAATATTGAGACGGTCATTTTTTAATTTAGTTGTTTCCACTTTAAGTCAAATGATAAGGCAATTCTTTATCTGTGTACTGTGACTACAGTATATTCTGTCCTCATATTTTGAACAGTGTGACAGTTACAGTGACATAATTTCGTCTATTGATGCTTCGATTTGCTTGAGAAATGAACCTTTTTCATTTTTCACCAGGAAGGGGGCTACCAGTGGAGGAAGATGCTATCCTCATCCTGGGCTACTAACTTACCAGCAGCATCATTCAATGTGAAACACTCAAACAAATACACTCTCATTGAGATAGAGCCTTCAGGGAGCACACTGCACACTGAAACAAGACCAGAGAGAGGAAGAGCATTAACCTGCTATTTGTCCTCATCTTTCTCTATTTCTCATCATATCGATTAGATTTGTCTTGTTTTCAAATAGACTGCAAGAGTATTTTAAACTCTGTTTGTAAAACTTCATCCTCAATTAATTTGTATCTTGTATCTATCATTTTTATTACCAAGGTAGAAGTAGAAAGGAGATACACACATTCCAATTTTGAGTGCAGGTGCTGGGCATATCAAGGACAAAATGAAAGAGAAATAAAACCTTCACACTGCATTGCTCCCTTTTGCAGATTTATTACCACCTTGTGACGTTTTCAGACGCTCTTCATCAGACATAGAAAGCATCGCTGTGATGAGCCGTGCAGGCAGGTCACCTGACGGATCACATGACAATCAACACCAATGACACCGCTTAATGTCGCTTGAGTCACCTAAACAGAAATCCCATATCTAGTATTTTTTTTAAAATAGTTTACATTGCACATATGATTGAAAAGTGCAATATGCAGCCCCAGACAAAACATTAAGGCCGTGGTTACACCTGTCGTTTCATGCGATCTCGGTAATCGGAATCTGCTAATCGGAACACACAAGTGGTGCATCTACACTTGACAGTTAAATGCGAGCTCTTTGGCCAGATATGTGTTCGGATTTCCGGTTCCCGTGCAGTATTTAAATAACCATAACAACAATCCCTGAAAATGGTGCTAGGTGTGCGGGAGATTATGCTCCTTTACTTTATGTTAAGAATTGTGTGTAGTCGCGGTAGGGCCCGTACAAGGCATTTGCTATTGTGGAGACAACAGCAGCGGCGCAGAATGTGCTCATTCATTGTCGGGCTGGGGTGCGAAGCGGGGCTGGGCTCGAGCCGCGGCTGGTGGAGCAGTCGCCCCACCGCCCACTTCTCTCTGCCGCTGGAAGGGCGGTCTGCGGCCCGTCTCGCGGGGTCCTCGTCCGCGCTCGTGCGTGGTGCAGCAGGGGTTTTCGCGGGGCAGGTCGGAAGGTCGACCGGTGGAGGGGATCGGGTACGGCGGTCGGCGGCGGTGACTCTGGACGTGCGCCGGGCCCGGGCCCTTCTCGCGGATCTGCCCAGCAGGGAAATGGGCGTGATTTGATGACGTGTCCCCGCTGTATGCGTTTTGAGGTGCCTGATTGCGTCTAGACTATTCAGAGCGCCGAACACAAAGCGAGCTCGTCCACCTCGCGAGGTGGCCTGGCTGATCCGAACACAATGCGAGCACAAAGCGACCTCTGTGCGTCTACACCTGTCACTTCATGCAGCCTGGCGTGATCGGATGACCAAGATTGCATTGAAAAGACAGGTGTAACCACGGCCTCAGTCAGAATATACAACAAATAAATCAATAAACAACAAAAATAAACACAGGAAAATAACTTTATTATTATAATTATATACTGTATACTCTTAATAGAATTTCTCATCATGCTCTTGGAAATGTGCACACACTAGGTACTAAGGCACACACACAAAATAATTATTACGAGAAAATCATGAATAGACAGAGCAGATTAAGTGCCAATAATTGTTTCTAAGTTAATTTGCGTAGTTTTAAATTGTTGCTTAGTTAATTTGCTTAATGTAATTTGTTTATGTGCATCTAAAGCAGCAAATCAAAACAGAGGCCATGTAGGCCATGTATACTAATAGTAATATCACAGTTGCCAAAACAACAGTTAGCACCATTCATCTGTGTTTCATGGATCTTTGTTTTTGTTGTTGAATTTGTGCTTTTGCACATTTCACACTACACTAGCCCACTGTGAGTTGACCAAATGCAAGCTGTGAAAATCAAAACATGTTTGAAATAATGGGGCTTTAACGCCTCTCACACTACCAGACTATCACCCCAAATCTGAGGCAGGATGGCCAATTTGGGCATACAATTAGGCTAAAAGTCATAAAAGGTGACCCTAGCATACATGCTTATTCTATAATGCTGTTTGATATGGCTGCTGTCTGTGTGCTCATTGAAGTACAAACCTTCCAGTTCACTCAATACAAGGGCATCCAGAATTAGCTTGAGCATAGTTTGATATGACAATAACAGGCTGTGGCCAGTCTTACAGCTATATTATATATTTCTATATTCACACTTGTTTATTTCAGAACGCAGCAATTAGCATTATATTACTATCAAAGTCCCCCCTGCAGAATTTTACATTGCTTAGCCATCTAAATGGTACTAGACTAGGCTAAAATTACGCTACACAGGGTTTAAAAGTGAAAGGTTATTATATGTGTACCATCTAATATATCTGAGATGGATTAACTTGTTTCTTGGGGAGACATAAGTCAAACAAATTTGGAAGGGTCTCATTCCTGTCTCTCACCACCACACTTCTGCTGGTGCAGGGCCGTTGGTCTCATCACCACTGAAGCACTCAAGGTAAAGCAGATCTGATGCCCTTCAGCACACTGCTAGTTGGCTGCAGATGGGGCGGTTTGGCTAGGAATCATTGTACAGTCTGATGGCTGTTGGCACAAAAGATCACCTAAGATGCTTCTCATTGTACCTTGGCGTGATGAGAACCAAGGCTGAAGGTGCACTGTAGCTGTGTCAGTTCACCATCTTTACCCTCTGCTACTGCCGCAAATAGCAGTGTGCTAACAGGTAGTCTGTTGCATACATTGAAACCTCCTCAAGTACAAATTTCTTGTACAGTGTCTCTGTGTTGTTGGACCGGTCTAGTTTATTGTTGATGTACTCCCCTAGGTAGGACTGCACCATCTCCACCCCTTACCCTGGATGGTGACAGTGGCTTCTTTTTTTGCTTCTTCAAAACCATTTTGAGCTCCTTTGTCTTACTGATCTTAAGCGGCAAATGGTTTACCTTGCACCACCCGACTAAGCTCTCCACTAGACTACAACACTCGCCCTCACTGATGTAACCCATAATAGAGGAGTCAGTCGAGAACTTTTGGAGAGGCTGAATCTGAAGTCAGAGGTGTAGAGATGGAAAAAGTAAGGTCATAGTACCATTGCCTGGGGTGACCCATGCTATTCTGCAGTGTCCAACACACTGCTCTGGCGGCGGACAAACTGACCTTTCCATGAGGTTTCTGAATCTAGAGTCTATGAGTTGATTTCAATTATTTTGAGATTTGGTCAAAGAATTTGAAATGTTAAAAGGTTGCTGCCAAATTAATTAGGTTGCTGTTCGTTATTAATGGCTTTTTCTAAAAGTAGCTTTTCAGATAAATTTTGTCCATGACAAAATCCTTAGATTGATGTTTTGAAAGTTTAGAAAAGACTCAGTGAAATGTACCAACAAAATGGCATCTTCTTAATCGACAACTCAAATGTACAACTTAAATAATTCAAACAAAGCTCAAAAGTTAAAGCCTACAGCCTGTGGTCCTTTTTCATATGACAGAAAAAGCTTTGTTTATCTATTGTGTGTGACATGGCAGGAAATCAAATGTGGGAAGCCTTTTTTGTGGAAACCTATTGATCTGTTCACAGTAAAAACTGAGCATATAATACTGAGCATAAGACTTATGAGAAGGCATCAGTAACACTAACAACTTATTCCTCTGAAATGTTATGAATGTTTTACCATGGAAAAACAAAATAGCCAACAGGAAAAGTGCAAACAAAACTTATTTTATTATGTTGGGCTTTGGTAAAGTGTAGGTTCGTCGCCACAAGCAGTTCTCTACTGTTGCTTGTATTAAGTATAAGGGCTTTATGTATTTACTAAGAGCATATTGCTCATAGACATACGCTCAGTATAATCCTGTCATATTGACTATTAATTCTCTTTACAAGTGTGCAGATATAAACAGCCATGTATTGCAGATGACTTATGCAGCTCTACACTTTACTGCAGAAACATACCTTGGTCTATTTTTAAATTAAATAACAGTGAGTGGAATATTCTTTTGTGTGACACTACAGTCCACTACTTAAGTATTTGCAGCAGTATCCATTACTATCTATCATTCTGACTTAGGCAGTCTGACTTAGGTAGTACACAGTGTACCAGCTTGACAGCAGTAGAGATGTTTTTGACCAACTATCAGTGTAAGATAAATGTTTGCTATTTTGCACTGGAACATGGAACAAAAGCTTTCTTTTTTTTTGTAATTTCATATTATGTACATTTTTGCTGTAACTTCCACAGCAAAAATGTTCTTGCCACCAGAAACATTTTGTCAGAAATGAGAGCATGAATTGAAAAGATCTTGACCTGTCTTGACCTGTTTCTTTGAATTTGTACTTTGATTGCAAAAATGTAAACATTATCAATAGCTGCTCACAGTGAAAGTGGTTCATCTTCCATTGATACTAATCACACTTTGTCACACTATCACACTATGACATGAATCATATCTGGTCAGAGACCTAGTTTGTCATACACTGCATCAAGCACTCTTGGACTAATGGGGACGTGCCTCTTTGTGGAATAATCTAATAAACAAGGCATAACCCAATATTGTTCGGCTACTTAAAGTAACATTTCTATAATAATGATTAAAAAACCTAATAGATTTAAGGACGATTATATTTAGATTCTTAAAATTTAATTAATTAATGAATGTCATCAACCATAACAACCACATCACTACCAAAGAAATTTGTTATGGTAACCCATATATAATTTATTGCAGTGGGAAACATGGATTCAAGTGGGTATAGCTGTAATACCTTAATACCCCACATACATTACCTTTAGCTAGCAAATGTGCAGATGTTTTCTTATATTAGTAGATCTGTCATATTATGTCAACATCTTATGATTCTGCTGCCATGCTGAAACAAGTAGCTGGAAGAGGAATACAATTCGGTGGCTTTACAATACTGTAATATTGGGGCACTGAGGTTTTCCTTACATGTCACGCCATATATTGGTACTGTGAGAAGCCAGGGTATTCTGTGCATATGAGAGCAGTACTTACACACTGCTAGTGATATCAAGGGAGAGTGTGCTTCTGGAACCCCTGCTGTACGTCAAGAGGCCTGCTCAAGGACTTATGTGATGTCTCTTTTGGGAGGATTGTCTCCTCTTTGCCTGAAATTTTGCAGAATATTTCAATATGTTCTCATACGTAATTTGTATGAGAGCTTATAAAATGGTTATGCGCCTTTGATTTGTACTACACCTACATATTGATTCAAACTGTACCTACGCATGGCCAGCCATATAATCTATCACTGCATTAAAACTAAAAATAGTATTAAATTGCACCTACTTTGGCCCTTAATGTTGCCCAATGTAGGTCAGATGATAAACGGAGCCATACTTTAGTTCCACATGAAATGCCTGTAGGGTATCAACGGGGTGATTTGGGTTAGATCAAAGATCAAATCATAGGTTCTAAGTAACTCAAGTTTCTCACTGAATGCAGTGTAGATATTTCCAGGAATCCCAGAAAAAGATACATACTAATCTGAAAATATGTGCTACTACCTAGACTGCATGTACCTTTTGCATTGCATCTGTAGATTGAGTTTAAGGTGTTAGGAGAGGTGATAATGTGGGAAAGGGAAAAACATCTGCCTTTCCACTCATTGGATTCACACATTTGAGTGTCTCCTACCCACAGGGATGATGATAGAGCAATGTGAGAAAAGCCTGTCTGCCCATTGTGACCCACCAATTGGGTAAATCTTTGTAACTTGTTCACTCTTCGTGTTGTCACCTTAACACAAGAAAGACCATTTTGCTACAATGGTAGAAAAAATAGCCATAGCATAATGTCATGGAAAATTGCCTATGAAGCACTCAGAACTATTTGAAATGATAAATACTTGCACTCTGCGCTAAAATGTACTTTCACATTAATCACACACATCATCTTGTAATTATATTTTTGCTTTGGTGCTTTTGGTATCAAGTTTCAAACCTACTTCAGTACTGCCTACGCCACTGAAAGAATCATTTCAAGCAACAGTATCTCTCTTTAAGTATTGCTCTCTTTCTCACTACGTATAATATACTTAGCTATCCAAATGTCTGCTCTTGTTCACGCTGATGCTAATCCATAATTCTGCTGAAAGACAAAGGGTCTCTGGAGCTTAGATCAAAGGCTAGGCAGTGCTCAATGGGGGCCAGGTGTTTAGGAGACACTGCACAGGGAGGCAGAACACCCATCTCTTTTTCCCATTAAAAAGAGCAATTACAAAGCCCCCTGCTAGCTTATTGTAAGCAAGGATGAAACGGCGATCCTTGTTGTGATTAAACAAATGAATAATGAGTTACCGATGTTGAACAAGTGAGACAGTTTATCAAGATTCTTCAAGACTTAGCCAGGGTTAAAGCTTTGTTGTGGTGTTTGTTTGCAGAAATGTTTGCATTTTAAAAAATCTGGGTGAAGGGCTGATATTTCAAAGACGTATAGATCATCCAGTATCTTCTGTGTACACTTCATCACCCCAAAGCAAATTTCACATCAGAACGACAGTGTATTTGGTCATATGCTGTATACATATTACCATTACATGCCAGATATGACCAATTGTTCAAGGAGTACACTGACTTGGGAAACTGGCTCATTAGCCAACATACCTTTGACATGTTACGACAGGAGTACCACCAAAATCATCTCTTGTGTCTATGGTATATGGTGCACATGTTAACATGTTAGCATACAGTATATGAAGTGCCCGTAGGCAACTAGCATTATCTAAGGTAAGAAGAGAGATCTTTAGTAATCCAGAGCCAATCCTCACATCATATGAATGGTTCACCTACGGGCCAATTTCTCAAAAAGTGTGTGTAGTCCTTTAATACTGTAGTGTATTTGAGTGTAGCGTATTTGTTGAGTAAGGGCTAGTTGTAGTGATAAACTACTAACGTAAATAATCACACTTGGTCCCGCTTTGATAATCACCAGGTTTTATTGGACCAATATATCCCCAACCAAACTACTAAAACCAACCTTTTATTACTCTGAAACCACTCTGAATATGAGCCAGAAATCCTGGTCTCAGGTATTATAATGCTACAGATTTCAACAGATTTATGGTGGATGGATTTATGCCAGAGAGGTTTAAGCTGTATTTAAATTTAATTTGACCAAGGTTAATTGTGTTTCTAAATCAATAGACATTGTTCTGATATTAGATTTAGTGTATGAAATATCCTCAGTATAGCATACTCTCATCTCCAATATTAGATTAGGGGGTAGAATCACAGCCCCAGCACAGTACACACCTCATGGTGTAGGAAATGTATTAACTTCTAATGTCATCAGCAGTCACGATAATATCCAGTCTGAAATATTCTCTTCTCGAGGACATGGAATAATAGGTCACATTAGTTATCCAGCTCTAAGTAGTACCAGTGGGATTTAAATTGTTTTAAATCCACCCATATGTAATATGTAGTGATGGGCAATACCAACATTTTGTATTCGATACCGATACCAATATTTTATGTAGCAATTTTACAGATACAGAGAATTTCTTAAATGAGAATATGATTTTTTTTAAATGATAATGTGATTTTGAATGATAATGTGTGCCAGCAGTGGCCTAGGTCTCACCCCTGTTGCTGTTCATTGGCAGAAACATATGTGCTACAAAAGTACAGAGAAGACACAGGAGTGATGCAACCACCTTTTGGAATACAAATAACATTGAAACTGATGCTTTTCAAAAGGAATCGATACCAAATGAGTATGTGAATCTCGCAATATCGATACTACAGTATCCGACCATCTCTAGTAGTATGATTCAAGCTTTTCTTTCCACTCCAATGCCAGAATGTCACTTCTGAGTGAACTTCCTTTAAAATACTGGAGCCAATATTGGTGGTATAGTGATACAAGAGTGATGAGAACCTGTGGTTAATTTTAAATGTAAACTCTGACATCAAAGGCATTTGCATGCTCAAATCTTCAATTTCCATGCCCTTTTGTGAATGTAATTCCCTTGAACTTCATCTTTTTGTTGCTAATTAGAAATACTCAGTTAAACAGAGAGAGACAGAGAGAATGAAAGAGATTGCCATCAAAAATTGACGTGGTTTCACACTGTTAAGTTACCAACATCTTTGTTCAAATTGCTTGTTTGCCTGAGTTATTATGGTTGTGTGTAGTCCCACAGGGGTACTTATCTCTCCTGGAATTGCATATCTGCACATGATTACAGGTTTCAATCACAGTTTACTGATTCACTGCATATGAAAAAAAGGAAACTGGGCAAAAAGGAAAAAAGGCACACTTTCACACTGTCTTTGATGGTAGCGCTTGCATAAATATGTTCTGCTACGGTTATTGGTTGGAGATTGTGACACTCTCTGCAACCCCATTTGGGTCAACTTTTCCTACATTTCAATGACTTTGCCAAGTGCCCAGTGCACCACAAGGTCTTTGGCATTACTTTGCTTTTTCATGAACAATGTGTACCGTTCTCCCTGGATACATTGGAAATCATTTTAAAAAGGTAGGACAAATTCTCTTGGAAAAGCAAAGGCAAAGTGGGCACTTGGTGTGATTAACTCTACCTCTTGTTTTATTATGGTACAGATCAATAGTGATTTCATAACAGTACGACTCAAGCATTAGCATTTTTTTCATCTGTATTTGCCTAGGGAATGTATGCTGAGCAGGCAATTTCTTCAGCAATGCACTACTTCATGCTCCATTAAAATCAGACCTGTGAGCTGCCGGGCAGCTCCACTGGAGCAGTTGGGAGTTCAGTGCCTTGCTCAAGGGTGCTTTGATAGCAGATGTTGGGGGAGGGTAGAGCATTAGTTGTTCTCGTCCCCTGCCCAGATTGTCTCAGCTTGTTTGGAAATTTGAACTCAGACAAATCCTCCATTCGAAAGCCTGTTTCTCTTACTTCTAAAGAAGCAATAAAGTGCCCTGGAAAGAATAGGCTTATTGTATACCACTTTTGTTCCTACAGAGGGAAAATTGCATCCAAATGAATGTCACCAAAGCCAACAGAATATTTTCTCCTGCAGGATATAGGCTACCTTTCAGATGGAATATCAACAGAAGTGTAATAAAGTACAGTACCATAGTGTGTGTTAATTTGCCTTATTTGAGTTTAGAGATGGAAGCAAATTGAGATCAAGGTGTGTTGTCAATTAGGATATTTTGCAGTCACTAATAGACATAAGGACGTTCTCCACCCACGTGTAGAATCTTTTGTAGAATTAAAGCCTTATGGTGCACTTTCTCAAATTATGCCCCACCTCATTTGAGTTGATTGTATGGATTTGGGCTATTCAGGGTTTCTGAAATGGATTTTGGGCTCTCTGAGAAGATGTGACAAAATGAAACAACTTTCCCTTTACTTATTATTATCTTGCGTCATTGTCCTTAAAGTCATTATCAATCATTCTCTCCAAGTGTGCATTTAAGAGTTTGAATGCAGATGGTTATGTTAGAATAGGGCCTCACATTTGCAGTTTTCATAAGACATTTGTGGTGATGACAAATCCTGATCCTATGAATTGTTACCTTGACAGCAGCCCAAATGATCTGTGTCATGCTTTTATTTAGTCCAGTTTAGGAGTTCTTGGGCTTGATCCCCAATGGATAATCTGCTGTGGGAGACAGATCACTGTTACGTTTTGCATCAAAAGCAGCAGAAAGGTAAATAATGCAATGAACCATGGGAAACAAAATGCAGATGCCTTATTCAGTTTAGGAGCTGGACATACCCATGTCAGGTGTTTGGACATGGAGTCCATTTCTCTGCAGTAACATTCTTTCTGGCTTGAACGAGTTTGTAAAATTCACTTCAATATATATTTGTGATCATTTGTTTTAATTTAAGGTTCAAATACATGAATCAGACCAATTTCACACAAGGAGCAAACTTGACTCAAATAGTAAGCATATGTTTAAGTAGCAATTGTCAGCATTTGATAGTTTGGCTTGCTTCAGTGCAAATAAAACATGAACCCTGGTAGAAGTAAGAGTTTCCCTAAACTAAGCATGAGCAGTTGGTCACACCCCAAATGTCAAATTGATTCCAGAATCTGCACATTGACATCCATTTACCACTTTACTGGCAATTTTCTCAAGTTTAGATTTCAACTCCACATCAGGTCACTATATTTATCACTGGATTCTAAGTAGTTCAAAGTTGCTTTGCATGGGCCCCCACTCTCTGAAACCTAAAACCAGACAGACAGGAGAGGAAATCAACACTCCATCTGCCAATCACACACAATTAAACCAAAATGTCTCCTCTTCCCTGGGGTGATCTCCCACATCCATCAGTGAAAGATCAACAAGGCAAAGAGAAAAACAGAAACAGGAAATGTTAGGAATTCTAATATAGGCTTTGGTTGGTGCTGGATAATAATTTGGCTGTCCATTTGCTTAGCTCTGATGTCATTGCTCTGTTCTGCCCCTCAGCAAACTTATGCATTTCATGGCAGCATTTGAGGCCTATGAATATTTATGCTCCAAAGTAGCTAATGTGATATGAGAAGATTAGGTGCTTTTAGAAATTTCAGACTCAAAGGAATCAATGAGATTCATGTCACTTATGCCCCACAAAATATCTGGACAAGCTCCTCAAATGGAAATTCATATGCAACAATGAACTCAAATGCAACAATACGTTGTTTTTTTTAAATGAATTATGGCACACTAACCAATTACTATAGGATATGGCTCATCTTTGGTATTTCTGCACAACAATATTATAAACTTGCTCAGCCATGTATTTGTTGTGCGAGGTTTTGGCAGACAGAGCAAAGGCAGCATCCTGATGAACAGCTGTCTTAATTTCAAGGTGGGCAAAACTACAAAAATGCAAAAAAAAAAATCTGCACTGAGAAGTCGTTCTAAATAAAAACTGAAATCTTCTAATCCTGCTAATTATTTTTTCAATGACCTGAAAGACCTACTCAAAGCTGATACATGAACGTATTTCATATCAATTTATTGCTATAAAATACTAGAAGTACAGTAGGAAATAAACTGTTGCAAGCAACTTTCCCAATGACTTTCTATGTGTTTTAATAGGGTTCAGTTTGGAGTCCTTGGGCTCAGCTCGCTGTGAAAAATCCCTTCCAATCGAAAGTAGAGCGGTAATCTAAAAAGCAATGAGGAGGGGAGGTAATGAAGTATACCAATACAAAGCAGCTCACTGTGTCTGTAGAATGTAGGTCTCATACTACAGTAATTATCACAATTCATCAACACAGGTTACCTTTAACACAAGGTGTCGTGACAAAAGACACAGTTCTTGAACCTGTTAAACGTATTCTGTATTGGTGCGCCCACTTTTTGATCACATTTTGCAAAATATGGTCAGATGAAAAAAGGTGAGATGAGAGATTGTGGGTATCGATTTTCAGACCCACTTTTCATCAGCATCCCACTACCTCTCATTGAAGCATGAATTTGCTACCCCTAGATAGTTTTTTTTTTTCCTGGAATCCTTATGAATTAAAACGTGAGGTTTTGTCATTTAAAGTCACTGCAAGGAAATTACTTTGTTCTTTTAAGTTACCACCTTGAACAAGAACCAGGAAAAGTAAACAAAGATTGGAAAAAATTATTACATCCAAATGCTTCGGAGTGGCCATTGCACACAGAAAGTAATTGTGGTAATGGCAAAGTGCTCATTAGGGACAAGGAAGGATGCCACACACAGGCCAGGCCTGCCACTAGCGCTCACACAGGGAGTAATTATCCATGAAACACTACTGGATACGTTATTCCTGGACTGGGTTCAGAGACAATCGTCATGCATTCTCCAGATGTCCATAACAAAACAATACACTTGTTCTCTTGCACTTGTGCCAAATAAGGAGATCTGTGTGTATGAAAAATTGCATATGCAAGGTATCCATCAAAAACACTGAAACGTGTTGTAAAAAATCTCTATACTACTATATACTATCCCCTGATGTGCAGCATATGCCTTTCAGTTGCTACACCATTCCATTTCCTAACATCAAAAATCCCTTACGATAAAACCAAGGGTTCTGGCTTAATCAGAGGGGCTCCACACAGGTCAGCATAAGCCTTTAGTCATGCTGAGATTCAAAAGCCCCCCACTGTGGTCTGTAGATTCATGCTGTGAGCATCTATAAATGCGCGCCATTACAGCTAGCAAATATGTAATATCACAGGAGTAATGGAACCTGAGACAGGCCAATTGTTCTCCTCAGTTGAACGTGGCAGACATTGGCCATGGCAGGCACATTAGCACAAATACTATTTTGTTGAATTGGAACTGCTTGACAGGAAAAGGTGCAACACTAACACATTTGTATATGGCGCTGACACCATTCGATTGCATCTGTTCAGCCAGTGAAATTGGGGTATTTTTTTGCATTCCTGTGCCATATCTGTTTAAATTAAACTTGTCACTCTCTGTCAAAATACCAGACTGAACCAGCAATGACTTGACAAGGAAATAAATAATAACTAAGCAGGTTGTGGTCAGCAGAAGCTCTACTTCGTCCTCTCACCAAAAAAAGTTATTACTTTCAAAGAATCAGCAGTGCTAGGCTTAAGTTTTCGGATTAGGTTGTCAGAAAAGTTTTAGTTTTTTCCTAGAGAATCAAGCAGGTAGAGCAGTAACCCATGTAGCCAGCAGGGGCTTTACAGGAGTAGCAAGTGTATGCTTATGTGATTACAGCTGAGGAAGATGAGCCCCTGGTGGTGAACCTCTGTACCTGGACAGCTGTAAAGTTATCTCAAAGCTAATTTCTCCTCTGGAGTGCACATGGGTATCGGCTGAATTAGCAGAGAGATTAGCAGAGAGATTCAGGCCTGAAAGGTGGGTGCAAAAAAGCAGAGCAGACACCAGAAGCAGGTCACCAAATACCGCCAATCCACTGAAAAAAAGCAAAACAATAAGCTGATGACAACATCACACTAACAACAAAAATCAAGAAGACCCAAGGACACCTGCTTAGGACTAGCCATGATTTTAGTGTTGAAGTGCATGGCAGTCATTACATTACAGTCTGCTTCTATTCAAAGTGACTTACAAAGGTACTTGAGACTATGTGGGGGCTCAAACTGACAACCCTGAGACTGAGAGTCTACCGAGTGAGCTGTCCGGGCCGGACAGTCACACTTCAATTCACATGCACCCAACCCCCACACACAAAAAGCATCAACAAAAGCTCTCTCACACACACACACACACACACACACACACACACACACACACACACACACACACAATCACATCCAACAATCAAGTGCCATATTAAAGAGGACATACGCACTCGTCAACCCTGACAGTTAGATTGCACTATTGTCAAAAGACTAATTCCCTTTAGAAATGAACAAAACAAAGACAGGAAGACAGAACTCACACTACTCAACTTACACTACTCTTAGGGATCTCGTTGTCATTTTGAACTGGAAAAGCTCAAACCTTTTTTTTTTAAAACTTGCCCTGTATTCAGAAAAACTTGACATATTTTACACATAAGGATCTCTTATGACTGGTCAGCCAAGACCTGCCTACAGCAGAAACAGTAGACCCTACAATAAAATGTAAATTAATCGGCCATATAAACAGTGATTACCTCTTCCCTGTATTAGTATGCTTTATAGCTTATGATACTAATTGACTAGCAGCTCAGTATTATAACATCACAGACCAAAATGTGACTGCCACACCACATTGATTATCGATTAGTAATTATTAATCACCTTGCCTACCTTGCCTTATACATTTTTGACTTCTTGAGGATTTATGTGGTACAATAACATTGTGCTGTGACACAGACCCTGTGTCTAGCTACAAGCTAAAACCAAGCCATGGAAGAAGAGTCAGAATTGACAAGTTTAACAATAATGTCCGTAATATGTATCATCTATGTATAATATCTGAGACATTCACAAAATGCTTGCTGCAAAGGCAAAAAGGTTTATGGAGTAGCCACTGATTTCTCCAACTAACTTTAGCCACTAGCCAAAGGTCATGTCTCTGTGGGGGAAAAGATGAAATTTCTCCAAATCCTTTCCAACACAGTTATTAAAACTGACCACATACATATAACAGGCATGTTAGCCAAGTGACGAAAATACAAGGCATCAGCCGGTCTCACGGTAGTTGCAAACCAGACGTGATTTCACAAGGGAAACAATTTGCCTCCATTCATTGTCTATGAGAAGCAAATTAACATAACAGGATAGGGGGTGACATGAACCAAGCCAACCATGTAATGTTAAAATTCAAAAATATATATTATGCAAATGAGCACAATGATCATGGCTTGAGAACCAGTCACATTCGGGCAAAAAGCTGGAGATTGTTGGTCTTCCTCGTGTATAACATTACCAGAAGTAACCTAAAATACCTTGCCTGCTTGCTGTAGCTCTGGTTGCAAGTAATGTTAACAAGTAATGTTAGCTAGCTAACCTATCACATCCAAATAGCTGTAGCCACTGCTTGCTAGCTCACTAGAGTAAAGCGCAGCAAACACAACAACTCACGTGGATGACGCCCTCCCACTTGGACCCACCCTTGGTGCTGCCCTACACTGCCTACCCCTCAGGGGGGATCCCCAAGCATCTGGGATAATTGAGGGATTAGGGAAAGGACAACAGGACAAGACAAAATAGAAGAGCGTGGGGTATAGGTTCTCACTTTCCAGCACTGCCGAGAACCAAATCGCCACAAAAATAAAATTATAGAAACAAAAGCCTCCGGTGGCCTGGACGCAGGTATTGTGCATCCCCTCTGGAACGCAACTCGGCATCGTCATAAATGGGTCTGCCTCTGAAGACTACCTGGAACAATCCTGTCAACACAGCTCCTACTGGTACAGCTCCCAGTAGGTTTATGAACAAACAGTATAATAATCTAAAGAGGGCTAGGATGAAAGTGAAGCCAAGTAAGTCAAGGAGTAGCTCTATTGTTAAGGGGAAAGTGGCAGACAAAAAGTTTTTTATAGATGACAAAGTGGTGCCAACAGTGTAAGAGAAAGGAAGATGGTATGACTCAAGCCTCACTGATAGGGGTCAATTTCAGGAGTTGAGGCAGGAAGGCATTACAGGTATAGACAATCCTGGGCTTCCAGGAAAGTTAATTGTGATGCCTGCAATATGGATTGTTGCCTCGGCTGATGTGTATGTATGCTGATGTGTATGTGTATGTATGTGTATGTGTATGAGGTTCCCCGGTCAAAGGTAGAAAAGCTAGAAAGGTTGGTTAGCTCATTCATTAGGAAGTGGCTTGCAGCCCCACACTGTTGAAGCAGCATGGCTTTGTATGGGAAAGGCATTTTAGAATTACTGTTATCTAGCCTGACAGAGGAGTACCGAAGGCATGCCAAGATAAGATTGGAAATGACTCTGACTGAGTCAAAGGGTCTAATGGTTAGGAGTATAGAGCCCACAGTTAAAACATGGCAGAAGTGGAACCCAAAAGAGGCAGTGAAGCAAACACAGGCAGCACTTAGATATAGAAACATTGTAGGCCAGGTGCAGTGTGGGTGAGGGGGTTTAGGGCTTTGTGAAGGGTGTAGTAGTGTGTGGAGTAGAGCAACGCCATTAGAAAAAAGGAAAATGGTAGTTGAAGAGATTCATCATCAGGTGGAGGCAATAAGGTGTGCGAGGGAAGTTTCTCGAGCAAAACAAGGACATTGTGTGAATTGGGGTAGTGCAGAAAAGAGAAGACTGGGGTGGAGAGAGTATGGAGGCAAATTTATTATAGGGGCAACCTATGATGTGACATATAGTGTCAGGATGTAAACTTTTGGATTCGCAAGCAAAACTTTTGGATTCGCAAGCAAAACTTCTGGATTCGCAAACAAAAGTTTTGGATTTGCAAACAAAAGTTTTTGATTCACATTAATACATTTTTAATCACAAATTTATTTTACTTGCAATAAATAACTTTTTGATTGCAGTGCCCTGTGCCCTAATACAGGTGGTATTACATGAAAAGTGGCACTGCACAAGAGCCTGAAAATCGTTTTGTATTGAATAACTGTTTTGCATGGATAGGACAACACAATTTTGTTCTACTAAATAAAAAACATCACATAGGCATTAATTATTAATTTAACTTGTTTTATTTTCAATACAAACATTGCAGTGTGTGTGTGTGTGTGTGTGTGTGTGTGTATGTGTGTTCTCTGCACTCCATGTTCTGAGCTTGAAATCTGTGTCTGTTCATGTGGGTTAACTGCACTGTCACACGGGACCCACCGCTCTGGATTGTGAAATATCTAAAAATATAAATACACTAAAGATTAGTCCCTGTTATTTCATCATCAAGAGTGTTCATAGTGAAACGATCTGCTGTGTCTGACTGTCCCCTTTTCATTCTTTATTTTTTTCCACTAAATTCTAAAAAATGAATACAAACTATTAAGTCACTAATTTATCCATTAATTTTAGCTACACAAAGCTACATTTGATAGCTATGGTTTGGTCTGATTAAAGGCAGAATCATTCAATTGTGAATCCGTTTTTAGATATGCAAATAGAGCGAATACCTTGTATGACTCAGGGGCTTAATTTCTCTCACCACACCCCAAAATAACGTTGTTTTGTTCCAATACAAACGTAACGGTATAGACCATTCTACAGCTTAAAATTTCCAATGTCATTGGTCAGATTGCTAAATTAACATTCTCAAACACCACATTTCAGTGTCACTTTATTGTATTGTATTTGGGAAAAGTGATTGTGCCTTCAATCTTTAAAACAACAGCAAGAACCGATAAAGTAATGTTTGTCTATTTTCTATTTATGTGGTGGTGCTGCTGAATAACATGGGAAAGTCAGCTATTCACTCGTCTGCCGAAGTTACGTTAGCTAAGCTAACTAACTAGCTACATAATATTATAATGGGACTCTTGGGAGACTGTAAAGCCGTTATACCTGCGAGGGTCGTCTTTACTAGGGCAATCGAGGCTTCAGTAGCCTTCAGTAGATTGGGGGGGCAATCATATTTCAGGGGGGTGCCACCCCGTGCCACCCCTTTAGACACGCCCCTGGCGTTTGTGCAGGCTTGATACAAGGCGGAGTGGGCGGAGATTGGAGAATGAAGGTAGATTTGTTTGAACAGTTAACTGTGCCAACGGAGATTGTAAGCACTAGTTTAAGAGCAGAATTGCTGTTGTGTTTTTTTGTATTGAGCTTACTGTCGCCTGGGAAGACCAAGTTGACGAGGCAAACGATGGGAAGAGATTTAGATATGCAGAACTGGCAGCAGAGGCAACCAATTCCACATCCATTCATTTTCCACGAGAAGTAAGCAATTTGCTGTGCAGTGCATGCTGGGATTGCAGTGCAAACGAAGCACACGACATTGGGAAAAGAGTGGGACAAAGGTTTAATCTAGTTATGAATCCTCTCTTATCTGAATGTTATCTTTCATAAGGTTACGCTAACTGTACAAAGCAAACATTGAACATCAAAATGTATGGGTAGGTCAAAAGGGGGCTTCACCGTCAGGCATTAAACAACATTTTAAAGATTTGGAAAGCGACCAGACTGACTTTTTGTCAGAATGTATAACATGGTCTGCTATTGAATGTGTTGTACATAGGCCGTGAAATGACTAATTACTAAAGATTTCAACTAAATGGATGTTCAATGCCAGGGTTTCCTCAGTTTGAATATAAATTAAGCATATTTTCCATTTCCATGCTGACAGAATTCTGCTCTCAGTCTTCGCTGCATGATGCAGAGATTTAATGTAACATCATAATTCATGGACCTGTCTTTGTCCAACACAGGTTGTTACGCTGATTGACTCATCTTTGAGAATGAGAAAGACCCATTTCGTAAAATCACTTGAGGATAAAACTTTCCCATTAAAATAAGGATTTCTCAGAAATTTTCTTCTTCTACCATCCATGAAGGGTACATATATAAAATGGACATAATGTACACAAACCACAGAAGCGTAGATCAGAGCCCTCAAAATTATGCAATTAGGGAGGAAGCGACATCGCTCAGCCTCCCCCTGATGAAGTTTTTCATCATACATAAGCTAAAAGCCTGGATCTTTTTGAGGCATTCATGAAACGGCAATGACATTGTAGGCATAGGAAGAATCTGCAGACCTGAGCTACAGCTAAATTATATTGTATTTTCTTTTTCTTCAAGGTAATGGCTGTAACAGCATAAACATCAAATCATTGTCTTCTTAAAAATTATTAGAAATTATTTGGCATTGCTCCTTACTAGCGTTTGTTTTCCATTTAGACTACAGAATGAACAAAAGGGATGTTGAGGGCCGGGCCCAGGGATCTCAGATAATACTCAGGCTTCTACAGGATTAAAAGGTCTATGATATAGCCAGGGGCCAGACACCGCTGTGCCTTAAAATTTATCAGTGAAATCTTTAAAATTAGTTCCTGAACTAAACAGGAAACCAGTGCATGGAGGCTGAAAAGAGGTTATGTAATCACATCTCCTAGTTCTGGTAAAAAGCCTTGTTGCAGCATTTTTGAGAAAGAGTTAAACCTGAGTAGAGTGAGATAATCTAAACAAGAAGAAATAAAGCATACATAGATTAATTTCTCCATTTACACACAGGATTAAAAAACTCTTATACTAGGATCTGGATCAAATGTCAAATAAATTCACTTCAAATTCAGTTGACTTGACATTAGCAGGCAGATCACAACTAGTATTATGAATCAACTTTATGGGACAGGGAGTAAGGCATTTTTATGATGGTTGTGCGGCATTTTAGGGTAGCTAAGCTGCTCTGACCTCTGTGTTTTAAGGGCAGGCATAGCTAGGTATAGGTTGCGTAACAATAAAAGTAAAAAGTAGTATTGTACCATGATCTGGTTAAATGGGGCCATGAATGAAGAGGGAAAATAGGGCCCATAAAGACCAATGGAGCTACACAAGGAGATAAATGAAACGCTTTCAGTGTCAGTAACATCTTCCCCGTTTTTTAGGCAAATTGGCACAGGTTGGTCAAAATGATAGTTTATTGTATTGAGTTCCACACACATATGAAATGACTTTTAACAATGTCAAGTAGTTGCTAATCCTAAAAGATTAGCCTGTGAGGGCAGCCTGAGAACTGACTGATGTGAAATAGTGTCTCCTATTAAATTCCAAATAGCTCATACACCAGAATTTTCAACACAGAAATCCAGCCTTGGATGTCTACTGAAAAATAAGTCAAATACTCATCACACATCAAATACATTGTATTGAACAAGACTTTAGAATTGTGGCAATTATTTGCAATAATATCAGCGAAAATGCCACTCTTGCATCACCTATGTTGCCTTCTGAAACTTTGATTAAGGTTGGAGATGTGGAAGTGGGCAGATGCTGTAAGTTACTATTGCATTAAATACTTACTAATTCAAGGGTTTGTCCCTTGAGGTGTAGGCCTTAGGTGTAGAAAGAACTCGGCCTGAGATTAAACAATTCACGGTTTATAAAATCTGTATAGTTGTAAACAGGCCTAGATTCAATTAAATTGCATGTGTGCAGTAGAATGACAACACACATGGGGTCCCCAAGTATTAGAACTATATTTGCCATATTTGGGAATACAAATGCACAGATGGTCAGAAAATTCTTGAAATAAATTCCCTATTCATATCCAGTTTATATCCAAAGACATTGAGTTGAGGGACTCAGTTATCAATTAGAAACATTTTCAAAAGAGAAAGGAGATCATTTGTATTAATTTTTCCATTCATTCGTAATTTTGTTTTTTCATTCCATATATGCTATTCTGCTACCAAAGCAGATAGTCAGGGTTGGTGGAAATTGTTGGTGAAATTGGATGTCTTCACCTTATCCTTCCTGGTTGAAGAAGAAAAGTAAGACTTGCCCCTCTCACGTGAACTGAGTACTGATGCAGAACTGTAAGTGGAGGGCAATGGGCCAGTGTGTTTTCTTCCCTTGCAGCCTTCATGAAATGCAGCTTTACTTGCAGCGATCTGTGGTCTCCAAAGCATTCAGTGGTAGCATATGGCTTGGTGTTGTTAAAGCATAAGGAGAGTTGTGCATTTTCTTGAAGCATTGGAGAGATGTGTTCAATTTGAGAAATGTAGAATGTCAATAAATAAATAAATCTATCAATCTAGTAGCTAGGGCTAACGAGGTAACTCTCCTGCTATGTATCTCCCTCTTCCTCTCCATATTGTGCTCATATGGGTTTGTTTTTTTTACAAATATGCTTTTATAAACGTTTATATGATTTGCAATTCAAATATCGCTTACCTAACAGATGTTTCTTAATGTTTTGTACTCCATAGCAATTGGCATTTCAAGATGTTCATTTCATATTGCAAATGGTTGTATTGTGCTCTTTGAGTGTGTAGGATAGCATCTAGGATAGCATGATATCCATGGTAAAAAAACAGAGGTAGCTCTAAAGGCAAGGGTTATATACTAGGCGGTGTATAAATTGCAGGCTAATCTATGGATGCTGGGAGGAGGAAGTGTGCCATTTTGGCACGGCATTGGGTGCTAGTGGGCCACAGTAGGGCTTCAAATTTGTACTGTGGTGTATTATATAAAATAATGGTTTTGTGTACACACATGGATGGCTTAATACAATTAATGTTGTGGTCTGTTTTTGCTAAGGCTCTTCCTATTTGTTCCTTTCAAAACTGAAAATGAAATAAATAAATAGTCCCACCAGTAAAACTAGCCCATCTGGGCCTGTTGTTTTCATCTTTGGTTGTTTATTTACAGTACAGTGAACTGCTACTGGGATAAAAGCAGCTCTCCTTTCACCTCCGTAGTTTGGGTGGGAGATGGTCCTGGGGACTGCTTTTACTCTTGCAGCCAGCATCAAGTGTTTATACCTTGGCCTGCTGGCTCAAAAGCGTCTAACTTTTACCTGAGTGAACTTCACTGAGGTTTGTGACTGTTGCTGTGGGTGTTCTGTGAGGTACAGGATGAGTCAGAACCAACTACAAGGGCTCTACAAGGCCACTTTCCCATTGGCAGGTCCGGGGGCATAAAGCCACATCAGTCCTTTCCACAGGAGGTGGGGTCTGGAAAGCAACAAGCACAGTAACGAGGAGGTCGTTAGCTGAGGGCTGAGGGAAGCGTGGGCGGATGGATGGGTGGATGTGAGTTGGGCTGGGAAATTGATATGGAACTCTTTTTACTTTGTAAACCTGGGAGTGCTGAAACTCTACCCAAATCCTATTTACTTTATAAAGGATATATGAAGATGCCAGTATCAATAACATTCAGTGAATTAGGAAAAAAAATTTAAGAAAAGAAAAATACATTTTCCATCTTTCCCCATGGAAATTACATTCATACCTGCCTAAAAACTATTCTCTACATCCTCTCAAACATTTCATTAGAATATCCACTTCAACAAAATCTTGTTTCTTTTTTTAAATCGAGTTTTTGCTCGCTCCACCAGCCTATCGGTGCCATAAGTAATATCTGTTATTTTACCTCCAACCCCAAAACCTTCTTCCATTAAGTGCTACCTCTTCATTTTCAGTCACAATGGAGTCCTAAATAGAGACTTGAGTAGGAGGTAGAGGATGGGCAGACTGAAAAAGGTATGGGCCCCCTCCCCCAGGGTTCATTAGTTTTGTCTGAAAGTCAGGTTTGAGGGCATATAAACTGGCGAATCAAGCACACTCAATATGGAGGGCAGCAAATGACTCCCCATCTGTTGATGCTATAGCGGGATGAGAGTAAGAGGTGAAGGGCTGCAGAGCTATGGGCAGGGTTGATTCACGAGAGAGCAAACAAACAAAACAAAAGTGGAGTAGAAGAGATCAGATCCAATGAAGTGTACTCATGACCAGAAAGAAGGATTTTAGGGCATAATAACAGCAACGGCCATCATTTATCCAAATGGCAAACATTTCACCATTGCAGTTGCCTGTCAATGTGGGAAACAGCAAGTCAACATGCTGTAAAGGGATGCAGTGAATTTGAAACAGAGGCAGTGATTGGCGCTGACATTTTGACACCTGTCAGTCAAGGTACATGCCATGCCATTTAGCTGCCAGATAGCGTTAGGTACACGAAAGGCCAACACCTCCTCATTGGTGGAGGAGTAACAGAAACACACTCACACGCACAAACACAGAGAGCAAAGGCAAAATCAGTGCCAAACCATGCAGAGATGAAGGGAAACATACAGAATCTGTTTTTTCATGTCTTTTCAATGACGTTTCTGCAAGCTTGGGATTAATCACTGGGATTTGACCTTTTTATGCTTTTCATGCTGGTGGGTACATAGTGCAGGCTGGTTTGAAATGTTTTCCGTTTTGTTTTGTTAATGAACTCATTAATCATATTTGATTGAAATTATTGAGTCTGGATGGTTGAGGATTTGTTCCTTTATCAAACATGTTCTCAACACTACGTAATTTGCCTTGGCCTATTGAATGCTGCCATACATGAGCAGCGCCCTCCTCCTCCACTCACACACACACACACACACACACACAAACAGTGCGCTCCTCCATCCACCCTTCACAGACACACACACACACACACACACACACACATGAGCAGTGCCCACCTCCACCCACTCAATGGGTATGGCAGCAGTGATTATTGTGAATGTGGTTACAGTAGGGACTCAACCTTTGTATTTGTATGGGGAGTATTCCTGTTTATTGATTTTCTCTCCTAACCAAAGCCCTGTAAAAGGTGAAAGCAACATATCAGTGATTACTGATTAGGCCGACTCAAATGTGGAGCTCTCTGCTCCTGAGAGGCTGTCAGTTTCCCTTCCCTGCTCCATCCTTTTATTCCTGCCTGTCGGCCAGCAGACTGGACAGAAGGTCAGAGAGTTGTTCTGTGCCAAAACTCAGAGGATTTTGCCCCCCTCCCCTTTTTTTTTCTCGTTTCCCCTCTCAGATATGCAGATTCTGGACCTCCTAATGAGAGTATGTTACTCCCAGATACCATCTGTTCTGCTTGCACACTGTATGAGAAAATAAAGAACATGTGACATCTTTCCAATGAGGCTGATTAATCAAAGTCATGGGGTAGTTGCCCTTTAGAGAAAGCTTGTCACCGCCTGTGTACAATACGTTTCCTGTGTCCAAAAAAGTGAATGTGGATCATGGATATGGAACAACTTGGGTTCTTTTATATGTAGGGATAAACATAAACATTGGTGGTCCAGACTCTGACATGGTGTCTTCACTGTGCGGCCACTGACCCGACCAAAACTTTGCAATGAAAGAGATTGCAAAAAACGAGAGTAACTTTAATCAGTGTATCATCAAATAGAGGAAGCTTATTGTTTGAGTAATGAAAGACATCACAGGGATTATCAGAGGGATCAGACTAATAACGCAGGCACGACTCTATTGTTGGCCCCTGTCTTTTGAACCTTGCCATGCTATAAATATGCAAAGCTCTTTTTCATTTCTCTGCCTGTGACATGCAGTGATCACACACACACACACACACACACACACACACACACACACACACACACACACGCACACAAACAATATTTCCTGTGATAACTGGAATACCTCTATTCAGAAGCTAGTGTTTCATATGATAGAAACTAGTTTTCAATGGAGAAATACAACAGCTCAAGTTATGAGAGCGTGTCTTACTATACAGTAAGTCTTGGGTCTGAGTTTTGGTATATGATCTCTATCTGTATTTGTGTGTACATTCTAATCAAAAAACAATAGATGCTGTGTCGCCCACCAAAAAATGTTTCCATTTCAAACAAATCTCAGCAACCATTCTGCGGTCCCTGTCTGGATGGACATGTCTGGGTGTTCAGTGCACACCAGTGATATTCCAATCAAATCTTGTCCTGTCTGAGGCCATGAATATCCTTTCATTCCCGAATAAGAAGTGACAACTGAGAGTGCTGCTCTGGTAGGCCAATCAGAGAACAGCACAGAGATATTTTACAGTGATTACCAGGACATATGCAGGATCAGAAACAGGGCAGGAGCATCAGGAAGAGAACTGTGAAAAAACAACAAGCATCTTACCTGCTTGTGTACAGCAGACACGATGGGAAACTGTTTTCAGAAGTACAGGCTGCTATGGTTATGGACGTATTAAGAAACTAGTGGACATGGCCAAGCTGTTACATGTACAAATGTTACATGGAAAATATGTAAGCTAATAATTGTGACCAATTCATAACCATGTGTGGTGTGTGGTGTGATGTGTGTTTCTTATAACATACATCGGAAAAAAAGGAGATTTTTCCTCAGATGTCAAAGATGTCAAGTACATTTTCTTGTAAATAAATGTCAGAGGTGCTATAGTGTTTGTCACCAATCGATATAACACAATAGTGATTCATTCTCTGGCACACAGGAAGTGATTCGTACATTTGCGACCTGAATTTGCCTCTTGATGCCCATGGCACCATGGCAACAGCACTGTGGGAAAAAGAAAAAGAAAAAGAAAATGGCCACTGAAAAATATGTCTGAAAAGAAATGTCTGAAAAAAATGTTTAAAGGACATTTGCAGACATTGCTTTCTCTGTAGGGCAAATGAGCACCCACACATAGTACTTTATTTGTTTTTGTAGTTAAGCATCTAACCTTGTTCTTTTAGCTCCTGACTGCAGGGCTTCCGACTTTGGTGGACACCTGACCTCAAGTTGTATCATTGTCTTCTATAAGGCCAAATGTGACTCATTTGTGGGATCCCCAGGGCTGTTTTTAAATCAGTTTTTAAATCAGTAAAAGTACAGATTCATCTACTGGCTACAGCTCTTGTTGAGTTCAGCTTGTGACCGAGAAAGCATGAGAAAAGAAAAAGGAAAACAAAAACAAAAACAACTCCAGGGGTGGAAAAGGAGACCTTTAATCTCAGTGGGACTACCTGGTTAAAATGAAGAGTACATGAAGAGAGTAAAAAGAAGCGCTCACTTCATGAATAGTATATTTTTTCATAATATGAATGAACAGTGAGTGAACAGTTGTAGCACCTTTGAGGCATTCAGATAATCGCTGCTGCTGTACAGATCTGAGTGCCTCAGTAAATAATTAATCTGGTATCAATATCTCTTGTGTTGCCATCTTTAAAAATGATAGCAGTAATGTGCGTTACATTAATCATCCATCCCTGCTTTATGTTTCTCCCCCTTCCTCTCCTTTCCACATCTAGAGACTGTATGGGGAGTTTAACCCTCTTAGCAGGCTGTGGTTACCCCTAGCAACCCCTGGCAAATGGTTCCTCAAGCAAGGTCAAAAGTAAGCACACTAAAATCGTGCTCAGGGTGCTTGTTTAAAGGTTGTTACATTGATTCATGATTCCATTGCTGTCTGTTTTGCTACATGAATCCATTGCACTGAATGAAATTTATTTTCTTCATTGTTTGAACAAAGTTGTAACAGTCTTTTTTTGTTAGTTTGTTTTGTTTTGCTTTTTGCCGTGTTGAATACTGCAGTGGAAAATGTATTGACATCAGACTTCTACCAGACAGCTCAACAGGTAGAATGGGCAGTATTGATCCTCGAATATAGTACCCAATGCACAATGAAACATCATAAAACATGTACAGTTCTGGGAACTCCAAACACTATTATCTCTCTCTCTCTCTCTCTCTCTCTCTCTCTCTCTCTCTCTCTCTCTGTGTGTGTGTGTGTGTGTGTGTGTGTGTGTTTCTCTCTTACTCCGACACATTCTCTGATTCATTGTTAAGGGTGTGATTACAAACCTGGTTTGTCAAGGGTCTAGTGCTTCCTATTCTAACTTAACTATGTACCATTAGTCTACAGCTGAACCAGCTCTGATAGCAGAGTTCAATTTCTCTCACTTCCACTCTCTTTCACTGTGCAGGCCTGGAGCAAAGAATTTTCCTCTTTTAATGTGTCCTCTATGGTTTTATTGGCGAGACTTTTGAAATCAAACTATTGATACTAGCACAACAGATAGACACGTAGATGGAAAGAAAAAAAGAAGGAGCTTTGTTGACCTTTTGTTGAGTATATCCTTAGTCAAAAAGCCTTTTGCTAATCCAATAGGAAAATCCTTTAAGAATCCAATCAGAATCCATCCTACTTCGGAATAAATCTTAAAGGACTTAAAGGAGTAGATCCACAATAGGATTGCAAAAGAATACCTGAATATTATTGGACTCAAAAAATCGTGATTGACATTTTTGAGTCCAATAATATTCAGGTAGAAGTCCTGTAAAGCTTTCAGAATCCCTCTGGATTAAGCATACAACTTTTTGAATAAAACGTCTTAAAGGGAAAAATACAGGCACAGATGTTTTTTGTGGAACTATATGATGTCATGTTTAAGATCTATGTCCTTGAATTTAACAAAGTTGTAATAATCACATAGGGCCCGATTCAGTAGGGCCAGATTTGCAGTGGTGCTCTGATTCCACCCCTGGAGTTGTGCGCATATAAATTACTGTCTAAACAACATTGACATTTGCAAACCCAAACTCTGTTCTGTAAATCCAGAAATGGGATTGCAAAACACATTTTGCAAGTACAATCCTCTTGATGGAACTACACATCATCATTTACGTCTTTAAACCTCTAGGTTGAAATTTTTAGGGCACTTTTAGCTTACATTATTCAATATTCAATATTGAACTAAAGGACCTACTTAAAAATGTGTAATAATAAGGAAGAAAAAAGAAAACTATGTTATACTATGTAATAAATAAATTAGGCTTTAGTGATGTGATTTCATATGAAGCTCAAGAGGATAATTGGTCTGAATTGGACAAGTTGAACAGGTTCAACAAAATTACCAAAAAGTTATACTTTGTAATGTAAATTGCTTTTCAATCCCTGTCATCCACTGCTAAAAGGAAGTCATGGGTCACTCTCAGTAGAGCATTCTCTGTGCTATGCTCTAAAATCTGATTTCACTTTTTCAAACATTTTATTTTGAGTCATGATTTTCCTTTTCTTCTTCTTCTAGACATACAGGACTTCCTCCTGTCATGAAAAATGGTGGCAGTAGTGGAATCTATAGAGGAAGGTTTTGAATGTATTTATGCTGGATTTTTGTTTTTCTAAATCAGGAAGTAAAACATTTTAAAATCTTATACTGTTGTATATGGGGAACCAGTGATTTCCAAAAAATTTTCATTATCCTGTACGAAGGCATTTCACTAAACACAGCGGTTGGGGGGTAATTCATTAATTACATAAGGTCACCACATCATTTGTCTCATTTGTATAGGGCTTATGACAATAGTTCTGATTAAAATATTACCCTTTGATTAATAGGTTAAATGTAGCAAGGGGATGAGTTAAGCAATTTAAAGCTAGATTAAAGAAACAACATTTCCATATTTGGAAATGTATCATATGCACATTGTAATGTAGTGATGGATTTGTTTAATTTGTTTTTGCACTCT
Source organism: Hoplostethus mediterraneus (assembly GCA_034670385.1). Taxonomy (NCBI): domain Eukaryota; kingdom Metazoa; phylum Chordata; class Actinopteri; order Trachichthyiformes; family Trachichthyidae; genus Hoplostethus; species Hoplostethus mediterraneus. The sequence goes on along the minus strand of JAXDDW010000003.1, from coordinate 13,018,038 downwards.
TGAAAATTTGATTTTACCTTTCATTAAAGGCCACAGAATATTGTAGAAATGTATATTTCTAACTGCAGATCTTTGACAGGTGACCCATGAATTATGTTTTTTGTGGAAAGCTGAGGGGACGACTGAATTGTGGGTGATAAAGGGACATTTTTTCAAATACACAGAGCAAACCATTTAATCTTTTTGTGCCTTTACAGTAGACAATATTTGTTGTCAACCAAAATTAGGGACAGTGTCCACTGTGGATAAGAATGAAGGTAATAATGAAAGGGAGAATAATCCATGCATCATCTGGAAACCTGCTTGTCACATTTGAAACATGAAGCTCATTTACTCGAAAGGGCAATATTGTAATGGGAGATGAAAGTGTTATGAATGCAAGCCCAGCTTGCTTCTCTTGTATGCTTAGGAAAAGAGAGATTTATATCCTTCCTGTGAAGCTTTCAGACAAATCATATACTTGGCTATTTTTTTTTCTTAAGACTGTCATGCTTTCAGTAAGATTGACTGCTACATGCTACATTGACTTGCATTTATTTTACTATATAAATTATTCTTCCAATCAGACTCTATGTCATGTTCATCTGCCCATCCATCCATTTACATTACCATGGTATTGCACAGTGCAAATATAGAATTGTTTATTCGTGCCTGACCAATAGCCCTATGGCAAAGCATGTGGTCTGACAGTTTTGGCACACTCTCACATCTAATAATGTAACTTAATTTAATGAGCCAATAAGTATAATAAAAACAGAATAATGTTGAGTAGGTTGAGACCACCACCCACCCCCATAGGCACATACAGCTAGTGTCCAGGACCAGACACCAGCCTTTAACACTGCACTGTTGGTAATGGAGAAATGATCAGTAGATTAACTCATGCAAAGCCTTTCCCAGATTACAGGTTAAGGGATACACCAATATATTGGTAAACTAGCTCTTTGACCAAGCTAACTGTTGTACAAGACACATTTGCTAATGATATAGCACACTGTTTCCAAATGGATGGTAATTGCTAATTAGCACCATCTTAAAAATGGGGAAACAACAACTCAGAGATATGATAGTTTTTCATTCATTAGTCTGTAAATTTTCTGTATAACTCAAAGAAATTAAATAATATAAATGAATCCAGTCTGAGGATGCAGTGATTTTTGTGGTCTCAAAACCACCTGTGGACAGAAAGGAGTTGAATTACAGAGATGTATGTAACTGTAACAAGCAAATCCTAAAGGTTCCAAAGAGTGCACTGTCACATTATCTAATTCACCAATTTCCTTAACCTATCATGAAGGATGACTATACAGCCAGCTTTGGAGTCTAGTTCCCTTTGTTTTAAATAATGCTAACTAGTATTGTCCACCAAACAAGCTCATGCATTGGCAAGATTTATACTGGAGGCACAGCAGCAAAATTGGGACCAATATTCTGATTTCATAAAAGGTGGGTTGATCAATGAGCTTAATTGTCAAAATGTCAAAGTGTACCCTCTTAACCTCACAAGCAAGTAGTAAAAGAAGCAGCTGAAAAGCAAGATCACACAGAGACAGAAGCAGTTTTCGCTGCCAAACACATACGGTGACACGCACAGACTTCCAGGTGTAAGATTGTGTTGCCATGGCGATTCTTCAAAAGGAAAGGCTTTCCTGTTGTTTCAAAGGGAACATGCTGATATGCTGGCTCTGGATTGATGGGTAGATGGACTATGAAACACTTCACAATCACATAATAGCAATTTTCAAGGGAGATCTCAGATCACTCCGCCTGTTTGTCCCTCTCTCCCACCATCCCTCCATCCATCCATTGTGTCCTTCCATCCAACCATCTATCCATTCATCCATCACTTTAATACTCACCTAACTCTGCATATGAAACAAGAATGGCCTATTTTGTATCAACGGCCCATTCTCAACACCAGACCTCTTTGTCAGAGCTGACAGTCTTGTAGTGTGTGAGCACAAAAAACAGAGTGGAAGTAGATAGAATGAAAATTATTGTTAAAGGGAGACATAGAGATGTGTCCTGCAATGTCTATAGCCTTAGGAATAGAACTCTTAATTGGGCCACCTTCCATAATGGACAGGTCATTAAAGGGCAGCAGAAGTGCACAGAAGCCTAAATATATTCACTTTTTCCAAGTAACACAGTATCATTTTCAGAGAGAGGGGGGGCAAGGAGAGAGCAAGATGGAGAGAGTCCATGACAGACAAAGAGAGATGGATACACGAGAGATCAAAACATGAAGAATCCGAAAGGTCGGATGTATTGAACAGTTATTTGTTGTTGTTATTAATTATAATAGCACTAGAGCATAACTTTATTTAAAAAAAATTACCAGCAGTTTGACATATATTAGGATTACAATCAACAGGATCAGGCAGTGACCACCTTTTCTTATTTCTGTCATTTCAAGGTTTAGTCTAATGGACAATTAGAGTTGATTTAGTGTTGTTTATTAAAAAAATGTTTGTCACCTTAGCCCACCTGTTAGTAGTCTTCTAATTACCGTAAACCCATTGGTGTCAGACAGAGGTAAAAGAAAAGTTATTAGTTATTAGAGCCAGTAATTAGTTCACGTGTCCTTCTGTCCTTTTACCCCTTTGCCCTTCTGTCATAATTGACTGATAATTGATTATTGATTGTGTCATAAATCTGATTGTCTATCAGCCCGACCTAGTTAACCCGTAGAGTCATTTGAGGCTTGTTTGTGATAAAGGGCTGTATAAATAAACCTGACTTGACAGAGGACATGTGAGGACACTGGAAAATGTTTTTTCGCAGAGTAATTATGGGTTATTTTGCTTCCACATACTGTAGGTTATCCCATGATAGTTTGTAGCATGTATGTCTTTTTAAATATTGTTTTCCTCTTTATTGCTGTTTCATTTGACAGCATACAGTGGACATTGACAGGAAAGGTGGGAAAAGTAGAGAGGGCATGACATGCAGTATGTGATAGGTGCCTACGGACGTTGTTAATCTGATGATTTAATGAGAGGATGAAGTAGATTAGAACATATATTAACATTATGTGCTTCAACTGTGCTGTTTGCTTTCTCATAGGTGCTTTGTTTAGGTATAGTCAATCCTCACTTTGAGTGGAAAGTGAGAGTAGCTTTGCCAGGCAATAGGGAATGAATGTTGGTGAAACATGGCAAGAGGCACGATGAAAACACTAGTGTAATGCGTCTGTCTGGCTGAGTGGAGCACTTTCCTTCTCCCTGTGTCTCCGTCTAATTATGTGAGATCTGCAAGCTGCCATTTGGTGGTATTGATTTGCACTGCCTGTTACACACAAAGATCTGGCCCCTCAGGATGATGTCTGTAGAGTGTCTGCCCATGGCCCAGGCCATGCCATGCAGTGATTATCTGCTGGATGGGTCCTTGCTCTCCAGCTCTGTTGTTCAGGATATTAATAGATATTTACAGGTAAGCCATTATGGTCCATGATGTTTTTTCATCGAGGTTTTGTATGTGTGTGTGTGTGTGTGTGTGTGTGTGTGTGTGTGTGTGTGAGAGAGAGAGAAAGACAGAGAGAGACAGAGAAAGAGAGAGAGAGAGCGGGGAAGAAAGAGTTAGGAGCACTGAGGCACATAACATTTATGATGTATTGTCAAAGGGGTTGTGTGTGAGAGTTAGAGGGAGACAGATAGATAGAGAGAGAGCGAGACAAGCAATGTAGCACGGAATTCAGCCATGTGTTGGCAGTATTTGGGGTTCAACTCAGAGGACAGGTGATATCTGAGTATGTATTTGGGCCTTAAAACAGTAGTAGTAGGTCACCCAAACAATACCTGACCTCCTGGTTTGAGTATTTTCAAATAGACTAATCATATCATATAGCCATGCCATCATAGTGCTCTCTATCAGGATACCACTTGAGCAAATTAAAATGAGCTAAATTTAGTCATGTTGAACATTCAGTGTGACACTTGCTTTAATTCCCTGCAGTGACTAACTATTCTATATCTAAATGTTAGGATTTTCCCAATATGCAATGCATTACTTTAATTAAGTCATTGAACAAAATTATGTGAGCTTTAATTCCTGCACAGCATACATCCTCTCCATGTTCAGTATTGTTAAGGTAAATGATTACGTGATTCACTTTCATTTGCATTTTGGTGTAGGTAAGTGGTTTGGTAGGTGTTTTGTTCGTGACCTGGAAATATATTTTAGTGATACTTTTTTTTGCTGTACATGATGTATTGCCATAGCCAGCATTGTGATTTGTATTTCTGTCATAATATTCAAAAAGAGTGGATAAGGGAAATAAGCACTTGGGTTTGGGTGCTAAGTCCCCAAAGTTTGTCGTGATATCAACCTTAAGCAACTTGCTCTCAGTGTTGCCAATTTGGCGACTTTGTCACTAGATTTAGTAACTTTTCAGACTCCCTTGGCGACTTTATTATTAAAAAGCAACTAGCAAACAAATCTAGCTACTTTTGGAAACATAGGAGAAAATGTTATTTGTTGACAGCCAATGCATTTGGCGACAAATTGGTACCGCTGATGCACACTAATTAGTGCCGACTGGCCTGTCTGATCACAGCACCCTCCTCCGCCAGAGCAGGGGGGAGAGTGGGAGGGGTCTGTCCCGAGTCTCAGTGCACTCACACACACAGGCTTCCAGCTCACTGGCTAGCCGCTGATAAATGTTTATTGATTCATTAATAATGAGGGTTGGTCTTTGTAAATACTTAAATAGTTAGTTTGAAGTTTTCTCATTCTCCCCATTTGCCCTAAAAAAGTTTCTGTTTCTGGCTCAAACTTTTGAAAGCAGTTTGATTCTGTCTAATAGTTTCTGATAGTTTGATAATCTCCCCTTTCATAGTCGTCCTCCTCAAAAAAAAAAAACAGAAACAAAACAACCTGCAAATCCTTTGTGATTATATGCCAACATTATTATTAATCCCTGCCTCATTTATTTTAAAGCCAAGTTATAAATTATGCAAATTCATGCATGACGTCATTGGACAACTTCTAGCAACTCTTGGAGCAACCAATAGCTACTTTCCCTGAAACACAGTTGGCAACACTGCATGCTCTTGCTCGTGCTTGTGCTCTTGCTCTTGCTCACCCAATACCCTATATACTTATACCAGACCTATTCCTAACATCAACAACTACTTTCTCTACTTTCTCTCGAAAGTTGACTATAACTTTAATTTTTGACAGTGACAAAGTCATCACTTAAAGTAATGTAAATAACTAGCTAATGTGTTAACATTAGCTTTGTTATGACGATATGACATTGATAGCACACTTCAGCGAGACAATGTAATATTTATTGGATTTTGACATTTGCCATTTGTTTTGGAGCGGTTTCGTTGCACAATTATTGAACTAAATGCGAAGCCTCAACATACACACACAACACATACACATGTACAACCAACCACACTGTGTGTGTGGTTATTGCAAGCTGCTGGGTCATGGTAAGGACATGGCCACAGGGCATCTGTTGCAAAGTGAAGCAGCTTGTGACAGTGTGACAAACAGTTGCTTCATTGCTTCAATTTCAAAAACCCATGGCTGTAGCTATGGCTGTGGAAAAATTTGCATTAAACAAATTTGCTTCCTAAGCATACAGCAACTACTTAAGCATGCTGTGGCAGACTAGGCTATCTGAGAAATAAACTGTGGGAAAGGACTACATTTCCCAGCAGACAACAGCCAGTTGGCCATCTTGCCCCAGCTGAGGGGTGTTACTAATCAGCCAGGTGGGAGGTGATTGCCTCACCTAGTGGAATCTGCATCCACGATGAGAGAGCATCCAGGGAGCAGCTAGGGAGGCTGCTTAAGGTTTTCTTTAAACATTTGATTTCTGAGGATAAGTTTAAATTTATATTTGAGTATTATTGAAGGTGAGCATTTTCTCCTTGAATCCTGCCTATAGCGTGATCTGTGCCAGGAAACTGCCCTCAGATTGGGCTTATGGCACCGACTTTTCCCCCGAAAAGCACGTGTGTGTGTGTGTGTGTGTGTGTGTGTGTGTGTGTGTGTGTGTGTGTGTGTGTGTGTGTGTGTGTGTGTGTGTGTGTGTGTGTGTGTGTGTGTGTGTGTGTGTGTGTGTGTGTGTGAGAGAGAGAGAGAGAGAGAGAGAGTTTGTTTTGACTCACCTACTGTCAACCTGAGAGATTTCTAATGCCCTCCTTACACACATTTCTGGTTGCATTTGCTTTTACTCCTTTGAGTCTGGGAATAAAAAAATAAAATACTGTGCACATTCAAAGAGGAAACCAAATTTTTCACAATGTTATATTTTTTAGATCCTATTGTTGTAGTGACATTGCTGTATGTTGGACATAGAATCACTTAAGAGTATTTGTTATATACATATTCATTTATGAATGCATATCACTCATGTAGTTTCAGTGAACTGTTATGCTTCTATAGGCACTGTGCATACACATGTATTAAAGGTTTGTTGGGGAGCTAGAGCAACAATAGATAGCTTCTGTGCAGCTACATCAATAGTTAAATATCTGACTGGCATCAATATGTGTAGGCAATGATTGTGTCTTTTGTTTTTCTCAGAATACATATCAATGCACAATGAAATTAATTGATCTACCAGGACTGCTGTTTTTTTCTTCACCTCGGTGCATGGAAACCATGCCTAGTTGCATCAGCTGTAAAATTGCACACACAGGAGTTGCATTATTGGGCTGCACACATTCAAACATCGTCGTTACTAATTAGTATGATTCAGTCCAAAGGCTTTCAGTGTGGCATTAAACATCCTGTTAATGCATGACTGATATTATTTCTTCTCAAAGTTAATTGTCTTCCGTTGTGTTGCAGATGTAGGCCAAATGAAAACACTGTCTGGGTTAACCACTCCATAAACCACAACAATGGTGAACCTCTGCTGCTTTTTCATCTCTGTTTACTGAGATATTTAGCATATGCAAAGGAAAAAAAAAAGGATTGGTGTTGTTTGCATGCAAGTGCACGAGTATGTGTGTGTGTGCATGCGTTGATGTGCAATCTGTGTGTGTGTGTGTCTCTGCATTGTATCGCTGATAAATGTCTCAGATTTATTTGAAACCAACGTGTTATGCAATGGGACACTTGTGACACAGTGATTCAGTGGAGGTATAAACAGAGTAAATGTAATAATTTGGGCAGACTTTATTGTAGCATATTTAAACTGGGTGTTTCTATGACGTGTTCTGTCTCATGGGCCACAGAGCTGAGCACTGGGCCTCACATTTTAACAATACCAAGAAGAAAGAGATGAATGGAAAGTGGCAATCATTTATTTTTTCACCCAGGTCTTCACACCCACTGTCTCAGACTTGGGAACCTGGTTCTAGAGACACTAAGTGGGTTTTAGTAGGGTTGTAGATTGATTGAAATTGATTGAGGGAAATTGAGGTGTCAACTGAATGTAAGTGTGAGTACTTGATAGTCTTTGATAGACTACTGACCAATTGAACTGAATAGGAACATGAGCTGCAGGCAGTTGTATTGAACACATAACAGTTGTGGCCTCGGCTCCAAGGTAGCGTGGGCGATGACGCTTGTAGAGTTGCTACACACCTGGGCTCAGGACATGGTGGTGGCTTTTTTTATGATCTATTTCACACTTTACTCAGTATAGATTCATCAGGCCATCAATCTGCAGAGGGAGACAAAGAAAAATATATCAACAGTGATGTGTTGTGACACACAATCAAAAGGCCTTCATCAGCAGAGAGTGAAAACTTTGTCGTTGAGCACTATATTTTCAGGATGGTGAACCACCTCTGATCATGGGCAGCTCTAGCAGAAAAGGTGCTTCACTGAGAGCGGACTTTCCTACATTTCTTGCTTGCACATTTGTTCCTTACCTCGCAATGTTTTTTTCTCATAAAACATGGACCATAGAATTGCTGCGAAAAATGGTTAAGGAAATACACTGTGTGTGTGCAAGTACTATGACGTTCCTGCTAGTGGACACATTGTTACACATGCATACATTTCTGTTTGAAGGAAAGACCTGGTGCAAGACTGGTCATTTTCAATGTTGTTATGGAGCATAGTTGAGGTTTGAGCATTGGCTACACTTGGGACAGATATGGGTTACACAATTGAAATCATGTTAATCCAACACAGCAGAGAATACATGTTTGCAGGTGAATCCACATTACATTAAAGTTCTCTGAAACACTAAACAAGCTTCTCCTAGTACACTAATGTACAATACTACTTTTTAAATCAACCTCATGGCCATCCCTTTCCCTTTTCATCTTCACTCCAATCCAAACCAAATGTCTGTAACACTGTAGATAACAGTTCTGAATCTCTTTCAGAAGGTATCAAAGTTAACAATTCACCCAATTTCCTGAACCAGCACATGTTTTAACACTTTATTTTGATCGGTCACTGCAACATTTACGTGCCTCAAAAACCTGATCAAGACATGTCTTGCAACGGAAATGGGTTGGTGGTAGCTGAGTTGCCACCACTATTTGGCTTCCTGGACACTATCAGCAGTGCAGAGTCTGGGAACTTGAGTTAGGGTGGATACTCTTCTGCATGGCAGCCAAAAGTGAGGCTGGGAAGGATTATGGCAAAGGGCAAAGCTTAAATTGCTGGCAGAGAGTTTGGAAAAAAGCTTATCACTGGTGTCTTGGGGCTTCTGTACAATGCTATCCACACAGGGGCTGCCTGCACTCTCCCAGTTAGATGCAACATAGAGCAGAAATGTGCCTCCAGTATGTGGTTTCATTGTGTCATTGAATTCTGGGCCTTGTTAATTAAGAAACATTAAAGCCAGAGAGAACAAGATCCTTTGCCTCTCTCTGATTTTTATCTATCTTTCATTCCTGGTTGATTCTTTCTCTCTGTATCTGTGTCTCTGATGCTCTCTCCATGCTGCTGTTCAAACAAGCAAGCACATACTACCAACATATTTAAGTGCAGTTGAGGTCACTGCTATCTAAGTGTGGAATGGGATAACATTATTTGTCTGTGCCTTCTCTTTCTCTACGACAAAACAAAAGGGAATTTGTAACGGAAGGGAAGTTATTAAGTGTTGGCTCCAAACAATTCACAAAATAAATGACTAAATGGACAAAAGTTCAAACTGAGACAATATTGATATTGTATGAAAGACATACAAGGGATATTTCTCTTTTCTATCTTCCCATGCACTGATACTCAAGTCAGTGAGTGTTACATTGTGGTTTATCCTGGGAGTCTTTACAGAATCTATAAGGTGTTTTATGGCTTTTGATGAAGATGAACAAAATGCATTATAAAATCAGTAAGATGGTATGCATACAAATGAATTGCTTAGGGCTTGTTACATAAGGGAACATTTTTTATACCTTGTCAATTCATGGTGTAAGTAATGAGATTAAAAAGGTAGCACCAAATGATGAAGGAAGTGTGTCTGCACTGCCTGGTTGATCCATACTAAAGGATCCTGAAATGCTGAAATGCAAAATGCACAAAAACCAAGGAGTTGAAGGGTTCAAATGGTGTGTTGGGACAGACATAGAACAACAGGCTGGAGTTGATGGATAGTTGTTGGTTATTCCGTATAGTCCAAAGTTTTCCTTTGCACTTTCCACTTTGTGTGGTCTGTTCTCTCTCCACACTTGTGAAACATATTTTTTGGCATGGGGTTCTCTTTACCCGACCTACTTTCTTCCTCTTCCAAACAGAAATGCAATATATTTTAATATTGATTTTCTATTTATACAGCAAACAGGCAAAGATCAAGTGTCTTTTTGCCAGCAGCTTTTTCTGTTGCAGTGGAGCAGTGGAGCAGTGGAGTTTCTCTGTTAGCTGATGCTAACAGAGAAATGCCTGAAAGCAATCTTCACATTTCATGCTGAGCACTAGACAAAATGTCCACCATATTTCTGGCCATAGCCATAAGAATTGGCTCCAATTCATCATATTGATTGTCCATTTGCAAAAGTCATGTATACTCAGAATGAGCAAAGTCATCTGAAATACTGGATTGCATATGTATTCGGAGTACGTTTAGACATAATATTGCAGGTAACTCTATGGATATTGGCCCGGGGGAAAAGACAAGCCTAAAATATATATTCCTGTTCTCTTATCCTGCTGGCATGAACTATACTGTAATATTGTTTTGATCTTTGATCCTTTACAAAGATGACGTGAGAACAGACATGACAGTATAATAACAGAGCAGTGCACTCACATATCACATTTGACTGTATAATCAATGTGTAGGGAGCACTGATTGTACACCTAACTGTGAGTGTTGACAGTGCGTGGTGTTTTCTTGCCAATGACATCAGATACAGTATTTTTAGTTTTCCTCCCATTCAAAACTGAGTGCATCAGTGCCAAGATTCCTGGGATTTGAAGTGCAAATACATATTGCATATTATTTATAGTAATTATCGAGTATAGTTGCTAGAAAGTTTGTCAACCCTTTTGAATTACCTGCATTCCTCCATAAATGGCTCCTAAAATATGGGTTGATCTTCATCTAAGTCATAACAATAGTTCAATCATGAGAGGCTAGGATTACGATAATAATAATTTATTGTGACAACATGAAAAATGTGCAGAAGAAGTGATTTGGGGTAGACTCCAAGAGGTATCCAATCTTAGGGTGAAGCTCCCCAGCGACAGGTCCTTAGGCTAAAGATCTAACCCCTCTGGATATCTGACGGAGTTGTGATGCTGGTGGTGGTGCATCAATCTGTTGCGGTGAGAGAGCAGCAGCTGAAATGACAGAAATACTGGAAGCATCTGAGGAGGTACAAGTAACATGAAATGGTTTGTGATTGGTTACCAAAGAACGTGTGAGGGGAAGAGGAGGAGGAAGGAGTGTGGGCTAGGGTGGTTGGATAATTGGCAATGATGTTAAACTGAAGTGTATTTGGCTCCAGCTGACAGAATTATGAATGAGAGCGGGAGAGAGGTAGCCTTCCTGATTGAACTTGTGTTAACCTCCATATAAACACAATGTGATTTAACAAATAACAAATCAAAATATACTTTTACATGTTTTTATTGAACATATTGTTCAAACAGCCTGAGGAAAAGTATGTGAACCTCTAGGATAATGGTTTATATGAAAAGGGGTAATTGAAATCAGGTGATCCAATCAATGAGATGACAATCAGGTGTGGGTTAGAGGTGTCCTGTCATATAAAAAACCCACAAAGTTTGGTTACCAACAGAGTCTGCTTGGATGGCTTCAATCGTTGAGGGATCAATGAAGTCCAAATCGTATCAGGAAGTTCTACAGGAGAATATCAGGGTCCATGATCTGAACCTTAACAGAGGCTGGGTAAAAATATCCCCAAACACAAAGGCAAATCTACAATAGAATGGCTCAAACAGAGGAAATCTAACATTTTTGGAATGGCCAGGGCAGAGTCCTGACCTTAACCCTATTAAAATGTTGTGGCATGACCTGAAGCAAGCTGTTCATTCAAGACATCCCAAAATATCAATGAACTGAAACAGCTCTGTAAGGAGGAATGCCAACTAGGTACAAGGCTCCACGTTTGAACAATATGTTCAACAGACAACAACATCTAAACATTTTATGTGTGTTATTTGTTAAATCACATTGTGTTTATCTATTATGAGTTATAGATAAGATCAGACCATATTTCAGGAGCCATTTATAGAGGAATGCTGATAATTTTATATATCTAGTCAATATCATAACTGGATAGTCATACTGTATTAGAACATACTTTTCAGAATTGTATATATGAGCTGTAAAGATGAAATGTATGCACCTTTTTGAATTTTCCATAAATTAATCACCACAACTATCATGTCTTGAATAGCTTCCTTAATCACAATAGGCTATTTTTTCTCTTTCTTTGACAGCTGGGTTAGTTGTTCCTGTGGATTTCTGCAAATATCTGTCAAGAAGACTGGCATTAGCAATGAGACAGTGCTATCCTAGTGTGCACTTTGGTGCAATTACTATCAAATTGAAGGGTAAAATCCAGAAAAACACAAATTCCAAACCACGTATATTTCAAACCAAATGTACTACTGATGTACATTGGCTGTAATTACCTGGTATGAACCATCAAATTCTCTGTCAGTTTGTCAAATTTATTAGATGGGTTAAAAATTCTAATCATGAAGTGACCATTTAGTAACTACAGCAAGGGTAGGAGTCATGAATTACTTTCCAGTCATCTAGTGTGTTTAATGGTTACAGTCTGTCATGCCATGTCACATCTGGCCATATATTCTATTCCTCATCTTACAGCTAATCTCTTTAAAACAGTGTTACTTTGCCCATTAGACATCAGCACAAGCAGCTCTTGTTATAAATGTCATCATTTACCAGTCATTGACTCCTTATTGTCAGTAGTTAACCAGACTGTAAAATGACCTTTCTAGGAGAAATATGATTAAGGTAATCAGTAGTGAACCTCAGTGGTGTTCAATTATTCCCACGCTTTGCAAGAAGATACCTTACTGTGGCCAAATGAAGCCATGACTGGACTCTTTAACCCACCTTAATGCTGCTCTCCAAAAAGATTAGTATCCAGCATTAAGTATATTAACCATTCCACTTGATAGTCAGTGACATCTGATGCCATTTTAGGACATACATACATAAGGACATAGGATGGTGCAGCCATTGCCACTAATCACACACTTCCCTATCCATAATTCATTGTGTACTTTAACCCTCCCGCACATTTTAGTCTGTGTTACACTTTTTTTTTTTTTTTGTGAATGGATGGCCTACTCGATTGCCTATGCGTCTGAGCAGAAAGACTACCAGAGGATTAGAGCGAGAGGTTTGCCTGTCACATCCAGTTGCCACAAATCTGCTCCCTGCCTCACATGTGAATAGGTACGGCATTGTCTGGAGCACTGCTTGCTTTGCATGAACAGAGCCACAGCCAAAGAGATAAACAAGCTGGATCTGAGGTTACACCATGTCTAAATCTGCTATGATACAGGATTACAAGGTTTATATCATGCTTAAAGCTTTATCCTCTGATTGTCAGTCAAGATTTTCTCTATAGCAAACTCAGTAAGCCTCGAATGGTTGTGCATTAATAGAAAATCTAGGGTGCATAACATCTTTAAGAATCTATAGCATATTGATACAGACCATCAGTTGGAGAAGACACAAAAGTGTTATTGTGACTATGGGAGTATTTAGATAATTGAGCTATATCCAAATGTTTTGTTGGGAATTTTTGACAACTCTGCAGTACTTATTCTAAAAGCTTATTCTTAAAGCTCATATTTGAACCTATCACTTACATGTAATGATATGTATATACAATAGTATATAATGATAGAAAAATATCCTTAAGTAAACTTTTCTTTTCTTGTTAATTATACAACTGCATACAACTATTTTACTGTAGATGAATGGATGCAGATACATGTATTATATGAATGGCCAGGGAGTATTTGAACATTAAAAATGTTCTGTAAAAAATGTAATGGCTGAACAAGGCTAACAGCTAATAATAAATGATTTCAAGCAAATCTCCAGAAATAAATGCATTGTTGATAGTTCTGGCATCATCACAGTCATTTCTCCAACACTCAGTGTGTGAGGATGATTCTGTGTAATTTCAGTACAGCGTGGAACTTGGAGCGTCTAGCACAGAGACATGCCTATCTCCTTATTTTTCTTTATTTTTCTTTATTTTTCCCTGTTTTTCAGGGGAAGGTCATTTTTCTACGGTAGAATGCCCAAGCAGCAAATCTTATCCACTAATCTAATGTATAAAATAATAATGCATTTCAACAAATGCAACAAATAATGCAATATAATATTCAATACATTCAGGCCAATGTAAATTGAACCTGAAATCCATCATCACCGTCCACAGAATTTACCATTAATCTGATCTGAATGAAAATGAATCACTCAGTGTATGCCTTCATACCGAAAGAGACTATAGGAGGTTTGGTGACATTCATAAACTTTCAGAGGTTAGTCACTGCTTCTTGAACATTTTCTGATGAGACAAGATCCAATGTTTTTCTTTATTTCTTTACTTTAATTTCTGTGATTTCTCATGAGCCAACCCTCATTGCTAATTAAAATAAAACGTATAATTTCACTGTCGCAGTGGGAGACAGCCTTCTGTGCAAATGTACACTTTTCCTCAGTGGAAGTATGCATGCATGCCCGTGCCAGATTGCCTCTGTGAGATGGTGTTCAATACTTTCAAAAAGCAGAAAACTGTTGTAAGTGCTTGTCAGATAATGTTAAATACAATTTAGTTCAGTTCATTCACTGCCCTGTTCACAAATCATTATTTTCTGATTTGTGAAAAAAATCTGTGTTATCAATGCAGGTCACTGAGTCATGTCAAAATATTTTCTAAATCAATAATAGGCATGAGAGTGCAGCAGCGAACGGCATTCAATTGCGAAAGGTACGATTTGTGTCAGATTTTGCATTCGTGTGTGTTACCAGTGCCGGTGGGATTGCATTTGCATGTCAAAGAACACCACGAATATGCTAAGTAATATACTGATTACATTATGATCATCTATTGATTCATCCTGCAATCAGTGTGGGCCTTCTCATCTCTCCATACTGTTTTGGGCTCCAGCCAATATCCATTAACCAAGCCAGTCATCTAGTCCCCTTTTATCATTATACTGTGCAGTTGAAGCAACTCAGAGAATGTTATTAGGGTGAAGCATGCTTTGCATTATTCACATTTACCCCAGATGCAGTGGTTGAATTAAGAAATCAAGACAAAAGTGGCCTAGAATGGAAACTAAGAATGCGTTTTTCGATCACAAGTCCTTTGGGCCAAAGGAAGCCTTGGATAACAAGTACAGTTAGAGATTAGTGTGGATCAAAGTAGAGATTAAATAGGATGGCAAACATATTGATGCACCTAATTATCAAGTCCATGAAATTTGATGAATTGCTTTGAATCTCAGAGACGTCGCTATACTGAGGTGTTTGCAGAATTTCTCTCACTGACTGAAAGCTATTTCTTGCAAACTAATTCCGTGGTTGAATTATGTGATTACAGAGTACAGTGGAAAGAGGGAAAAGAAAAAGGGGGGGGGGGGGGAATCAAACATCAGAGAGAAAGACAAGCTCACTACAGTATGCAACCTCAGGTGGCACCAGGCCTGATAGAGCGGAATAGAAGGGAGTGACGAGTGACACATTCACAGACCTACAGACTTGCCTTTGCACATGCTTGCTTCTCACACACCTGACTACATTATTTCATTGCTTCTGAGTCCTGCAGGATATCAGTAGTGATGTCCCATACGCTCCAAAACAACATCATCAATAATGAATACCAAATCTCCAAAATAAACAGCACATTACTAATATATTCAGAGCCTCCTTTAAAGCGGGCAGCTGTAGGTGATGCAACTGTGCACAGCATATCATGGTACCTACTTCTCTCCCCTTTTGGGTATATCTTACATTCAATTATTGTGCAGGTAACTTTTACTGGAGAGCATAAGACAGCGGAAGTGGTGTTATAATGTGGTTTTGTATACAAATAATGGTGACTTTCTAAAAATACTAAGACCCAACTTTTGCGCTACAAAAGTTATAAAGTCTTGAGAAGAATTGCTCACCAACACAATCTGACAGCCGTCCTTTTATCAGAGAGAGAGAGAAGTACGGTTCTCAATATAAAAAACTGAATTATCACAATTATGACCTAATATGTAAAACTGTACGTTCCATGCAACATGGTATCACTGTCATCATTATAGTGACGGGCATTAAAAGAGGATTTGCATTTACGTTATTTGATCCTGCTCTTTGGAAATACACATATGAAAAAGCACATATGTGTGTTCTTTTTTTGTGTTTTCTCTTTCTCAGCTAAAAGTGGGATCTTAGCAGAGCAAATAGCAACAATGAGTAGCCTTGAGTTTGATGTATTCCTTTTGATCACTAGATGAGACCCACATGGCATACCCAACATAATTATTACATTATCTAATTGCATCCCAACATGTGCATTATTCAGCCCCTGACAACATAATACTCCCAGGGAAAGGAAGAGATCTATGTGCCTTAAGTCGTCTCTGAATGCCACTTTACTGCTTCTTCCTCTCTTCTGTCAAAACACCATCTCTTCTGTGTGGTCTCTGTAAGGGGATAATACAGAGCATGGTGTGGTGCAAAATAATCGTTTACAGTCTACACCACCAATCTTAATCCATTTATGCGTCAGTAATTGACTTTGTCAATATCAAAGCAATCCTAGCCAATAATCTATAATACAACATTCCTTAACCCAAGGGATGTTTGTGACCATGCCACTTCAGGAATAATTGGCCCTTTGAGCATGGTGCTTGCCCTTTTAGGGTACAAGGACACAATTTCTACACTAGAAGCACAATATCTCTTTCTGCAAGGGCAGAGTGATCTTTATTACCATGTTTCAATAGTGTGCAAGACTCCTGTTTACAGCATGCATCTATATGACCAGCTGAAGAGACACCCAATAATAAATTTCAAGATAATCACATGAATGTGTCTATACAGCATATAAAATGATGGATTCTGGTTATAGTGTATAATCCAAAAGATTCACAGGTGTTTCCATCACCAAAGAATATGTTGTCCCAAAAGCTACATAAATCAAGAATAAGGGTATGGGCTTTGGTGATGGCTCCCACAGAGCAAATAAGATCTTAAGTAGTAAGTCACCAGAGATTCCCAGCTAGTGGTGAAATGAAAGCTTTAAATCCAAACCATTAGGAAAGACTATCACGCACCAACATGACATATTAGGGAAGGGCACTCACAAAATGACCAGGAAAATACATGTGAATGGCATTATAGATTAGAAAGGTGCTGTATTAAAAAGTTACTCTGCTATCTGGGCTCACGCACTAATGGTTTTCATTCACTTGCATGGTCAGAGCCTGGGAAAATGGGAGGTGAGAAGAATGGAGTGAAAGGAGTCATTTAATGATGTCTCCTTCAACTGGAAAGCAAGAGGCCAGTGCTTTTTACCACCATATGCTAGACACACAGACAGGCAGGTCGACAGTTATGAAGACAGATGAATGATGCAACGCCTTCAGCACTGAGGGAAATGAGATCAGCTGTTGACAGCTAGATGGACAGATCCCTGGTCTGGCATTCGAATGTTTTCTCACATCTACTATCACATGGCATAAGAATGCATAATCTCCCCAAATGACTATTATGACTATTAATAACGCTCATATAGTGCAAATTCATCTTTTTTTTCCCTGATATACATGTACATTTGAGTGCATTATGTATGCGATTGGGATAATGTGTGTGGTACAGCTTCTCTTGAGATATATGCTTCACAAGCACTAATCTTCTGGAGTCTCCTGTGTCAGCCCCATGCTAAAATTCTGCACCGTGTATTTCATAATTCATATCACAGAGACAGCATTTATAAATGGAGTCCAAACTCCTGAAGCCTGACAGTATCCAAGAGTGTTTTATACTCATCAATAGACATTCAACTGTTTTCTAAACTGTCAAACCTGTCATAATATTCTATGTTTATTTCCTTGTCACATTCAATCCATTTAGTGACTATGGTTACCATTAAACATTACTCAGTCCTTTGGCTTCACCAAAAGCTATTGGATATTTTATGTTGCAGCCTACAGCATCCTGAAATATGAAAATATATACATAAACAAAACGTGGTCTGTTCGGATATTATGGGAGAGCACAAAGCAGTCCTATGCGACAATCTCCCTGAGGCGACGATCACACTACCGTACAGAAAACAGGCCACGGAAGTCGGTAGGTGGCAGTGGTGTCCCACTTGCAAGTGACACTTGTGAGGAATCTCTCTCTCCCTCCCTCTCTCTCGCTCTCTCTCTCTCTCTCTCCCTCACACACACACACACACACACACACACACACACACACACACACACACACACACACACACACACACACACACACACACACTGTTGTTTATGCGCGGACACAAGCCCTCGCATAAACAATAATCTGCATTTGTTACCCCCTGTTAATGGGATTGACCAATGAATAATAAGGACGATGGTAAAGAATCAGAATAATCTCATTTTTTCAGGGGAGACGTGGTGCATGGTCTAAATGCAGTGGGGGAGGAGAATTTGAGCAGCCTAAGAAGTCAAAACAGAGGAATATCAAGGCTGAAAGGCAGGTAAAAATATATATTTCCTGCCCCCCACTGCAACAGTCCTGCGGCTGACGGCAGCGCCGGTCCACCAGCAGTGACTGGCGGATTACAAACTGTCTTATTTGGAGAGAACAGCTTGTCAGTGGGAGGTAGCCTACATGATGGCTCCCTCATGCACTTATCAATTCCGTTCCCGTCCGTGCTGCGCCGTGTGTTTTATTTGGGTGCGTAAATGCGGAGCGCACTGAGGCAAAGCGCACCGATGGATGTAGCCTGCGCGCACTGGAACGGGGTGATTTGTGATCACTTTTGAACCATCTTTAACACACTGCGGCTGGGAGGAGAAGAAAAGAAGAAAGGGCTCGGAAGATCAGCACTCTGTGGATAATATCCCGTAGAGCAATCTCTCATCCGATGCCATATCAATGGATAGCCGAGGCTTGAATTGCTTGCATGTATAGATGGAGCGAGAGCGCAGAAGTGATGACTTCCTTTGATGAACTAACTCCAGTCAAGACACGATGAGATCAAGCCTTGGCACGAAAAAATGTAAGAATTGAGCTTTTGGTCTACAGCGACGGCTCCTCACACTTCAAGTTACTGTCTGTATATCCGATGGGGTTTTAAAGGCTTCTTGAGGATACCTGCTGGATTTTTTTCCCTTCGATGTTGCACTGCTCCGTCATTAAACGCATTTATTTTTTATCTTGCATATCGACGGAGAAACCGAAGAGAAGACAGAGGTAGTTTTAATCCCGATAACTTTTCAGTTCTCCATTCTATAGCATAACATCGATAACATCCGAAGAGTTCATTCATTCGCTAAATTGCAGGACTCCATTCATCTACATAACCAGGAGGAAAAAGAGAAATAAGCATCTTGAAATCCGCACTGGGTTGTGAGGTGAAATCTAATCAGATTCAGCGGGGTTGATGACTATGAAGGAATAGGGACTTGAAAAAAAGTTACATTTGAAGACGAGAGCAAGCGGGACGTTAAAATAACCCTATTTTTGCCTTCAATGTATGGATGGTGGTCTACTATACAATCCAATCAAGGGTTTTTCTGGATTTATCTACCTGGAAATTGACTACATGATGTTTTCCCTGCTCTGCACATCCTGGAGAGGTCCGTGTTTTTAAAAAGAACATTTAGATCTAAACATTTAGAGAAAAAACTGTGTTAATCCGCATATGCCTAATTTATTATAAGATAACTGGAGACCTATATAAGTATGCCTTTCTAAGACCACCGTGGGTATCGCTTTGCATCGGGAGAGTAGTTTCAACAATGGCACTTGTGGGTGCCTCCGTATTATTTGCGTCTTGAAAATACGAAACAATGGATACATTGATGTCATCTGTGTGAGCGTAATAGCATATCATCCAAACTGATGGATGGATTACATACGGCGTCGTTTTGAGAATGGGAACACAATGTGTTTGTCAAGAAAGTATCGCCACGGATTCTGCAAAATCGCTTGAGAATTGCGGATGTATTTTCGATGCAGTTTTTGGGGAGGGAGCTGAAGACGGACCATTCTCCGTCTAAAGCACATATCCTGCAGACTTCAACGTCTTCTTGAACAAGTAAGTGTTTGTTGTGTAACACATGTGCTAATTGCAACCATTGTTCCTTCAACATAACTATTACCCCCTTCTCTTGCTGTTTGATGTCCAAATATGTTTTTGTTTTTTTTTGATGATTGCACCGACATAAACTCAATCAGGGCACAGTATTTTCTAGACTTCACCGTCGTTGATATTGAAGCCTGTGTCTAAAAGATCTGTAATCATGGACTGATTTGACAGGTAAGGAAACCATATGCGCGCTCGCGTGGGTCTCCTTGCATGTCAGTGCGCGTCCATGAGTTGAGTGCACGAGCACCAAGATTAGGTATTATTATACATAAACAGTAGAAAATCAATTAGTTCTCTGTCCTGTCCAAATAAAAAACCCAAGCATTTGTAAAAGAAAGCAGCACGAATGCACTGTTTGTACCGTGGCTTGGCCATTCAAATGAACACATGGTGATCACACATTGAATGCGGAGTAGGCATTTCCTATCTATCCATCCATCCATCCATTCAACCTTCCATCATTCATCCATACATATATCTATACACATGCATACCTACAAACCAGTTCACTCAATATATGTGTGAAAACGTACCACAACGCGTTCAAATAGTATGCCAAAATTCCGTTGAGGATTAATGTACGGCATATTTAGACTATTTAAAAGATATTTAGAAAGGTTTGCATCTCTGACTTTTTCCCTAAATAGGCCTGCATTGGTCTGTTTTTGTCTTTGCACGGTTTAAATACACGGACACTTGTTCACTGCCCTTTCATTGTAGCTTGACTGAAGTGGCTGGGAGGGAGCTGTCCTTCATATGTGGTGCTGAAATTAAATCTGCCGTCTTCGCTCCAGTATTCAGTCTACCTCTACTCAGATGGAGTAGACAGGGGGGCTGTATTTCATGGCGCGAATATATGAGCCACTAGTCTGCTGGATAGACTTTTTTCCTAACATGCAAGGAGGCAACAACTGACACCTTTCATAGAAGTTCTACATACTGTATTCTTATGATTCACAAGAGGTTAATAGGTGAGTTGCATTTATCAGATGTATTGCAGAGAATCACTGCATTGTTCTAAAGTCATGCATTTATGTGGCCACATTTTAAAATCTACACTATCATGCTACAGCACTGATGGATTCTGTCATCTGTACTTCAAAACTGGATTAAAAATAATAATAATCATAACGAGATAAGAATAACAAGTTAGAAACGCTGTGTTGAGGCAGAGACAGACATTCTGACATTCATAATAAACAACAGTGTTTGGTGTTTTACATCATGTGTAGATTTTATATAAAGTTGTATTGATTATCTGCCCACATCTATTTGCTCCTCTCAATTATCAGAGTGAAATGGCCATGGCCATGGCCTTTTCAAGCACTAGGAATAACCATGTTAATATAGGATATGTATGTTAAATATGAGAGCTTTCAAACTTGATAATAAATGCCTGTCATGTTAGTAATAAACCAGTGTTGATCGTAAAAGTACAAATAGAGGTTGTGCCTGTCACTCTTCAGACATATTATTAATTGCATCTCTCCATCACTTGTGAACGGTGAGAAATGTAGTGAACATTTTTCACCTTCTAAAATAAAGCCCCACCATATGATGGAGTGACATCACCTTGGGGAGACAAATTAGACTGCTCGTTTTATGTTTTTGCCCTGTCAGAGGGTTTAGCATGATAAATCGTCCCTACACATCCCAAAGATTACAGTTGTTTGTCGGCGAGAGTCTATTCCTCCTCACCATTTAGCACTCCTCAAACTTTCTCATCCCTCTGGAGATTTCTCTGGAGATTAATGTATGCTGTATGTACGTATGTTTGGGATGTCATGAACTGTACAGCAATCCAATCAAGTGAAGGAACAGATGAGTTTAAAACAGGTAATGGACATTCTGGTGCTCTGTGTTTGTTTATTTCACTGTGCAACAGTGGCATCCCCAGTGTGTCCCAATTAGCCCTCCTTAGCAGTGGGAAATAGCCTTAGAGCAGGTTCAACAGAGGGACCAAGTGGGACTTCCTGCTGCTCACGCAAAGCCAGACTTCATCTGGCAATGTTGCTACCAAAAATGTCTGTTTTATGTCTAGTTTCTCCAGTCATTTTTGTCTGACCTATCTATTGAAAATCATTCCAAGTAGCCCTGTCATGAACTTGTCAGTCAGAAAAGGATACCACTGCAATGAAGTGGCAGGGTCTTGTACAGCAACAGACTGTATACCCATGTTCCCTTCCCACACTCCTTGGCAATATTGTCTTTCTCAGGCTGTGACTCAGTTCAGATCGGGGCCAGCACTTTGCGCCATATATTAAAACGTTTGTTTCTTAAATTGGATTAATCTCTGTAAAGCCCGGCTGAGGTCACCATTAGTATTCCTTTCTTTGACTGGTGGGGACTTCTATCAATAATGGCACTACAGTACCCCTACATTTTTCATCTTCTCTCAGGGGATTTCATTCAATGTGAAAGGGACAGAGTGATCTGTTACCTACTCTCTTGCCTTGTCTCTTTTGGAGAATAGTAATGCAATGCAGGGGGTCCCAAGCTGGTAGACCAGCTTGGAGCTAGTAGACGTCATGCTGGTGGTGAAAACAACCTTTTTATGAACATGAGGTGAACAGCATTATGGGTTACAGATACTGCAATTGGAATTGAAACAATGGATGTCATGCCTTGTTTCTATTTCCTGATGTGCTTTTGTCCATACGTTGGCATGATATGTTTGTGATAATTACTGTAACCTCCTTCATTAACCCACGCACAAAATGCAAAGATAGAGCACATGTGTATTAGGAATTAGCAATGGTTTGTGTACACATGAATGTGTCTCTATTATTAGGATATCTTTTCCTTCATTGAAAATTATTTTGAATGCTAACATCAGACCAAATCTATTGAATCTATTTAATAGAAGCAACCAATATAAAAATTGATATAGGTTTGGTAAAACCTTTCTTAATATTCTCTATCTTGATTGCACCCCTTCCATGACAATCAACATAATCATCCCATCCACCCCGTCTATCCTCTGTGGAAACGGAGAAAGAGAGAAGGCGTGTGGGTTTTCAGGCCAGGGCAGAGCCAGCGGTGCTATGAGTATACTGTAAGCTCTTGCAGGATGCATCATGGTTGATGATTGCTGCTTTTATACATGAGGTCAGTCACGTGGTGATTTATCATGTCTGCTTGCAGAGGTAGGCAAGGAGAGAGTCACCTTATAGCAATTGACATTTGAAAGATGCTTTCAGAAGCCCACAGGAAGTTAGTAATAAAATGATGGCCACTGACAAGGTTTTACAGCATCATAGGCAGCCATTGTGGATGTGATTAAATGCACCGTTTTTGATACTTTGCTGGTGGATGAAGTATATACTGCTGCTTTGAAGATAGTGTAGTTTTGTCAGGGTTTGTAGCCTATAAAAATGTATCACCATTTTGTCACTCCAGGCTCATTGTCAGAACAATATCCCCATAGCGAACTACAGTCTCTGTTAAGATGATTTTGATCTTATACATTGGTGATAGGACTTCATTCAAAAGAAAAGACAAGGGAATTTGAACAGTTTCTGCAGCTTCCTCAGTCTTCAAAGTGTGGCTTTTGGGCTTTACTCCAAAGTGAGTTGTCATGATGATTTAGACCGCTGCTATTCCGTACCAACATGCTTGTAATATGATCTACTCTACCGACACAAACACAAAGACACAGACAGTCACAAACAGCATCTGCAGTAGTCTCACTCATTAGTCATCCTCTCCAGCATGTCTGTCTGAATGTTCTGTCCAGAGAACGAATAGTTGAGTAGGGGGAAGGCTGTAGCACATTCCTCCAGTCGATGGATTAATCAATCGGTGTTCCAGCTCAGCCCATCCATCTCAGGGAATAATCTGGGAGACATCATAAAGGTGCCATTCTGTCATTCTGGAGGCCAGGGAGCATTGCTCCTTTTTCTGGCTCGCCTTTCACTGCAACTCATATTGTGAGAACAGTAGTAGCAGTAGTGGATTAAATGGAATGTAGATACGCGTGTTCAGTGTAGCAACGTCGTACAGTGTTTGTTAATGTTTTTGATATTTTGAAACAATATAGGCTTAAATATTTTTGTAGCCGTGATTCAGATCTATGAGGGGATTTTTCCAACTCTCCCTCCACTCTCTCCGTTTTTCCTATGTTGTCTCCCTAAAATTCAGCTAAGAGCACTGACCTGAATTCAAGATGCATCATTACTCACCGCTTGCCTTACATCACCCACCTTGCCAGTCGTGATGATTGTGTCTTTTCTACTTAGTAATCCCCACCATCCTCTCCACTGCCAGTCTCTCTCTTCCTGACCTCATTGGAATGCCACATGCTGCTAAAATGAGAGTGAAAGGACCTGAGGTTTGACTGATGTGACGGCTTGGTTAATAACAGCTCGCATGTGTATAGCGCAAATGCTCCAACACTCACAAACTCTCTCGCTCTCTCTCTCTCTCTCTCTCTCTCTCTCTCTCTCTCTCCCTCTCTCTCTCTCCACATACACACAAACGCCACAGAGGAGCCATTCTTCCTGCCTCCGGGGCACCTGGGCAGCATCTGTTTAAAGTGATACTGGCCCAGGCCACCACATTAATTCCTGCTGCTAAATTAAAAGGTTAAATGGTAAAGGGGTGGTGTGCTTCCTCTTGCTGCCTTCTTTCATCTTTCCGAATTGTGCCTAATGAAGGTGAGACACTATATGCCCCCGTTTAAAAATGAAAAAGAAAAGGACAAAAAGAAAAAAAAAACCAGCCAAAGTGGGGAAGAAATTTGAAGCTATAGATGGAAAGGAGACCTTCTTCTAAAGCACTGGCTTCTCATTTTTTTTATTGTTGACCATGGAATTTAGATGGGATTTATACTCCCAGTGCTCACTGCGCTAAAACTGAAAGTTAAAAATGTTTGAACTGGAGAGATGCCCTTCAAACAGGTTTTTAGTAGTCGCATAGCAACAGAGGGAGCCATGACTAGCGCATCCCCAGGCGACTTGTGAGTGCTGCTAGCTAAAATAGAGGTTGTCAATGGACACAAGCCCTTAGTGATGGAATCAGGAGGAATCTGCATTTAACAGGTTATTATAAAATGTGCACAAAAAAAGGAAGGCTGATAGAAATCACTGTTGTTATCTAAATTCATTAATGCAAATATTCAACCAACAATAATCACTAACTCAGTCAGAGAAGTGGTATTTGATGCTGGAGCAAGATAGATCAATCACTCATCTTCCAACTTGTAGTGTGTTTGAGATAAAAATAACCATTACACAGCAGACCTATAGCAAGCTTTATCTGCAGGGGAAATAGCAATGATTGTGTAACTCCCAGTCCAACAAAACAGACATAGCTTTTCACCAGAATCAATTTCCACAGAAATATCCTTAGGTGTAATCTTCTATTGCAACGAAGGGGAAAAAATCTGTCGCAACCTTGCGGTTCCTCCAAGGTACATGAATCAAAATGAATCAAAGAAATTAAATGAAAAAAGCTCCTCTTGGAGAACAATTGACAAAGGTTTAATATTATAAACCAATGCTTTTGGTTTTTGTCAGCGTTTGACCCTGTGCTAGGTGAACTGAAACTAGCAAGAGTATTCCAGTCTGATCATGTTGTGCTATATGGGCTGCATTTATTCTGGCAATTAATTGTTATGAAGATGCCGCTGTAAGTGACAAATTTCTATGCCATAGTGTCTCTGTTTTTCTCATTACTGCCTCTCTTAATATCATGTCATAGCAATCAACTTGATTTTGTTTTCATGCATGTCTCATAAGCTACTTTGTTTGATGACTCATATTCCTACATGTCCATCACCCGCAAGGCTTGGAGAAAATGCACATACATGAGTACAGTGATTACATCATTGATTTGTCTCATGGCAAATAGTCTCATAGTTTCCCTGCCTTTGTGTGTGTTTGTGTGTATGTGTGTGCGCGCGTGCATGTGGGCGTGCAGGCGTGCATGTGTGTATGTGTCCTCCTAGACCCGTGCCTTCTGCAGACCCAGGGGTGCAGAATGAGCGTCTGGGATCTGGACATCTGGGTCGAGCTTTGCCGTCTGTCTCACAGATCTGCTTTTTAACTCATGAACCCAATCAGGCTGGCAATCAGATGGTAGCTCAACTCAGCTTCACAGGAGTCTGGTCAGCAGTCAAAGCCACACAATGTAACACAGCGTGGTCACACCCCAGCTAGCTGTTGACTGTTGAGCGCCAGACATTGCATCTTTGATCACTTGGGGGGGAAAAGGCCACTGTGTCCATGGCCACAGACACTCACACTTAAAGAGGCATACTCATATGATAAAGCATAGAAAAACACATCTACTCTTACTATTTGGAATAAAAGTGGAATGTGCACATGACCACAAAAACTCACACATTAACAGGCACAGCCATAGAAACATGGAAAAACACACCTACTAAAGGCTATCCTCTGTGCTTAGAATCCCACATCTCTATTTTCATCCCTGAGTGCGTGTGCATGCATGTGTACACGTTTGTGTGTGTGTATGTGTGCATGCATATGTGTGTGTTTGTGTGTATGATTGTGTGTGTGTGTGTGTGTGTGTGTGTCAGTGTGTTCATGTGTTTCTTTCACTACCCACTCAGCCTCTCAATCTCTGACCTTAATGTGTCACTCATCCTGGCACCTGCATGTAGGCAGGGCTGCCCTACTATGATAGTTTTGATCTGACAAGGATAGACTTACACTTGATTTAATCCAAGTTGTCTCTATGGAGTCTGCTGTGGTACCAGTCTGTTTCACTGCTCAGGTCAAGGCCTTGTGACAGGGGCTGTCAGTCCTCTCTCCTCTACTACATGTGTGAGAGAAAATAAATGCGTTGAGGGGAATGCTAGCTGGAGAGGCTAGAGAGAGAGCTCATGCATGCCTGTTTAATGGGTAATCCCCCTCATACCCAAGAACAGTTAATCCTGAACAGATGCCACCTCATGTAATGACAAACCCACACTGTTTTTAAATAGGCAGCTTGTCAGGAATGAAGAAAAATTACTTATTTTCATATGAACTGCCAGTAGTAATTTCAATTCACTTGATGCAGGAGCTGTGTAATGCATGTCATTGACCCTAGGTTCTTTACTCAGATTATAAAAAAGCCACATCATTTTACAAATCAACAAAAATGAAATAACACCAAAGTAATGGGATTTTCACACAACGGCAGCAATAGTACTGTTGTTCCTAATCAACAACGAGTGCTTTTCTGTGTGTCAGCAGGTTTTTTTTTTGGTTTTTTTTTATGAGACATGCATGAAAACAAAATCAAGTCGATCGGTATGACTGGTATAATGAGACAGCCAAAGACACTATGGCATCGAAATTAACGGCTGTGTGAGTGTGTGTTTGTGTGTGTGTGTGTGTGTGTGTGTGTGTGTGTGTGTGTGTGTGTGCGTGTGCGTGTGCGTGTGTGTGTGTGTGTGTGTTTCATACCGCCCAATGGCTAGCCTCCTGCAGCCTGTGCCAGACTCTTCAGCATTTGGCTGCAGTCTGTGTGTCACTAAGGAGAGAAAATAGTCACACAGTCACACAACATACACGGCCTTGCTGCTTTCCATTCCCTTTTAGTGAATACATTAATATCCAAATAAATCACAGATATAATTTCATGACACCGTAGACATACTGTAATGAAATCAAATACATTGAATCCAGGAAGTCAGGCATGTGGGACACGCTATTGCTAAATGATGATTGAATGTTGTCGGGACTTCTTTATCTCATCAATAGCTGTCCATAGAGGAGTCCTTGATGATGTTGTAGGTGTCTTGGTGGTTTGATCCTCCCCTGCTCTGGAATATGTAGTTGTAATATAGTGATTATGTATTGCAACAGGGGAACAGTACAGGATCTATGTTGACTGCTAATTGGGCTCCTGTGTCACGACTGTGTCATATTAATGACCCAGATGCAACTCATTGTCATATTCATGAGGTGTGAGGATTGCATTTGCTCTCTGGGACTGCATAGTGCAGGGGTTTGTGTGTGTGAGTGTATGAAAGGGAGATAGTTTGTGTGTGCCTGTGCACATGTATATGAGTGAGTGGGTGTAGGAAATAAAGGCTGATCACTGTGTACAGCTATACTTCGATTTGTCAGTTACACAGCTTGCAGCCTTGTTCCTAAGATGTATTTTTTGCCCTTTTCCAATTTCATTGATATGAAAAAATGTGTTGATTTAAATGTCTGTAGACAAGCATTGCAGACAATCATTTTTGTGCCACATTATATGGAAAAAGGTATGGCAAAAGAGATAACAAAAGCTGGAGACCAGGTTGTGCATATCATCATCCTTTTCAAAAGGAAATCCAAAATGAGCTGCTTTGTTAGGCAGCACCAAGCAGGATGACTAACCCCTTTGGGAAATGTGTGTTTGCAGGGCAGTGTGGACAGGTTAAAAGGGTCTTCTGTGGCTGATGAAACAGGTGGGACCCCCACAGTCACTGGCGTGCAATCCTTCCTCTTCCTCCCCCCACCGGTTTGCTAAGCATTTGCATAACACTAATCGGAGCATGAAAGAGAGCCAGATTCTTTCTGTATTCATTAGCTTCATCTCTAGGTGTCCCTTTATTCTGTAAAGGCCCTATCATGTCCTGGCCATCATATTGCATATATATTCCCCTGCTTTGAGGCACAATTCTGCTGTGCTATTTCTTTTTCTGATGGTTGAATTGGAATGTGGAGTTTTGTAGTTTAAAGAGGTCATGTGAATGTGAGGTGTCCCTTAGGGCTAAGAAGGCTAAAGCAGTTCAGCAAGGAAACTTTAGTCTCAGCAGCACAGAAACCAGCACATGTTCTCGCTGTTGTAGTCTGTACCCGCAGGATCACAGTGGACAGGCGTCGTTGAATGATGGCCCTGAAGATCTTTTCGAGGACAAAGGGTGTCAGACGCCTAATGTGTAACTTGTGGTTGTACTGTGCTTTCCACAATTTTGGTTCAATCATTATTATTATATCATTATCATTAAGACCCATTGTCTCACTATTTCCTCATCACTGTGTGTATTAGGTGCAATGCACCATAAGCGTCTCAGTCCTGAAACTAGTCCCCTGCTCTTTACTTTTAAGGGGCCTGTTGCCAAGTTTTTCTGTTTTATTTCGCTGTGCAGTTTTGAAAGATGAACCTTAATGGGAAATTGTGTTTCGTGAACACAGCGAAGTGATACATTACATTAAAAAAATTATTCTGCCTTCCAAAGACAAATTAGGCTTTAATAAAGAATGAGTGGTTCTGTGGAGTCTTTGGCATAATGTCAAATCCAGGACAGTAACGTGTGCATTGATGAGGCATTCATTATAGTCAGTTAGGAATGGCAACTATCAATCCGTAAGTGAGCTGTATAAGTCATATAAATTATATTGAAAGTGCGGAGAGCACACCCATAAGTGTCAAAAATGCAAATACAGTTAAATGGATGGCTGGGCAGATGGGGAAAGCTTAGAGGAGGGATTGTTCCCCCCCAAAGCTAGGTTCCCCCATCCTCTCGGTGACAATGGAGGATTTCATCATTGTGAGAGAAAAGAGATTCACTGACTTAGGGGAGATCTAGTGTTCTCTGTGGTGAAATAGGAGAACAAATCTTCAAAACACTGTTCTGCCGTTTTTGTACTCATTTGTTTTAACATCAAAGGCTTGGCTACATTGTGATTAGGGGCTGTGTGGAGCGGACTTTTATCCAAATTAATTGATGGAGCAATGCTGAAATATGCTAACAAGAACTGTATTGTTTTGAATGTTACAATGAGAATGCTAAGCTTCAATTTTGGAAGTGGAATTAATCTTTTTCAGACATGACAATATTATCCTTTAATTTTTCAGCTGGCCAGTCAGTCCTGGGAAAGCCAATCAATAGAATGTTTTTAATACTTATTACTGATTAATAATAAGTATTACTGATCATTTTTGTTTGATTTGAACATATATTGTGGAGGACTTTTAAAAGTCAAAAACCTTGTATTGCGGACACATTGCAGCCTCTGCCCCTTGGTCTGGCTTTGTTTCCATAAATCATCACCTTTGAAAATAGATGTGATTATAGATATCACCGATGCAGAACAAAACTACTGAGGTGGAATGTGAAATTAGAGAGGAGGCATGCATTTTCAATCGATAGAATCATGCTTGGTGTGTCCGCACCTGTGTACACTTTTAACAGTTTTGGCTATTGCGAATCTAATTCTGGGAGTCATTTGGTATAGAAATTTGGTATTATTGCACCACAGCTGGCCCTTTACTGCTTTGCTCTGCACATGAAAACATGTATTTCATTTCAAATTTTTTTTTAACTTAAACTACAAAAATAGCAGCATTTGTTAAATTTGATATAGCATTTTTATCAATAAAAAGATATATTACCAACTTTTTGGTTAATACTTCCCTCACCTTGAAAAGGAGTAATCAAAAAGACTGCTGTCTGCTGTCACATCCCAGTTTTCCTGTGTTGGCTGTGGCTTTTGGTGTCTCAGACTGGTTGTTGAACTCAGACAGCAAGTCAATGTCCACTTGCCAGCTGCCTACTAACCCATGCTGACATGTGTGACATTGCAGTCCCACTCTCTCACTCCTTTTTTGGCTGTCATTCAGCTTCACTAAATAAAGAACTGTCTCTCTCTCTCTCTCTCTCTCTCTCTCTCTCTCTCTCTCTCTCTCTCTCTCTCTCTCTATACCTAATCAAAGGAATCTATGACATATTGATGTCTATCATTGTGGATTGCAGTGGTTGGAGGCTGTGTCTTGAATGCTAGCAGAAATGTGCAGCAGCTACTACATTTCAAATGTCCATTTGAGTTTATAAAGTCTTCTAATGATCTCTAGGGACAGGTAAAGAGGCTTGCAGTCAGACAAATAGAGAAAGCTAGAGGGAGTGTGTTAAAATGGAGGCTTACATTTTGACATACCATGAGGGAGCCCTCTCCTGTTTTTAGTGCAGCTGAGGTCCAATGTAATTTCCCATGTTTTAAGCTGAATACCCATGGGCTGTCACTGGCTTCAAAGACCTTAAGAAATGTGCTAGACCACATATTAAGCTATTAAGAAGTTTTCTAGGAAAATAAAGAGTGTAACAGACAGGGAGGGAGAGAGAGAGAGAGAGAGAGAGAGAGAGAGGGAGAGAGAGAGATTATATACTCTCTATAGGATACATACATATCAGTCCTAACAGGATTTTGCATGTTTTCCTCTGAGTATTGCGGCCCAAAATGATTGAATTTGTAGCATCTTTTATCAAAAATTGTGATGCAATTTGGGGTATTTTTTGTGTTATCTTGTGGTAAAACTGCAGGAATGTAATTGTAAACTGCCCACTCTGTTTTGTAAAAAAATATTTTTAATCCTTGTTTTCTCTACAATGTTTTTGTCTTTTTTTTTCCCTTTAGCATACCTACAACTTGTCATTACATCATTAGTTGAGCCATCACGTTCACATGCCACTATAATCTCCCTATCAGGCGTGTCAGATCTGTCTGTGTGCTGCCAGCTTGACACAGAGGAAAGGAGAGAGAGAGGTTCAGACCGGAGAACGCACGTCTAATTAGTCACCGGCGGCCAGCCATTTCACGCAGCAAATCAACTTGAACAATTTATAAAATTACTAGGCTACATGGCGGCACAACCCGTCCAACCGTCCCACCGGGGTTCGTCCCCGTTCACCCGAATGGCCACTCCAGCACTGTCTTTGTGTGTAATCATATCAAAGTGCAAAAAAGGCTCAGGATAACATGAAAGCAAATGTTGCAAATTGTATATTTAAATGACAAAACAACCTCCCGAACATGTAGCAGTGATACATTTGCAAGCATTGTGCCAATTTGACAGTTTTATGCAGGAATATTGCAGGGTTTTGGCAAAATTGCAAGCTCTTGCAAGTATTGTGGCAATTAGTTGAACTTGCGTTAATTTTTGCGATCGCAAGATGGCAACATTCTGGAGGGACTGGAGGGACATATTCATTATTACAGATACAATTGCATTAATTGAGTTATCACGATTTTTGAAGGTAAGAGAGGATGAGTAACGAAAACGTGATGTAACAGACGAGGAATGAGTAATGTATTACTTTTTGAGTAGCAAACCTAACATCTGTGTAGGATACATGTGCAGATATGTGTTTGGAATACATATATATAGCCCAATGCATATATATTCTATTGGGCTATATATATTCTGTCAGTGGTAATACAAAAGAAGTGGGCTTGGGACCAGAAAGGTTAAAAGTCTTTCTTTGTTTCCATATCTGTCACAGTTACTGAGTGCATCTTTCTCTCCCTTCACACATCATCACATACAAACAAACACACACACGCACACACACACACACACACACACACACACACACACACACACACACACACACACA
This sequence comes from Hoplostethus mediterraneus, assembly GCA_034670385.1. NCBI lineage: Eukaryota > Metazoa > Chordata > Actinopteri > Trachichthyiformes > Trachichthyidae > Hoplostethus > Hoplostethus mediterraneus. The sequence continues at coordinate 12,985,962 of JAXDDW010000003.1, read as the reverse complement.
CACACACACACATACACACACACACAGGGCAGCTCAGTTACTAACTTCATTATACATTATATCTTGCAATGTTAACTCTTTCTATAAAATCATTTAGCTTCTGTCACACACATACACTAAACCTCTTCCTCTGCAATCTCCCTTCTCCCGCTTCATATTTTCCTCTTTCACTAATCTCAGTGTGCTCTATGCTAAGTAATTGGTTTAGAGAACTGTTTATCAACAACCCACACATTTCCCAACTCGTGTGATGCTGAATCCGCTAACCTGTGTGCCTTCAATCACACAGCCATTCCAGAGGAGCAACAATACCTCTCGGCTGATTTCGGCTCTACTGTCCCCTAGGTAATGGAAAGCTAAAGACGGCTGGCTGCTGGGGCATCGCACAAACAAGGCAGGCTTGGGGGAGAAAAGCTCCTCTCGAAAGCAAGCACATCAGCGCTATTGTTAGCACATAGCGGGAGATTAGCGTTGATGACTCTATGCGAGCTAGCAGGCTTGGCTGGTGTTCTGTGTCGGATGCTAACCCAGCCCACCCCTGCTGCCACTGCGACCATGTCACAATTAGCCAGGATAGGTGTAGACATCCATCTCCCATCACACTAATACCCTGGAGATCATTACCAATTTGATGAATACTGCACCCCTTTTCACCTAGTAGATGATATACCTTGGCTGGATTCAATATACAAGTCATTGTTCACTGCTCTCATTTCTACCAAGCTCACAATGCACAAAACTACCCTGGACTCAATCATCAGGACAGAACCAAGTCAGGTCATCAAAATACGAACAGCGTAACAGAACATGAACTGAGCTCTGTAATGTATTTCCCAAGCACTAGGATGCAACAATACAGAGACACAAAAAAAAAAGTGACAAAAGATGTTGAAAAGCTGCAATCTGCTGCTTTCCCTAAAAGTGAAAGTCTAATTATATGAACGGCATGGTCACAGATAAGCTGTAACAGTGTAAACCTGTTTCCCCACACACATGCACACACACACACACACACACACACACACACACACACACACACACACACACACACACACACACACACACACACACACACACACACACACACACACACACACACACACAGAGCCCTCTTGTACATACACATATACTCATATACAGATTTTCAGTGTCTCTGACTGATTATAAAGCATGATTAATTAGCAGACAGATTGCTAAACGGTGGTGAACACGGTTTGATGTGTAGAGGTAAAGAGTAGAGTCTCTATGGAATACAATAACGTCCTCTATGCCCTGCTCTCTCTCTCTCTTTCCCTCATCCTCTTTCTCCATTTATTTCTTCCTCTTTTTCTATATTAAGCTCTTCTGGGTTAATCATTCCTGGAGGACGACAGCACCACAGTGCTGCAAAAGTGACACACAGCTGGGTGCAGTCAGGTTTTTGTGCACCCACTTTCAGCGATTACAGACCCTTAAAAGGATAACCACAGATCCTACTGCCTCACTGTCTTCTGAAGAGTTCTAACGGCCTCCCTCTCATTTTCACAGGATTTCACTATTCACTTGACCTTATTCCTCATTTATCCTTCCATTTGCCTGTCCTTTCATTGTTGGGTCACGAGAGGTTTTCATAATCTTGATGGTATTACATGGCATTCCTTCACCTCCCCCTCACATCCCCACACCCTTTTTTGCTCTGCTGTGTCGTGGGCCCAGTGGGAGGCGAGTGCTGTAATTCATTTGTTTGCATATGGGGATATGTCCAGCACTGATGGATGACTTTGGCTCCTGCAGTCCCTCAGTTGCTTCAGGTTTACAATAGAATTTGCTTTGGGTCTCTCAGAGGGCTGTATCCTCAAATAGAGAGAGATAAATAAAACATCCCTCCCTCAACTCCCCTACCACCACCACCACACACAGACACACAAAAGAACTGTAGACATATGCTTACATACAAATACACACACATAATTACATGCACCGTTGACACATGCCTACTCACAAAAAAAAATCACAAAATGAAGGTTGCCTTTTTCCAAAGAAAGGACCTTTGAGAAAAGCTGTGAAATGACTATTAAAGTCTTTTAATCTCCTCATGATGTGAATGAGTGGTAGCCAACAATAGCCTGGTTTGCTCCCTGTTCAAATTAGTCTGTATGGTGATGCTCTTAGTCAATGTGGTTGCAAGATGTACTGTGATGTGACTGCTAACATGGAGTTGCTCTCTCTCTCTCTCTCTATCTGTCTCTCTCTCTCTCTCTCTCTCTCTCTCTCTCTCTCTCTCTCACACACACACACACACACACGCACACGCACACGCACACACACACACACACACACACAAACATTCCCAGGGTCTCCAGCTGAAGTTAAATGTCTGCCAGCTGAGCATGTCACTCAGTTAAGCTTTTGTTCATCTCCAGCTGAAGCTCTATAATTTGTCCACCATTTTACTGAGATAAGAGAACCACAAAATGCAAAGTAGTTAGTAATGAAAACTGTACTTTGAGGTTTCAATCATCCCAAAATTTTCCAATTTATATATTTTGAAAATACATTTTAAAAAAGTCAAGAAAAGCACATAGTTCACTCTTTTTAACATAGAGGCTGATCCCATCTGCCCAGGGATCTGGGTAGGTAGACTGGCTTATGTCATGCTTTTCTGTCTGTTTCTGAATCTGTCACATGACTCTATGTGTGTGTGGGTGTCCTCGTGTCAGTGTGTGTCTGTCAGGCCTTTTCACATGCATGCAGCAGATACAAAGAATTCACGACTGGCTTAAGTCTCTCTCTTACGTTACATGAATATAGACTGAGTTATGAAGAGACTGCTGTGTGCTGCCCGTAGGCTTTGAGTGCCCCAGCGTCATCGGTAATGGGATATGTGTTCACGTTCGAACGAAAACAAGCTCTTTCTCAAGAGCAAATCTGAAACAAACCTGTGCGCTCTGTTGTTTTGATCCGTGCTTTTGATGCCAAATTAAATGCACAAGCCCTCGAGATGGCACTGCATCTGTAAAACCACAGAGGCCGAGATGCCAGTGCCTCTACAGGGTGAATGGCAGGCATGTGCTTCCTCGGTTCATTTGATCTCTCCTCTGTCTGTCTGTCTGTCTGTCTCTCTCCCTCCCTCTCTCTCTCTCTCACTCTCTGTCTGTCTCTCCCTCTCCATGGCTCTCTCTCTGACTCGATCTGAAAATAGTGTTACAAACCGGAATATTACTTTTTTCCATTTCTTGGTTAGGAGCACCAGTAGTATTGTGGGAGTGTTAGCGCACTTGTTCTATTATTAAATCCTGGTTATGTAAACCACCAAGTGATGACACCAATGAATACTGATTCACTACAATTCAATTGTATAACAGGTCTATGGTGTGTGTGTGTGTGTGTGTGTGTGTGTGTGTGTGAGACGGAGTGCATGTGTGGTTTATTAATTTCCTGTTCATATGAAACAGTTTGTTTAGTGACTGTGAAGTTGACTTGCACCATGTTTTACAACATGCTTGTAGGGTAAAAACAATACAATTTTGATGGTTTTCATATTTTAACTTTAATTGAAGGATCACACGGTCTTCAATTAAAGTTAAAATATGAAAACCAAAAAATGCAAGGCTGGGTAAAACTAGATAGTTTCTCTTAGTTCCTGAAGAGTTTACATTTTGGAGATACAGGGTTGTCAGATATTTGTATCGCTGCAGTTGGATGACACTCATGTGGATGTGCACACAGTCAGACTGTAGGCCTTGCTTGTCATTTTGGAGTGTACAGTTTGGTGCATTTTGATGTAGGTCTACTGTATGTTTCATTTAGCATTTAACTGGCACAACTAATTGTGCATTTCTTTCTTTGAATGTGTCGTAGGAATGAATAAACTACCCTACCGTGGAACTAAGTGGACTACAAAATCTTTATGATCCAAAACAATGTAGAGATGAAGTAGACAGCTGTTACACTGGGGCTATAAGGCTATGAAGTGAGGGTTTAGTCCTTTTTAAGACATGATCCAACTGTGACATGTTAAAATGAATTGTCCATTTATTTTCATTATTATCTATTGAAAAATTATGACAATAATCAATTTAATCAAAGAAAAATTATTCAATAATCAACCCATCACCATTCCAAGCAATCTGAATACAACTGTATTATAATTACATTTAGTACCCAGTAAAAGTTGTTTGCAAAGTATTTGGATATTTGTTGGTGTGTGGTAGAAACCGTTGGATTTAAATACATCTGCACACACACACACACACACACACACACACACACACACACACACACACACACACACACACAGAGTTGCCACCTCGCCTACAAAATATGATTTAAAAATCCATACAACATGTATTTTGTGAGGTACGTTTTTATCTCTGTCTGTCTGTCATCTCTCACGCTGATTGGCTGCATAACCACATGCTGACTGCTACAGCTGGGGGTGGAGTCGTCAAAGTTGAGCTGTTGACCTTAGCAACCTTACCTTAGCTTACCTTATCTTTCTTCTCTGTGAAAGGGATGAGTTGGAGGAGAATGGTCATAGTGGCAGACGTATTGTTGTCAGTGATAGCACTGGTAATGCAGTAGGACCAAGAGCAATCAAACTGTCAAAACACTGGGAGTCTGTGGAAGTCTGCCTGGCTTGAGCACCCTCAGTAGACAGTCCCACCAGGAGTTTTTTTCTGATTATTGTTGCCCAAAATGATTGAATTTGCAGCGGCTTTTATCAAAAATTCAGATGCAATTTGCGATATTTTCTGTGTTATCTTGTGGTAAAACAGCAGGAATGGATGGAAATTTCAAGCCCCCCCAAAACATTGTAAACTGCCCACTCTGTTTTAAGTAGTAGAGCAATCATCACACATTAATACCTCCTGGGGCCTACCGGCTGAAAGCCTGTTGTACAAAACATGATGTCTAGTGCCTTTATTTTCTTCATTCCTTTTTAATCCTAGTTTTTATTTATTTATTTATTTTTTTGTTTGTTTTTCACCTTTTAGGCTACAATGCAGCATATCCAGAATTTGTCATTACATCATTAGTTGACCAATCACGTCCCGCTCTAATCTCCCTATCGGGCGTGTCATGTCTGTCAGTGCTGCCAGTTTGACACAGAGAAAGGAGAGAGAGGTCTGGACCGGAGAACACACATTTAATCTGTCACTGTACATTTTTTGTGGTGGCTATGTTACAATTTACGTCATTTATTTAATTGTTCATGAGCAATCGTAACATAATTTGCAATAACCCTGACACACAGGTTGGGATAGACTTGATGCTGCACTACTTCTCCATGTATCATTAATAGTAGCAGTGAGTGCCAGTGATGGAAAGGCTGTTTTGGGCTTGTAGTGACACTCATGGCCAAGGCATTACTACAGATACTCAACGCTGTCACGGGTTGACCTGATATCAAACCAAAATTAATAATTTGTTGTAGACTTACTGTATACATTGACATGTAACTTAGAACTGCATTTGTAACTGTGGACAACGTCAACTAGGTTGGACGCACGCTGTTTTATCCAACGAGAGCCGTTTATCACATTTCCACAACAGCTGCCTCATCCCGCCTCCAGGAAGGCAGTCAACAGCTGAGTCAAGAAGCCACAGAGAGAGACAGGATGAGACTGGGGTTTAGGTGGTTTTGCCTTAAAATTAGAATCCATTAAATATGGCACTTTTAGAAAAAATAATAATTATTGGGTTGCACAGAACATTCGAAAAATAGGCATCACTGTAAGTTCATTTACTACAAATTCCCCCTTAAATGTATTCTTTCTTTTCACTTCGGTACCTTTTATTGCTCCAAAAATGCTGCATGTTCATCAGTAAAGGTTTTACTTTTAAAACCTGTGACTGGAACCCCTATGTATTTTATTCTGACTTTGTGTGTTTCCCTGAGATAACGATCTTGAGCTGCATCTTCATCTACAGTAGGGAAGTTAGTAAATCAACAACATTGACAGGAAATTATTACGATTGTGTTCAGCTTTCGCCGTCTCACTGAGTAAGTTGTAGTTAACCTATATACCCAGACTATCACCAGGTGGTTCATTTGATTGGTAATGTTTACAATCAGGGCATGTAACTACAACATTGTGGGTTGGTAAGTCCAACATGACAAGCGGAGGTAATAAAGCTACCACCATAAGACATGGCCACAACATCATCAGTTGCTAAGTCATTAAATTACCAGTCCTGCACACATGCGCGCGCTCTCTCTCTCGCTCTTCTCTCTCTCTCTCTCTCTCTCTCTCTCTCTCTCTCTCTCTCTCTCCTCTCTCTCTCTCTCTCTCACCCCCCCCCCATCTATCCACATGGGCAGAAGCACAGCCTTAGTGATCATGTTTAATTTGTTTCCCACTGTGTCTCTAGTGTTCTCAGCTGAATTATCAAAGCGGTTTCATCTGCTTTGATACATACAGTACGTATGCTAACCAAGTCAAAAAGAACAGAAGACGACAATGGGAAGAACAACAATAAAAAGAGTCTTAACAACTATGACCTGCTGCCAGCTATTTATTTCCTCATCCATTGTTATAATGATATTCAATTTCCTTCAAAAAGCACTAGAATATCACTCTTTTAACGGTATAACCTCTCTCATGCACTGTTTTCATAATGTGAATAATTAGAGGATTTTTGCAGGGACGTGGAGTGTTACAAATGCATTAAGTCTGTGAAGTCTTCATGTGTATGGAAGGGGGATGGTTTGTTGTATAATGTGAAGTGGAGCAGCGGATGCAGGTAGCGGCAGTGTAAGCGTGATATCGGACCAGTTGAGTGTGATTATAAACAGTCTGGATTTTGTTAAAGTTATACCTTTGTGCACGTGTGGCCCTTTGGGTCAAACCGGTGGCTCAAAGTGGCTCAAAGCCAGCACACGTGCAGTGGGAGAGCGCACAGTGAATTGGACTGTAGCAGCCAATGACCCGTGTTGAGGGTCTGCTTTGATAATTAAAGTTCATTGCTTTTCCATTGCACTTTTTTTATTTATTGTGTAATTTAATTTGGCATGAAAGGGACAAAAAATAAAGTGCACTTTAGAGTCTAATTGATGCAGGTTTCTCCTGAGTCCTGCATCCTCAGCATTCTTCCTCTCTGACCAGTGAAGTTAACAAGGTGGGGGGTGGAGTGCAGAGAAAGAATGAGGGGAGGGAGAAATGCGAAGGGAAGGACAGAGAAGGGAAGAGAAAGAAAATAAGAAGGAGGTTATTGTGTGAGGGGTGCAAATTTGATTTCCTCTACATCCATTGTTAGCCCTTGGCTTTGAGAGGCAGTGAAAGCAGAGCCCATTTTCTGGTTACTGTTGTTCAGGAGATTAGCAGAGACTGGGCTTGTTTCTATTTGAGGAATAATGAAGAGTATGTCTCTATACAAACCTACTCTACTCTTGCAGTAGGTCCTCCATTAGTCTCCCTCTTCTCTCTCTCTCTCTCCCTCTCTTTCTCTCGATCCCTATTTATCTCTCCGTGGAAATGTGAAAGCATGTGATGGTTCCATCATTCCCCATCCTGTTTTTATTCAGCTTGCAAAAAAAAAAGGACGGCAAAGAAGATTTGTGTTGCGGCATGGTCGCCTGAATGTGGAAGGGATTGATGTGAAAATGGTAGTGAGTGAACTCCTCACGCTCTGACCAGGTGAGAGTTCTTACAGAGGGGCTGCGCTACCGAGGAGAACTTTACTGTAGCAACAATGTCCTCTTAATTATGTTCCTGCTGAAAACCTCCTCTGACACAAGGCCTGGATCCTTCTCTAGATGGGATGGAGCAGAGAGAGAAAGGGTTAGTCTCACACTGGTCTCGAAGCACAAGCTCCCTTGCATACTTTCTGCAGCACTTATTTTTAGCATCTTGACTTTTTGTGGCTGTGGGGAACCTCCCAAATGACCTGATTGTAAGGATGCATTTGACACCTTTGTTCATTAAGAGAAATAGGGAGCAGAAAGGCAGACTTTCATGGGCTCCCATGACAACAAAGCACGCCCGGAACAGGCCACAGAGAGACAGCTTTACTAAGCTTATGTAGTCTCACATCTCTGCTTCCCAATAATTCACTCTGGTCCTGGTGGAGTAAAGGTGTCAGCCAAGCCATCCACACCGCCAGCTCGTCTGAACAGAGGAATGGAATGACGAAAGGAAACACCAGAGGGGATGGGGGAGGACAAGTGGCTCTTTTAATGACTCTGGAGTGTGATGGGAATGCTGTTAATGAGGAGGGCCGGGACAAGAGGCCTTGCTTCCCACGTAGATACAGGCAAGCCTGGGAGGAGCCTGAAGAACAACTCGGCTCAGTGCGGTACAGCTCAGCAAAGCCATGCGGAGCGCTGCAGACCAGAGTTGTGTGGGATGAATAGAGTCTGACTTTGAGGCAGGCAAACATGGCATTGAGAATGAGCAGCTCTTCCTTTTCTTCTTCTCTGCTCCCTTCTCCCGGAGAGACAGTGGCAGCTCTCTGGTGAAGATCAGAAAGGTGGGAGATGGAAAGTGAGCGGGAGTGGGAGAAAGAGAGGGAGAAGAGAGAGAGAGACAGTGGCCCCAGGAGGCTACATCTCCAGTCAGTAATTCCACTGGGGCTCTCCTCACTCCTCTTCAGTTTCCATCTCCAGATGAAAAATAAATAACCTCTTCAGACGGCCTCCCTCTCCTCTGAGAGAGAAAGAGCGCTTTCCCGAGAGCAGTGTTCACTTTCCATGTAGTTATCTCTCTCTGTCTCCCCTTCTTTGCACACACTCTCACATGTACACTCTGTCCATATGTAGCAGAGACTTTTGATAATATCAAAATTTTAATCATATACCATATGGAAATTTCAAACAGCATTTGAAATACTGTTACACCCCTAATATACTCACATATGCGTACTAAACCCCCCCTCACACACACACACACACACACACGCACATCTTCCCTCCCTGCCTTTATAATTCAAACATTCACACAAGGACGCAGCATGGATAACTACAACGCAATGAGCACAGCCTGTTAGGATATTAATGTCTGTATTGCTGCTACTCTAGTTGTCATTATTTATTAGAGTGACCAAGACTCAGGGACAGAGCATAATAGTAATTCACCATCAGCCTTTCTGTCCAGCTTCTTTTTATCCATACCAAACTACATATATTCAATGTCTAAATGACTCACACACTCAAGTATTAAGATATGTTATGCTGCCTCTGTCCTCTTAGTGCTGCCTGTCTCCTGTGTTGTCAGCCTGTGTAAAGGTACAATGCTACAAGAGTCCTTTTGTAACATTTACTTATCTCTTTTGCAATGGAGCATTCGCTCCCTGTGCAGGCAGGACTGGCAGAGCATAGCAGCTGGTGCTGCCAGGCACTGAAGCTAAAGGCCAGTCTGGCACGAGATTGTTCTGGAAAGCACCGCAAGGCTGATGGCCTAGTCAAGAGAGAAACTCATGGCTGATGGTGCATGATGTGTACTCCCCACTATCTGATGTGTCTACCAGGTTTTTCATGCAAAAGATGAGCAGAGGAAAGGCTGTCTGTCTGTCTTTCTTTGTCTATTTTTTGTTCCTTTTCCAATTCCAATTTCTCTCTCATTTTTTTATTACAACATGCTAACAATAGCGTGTATATAAATGTAAAATGTAACATGTTACAACATAACAATGTTATCATCATCCACATGTCAACATCATGACTTGTGGGAACATCTGACACCAACAATTATGTCTGACACCGCTATTTCTTATCTTCCTGCCTTGCTTGGTTATCACAATTCTTTAGTAACCATATGAGCCTAATGAGTTGGAAAACGTCCGGTTTCTATGGGAGTACATGCACCCATGCATGCACACATACATATTATGCACAGATTCTCACTCATTCTCTTCGTCTCTCTCTCTCTCTCTCTCTCTCTCTCTCTCTCTCTCTCTCTCTCTCTCTCTCTCTCGCTCTCTTTAACTATCTCTGTTTAGCATTACGATGTTCAGCATCATAATCTGGCCTTCATATTTTAGATTACTCCTTTCCTCTGTTACTAAGTCAGCATTTCCTGTCTTAATGCCACCATCAACTTCAACTCCTCCATACCTGTAATGAACACTCTGCTTAGCACTGATATCATAAATCCGCTTAAGTTCCCTAGCATGGAGCTCAACAGGGGATGGGTATACTCCTGCGTGCTCCCTCTCTTGCGTGTCATGTGGCTGCAGCCTGATGACAAGTCTTTTGTGTGATTTTGCACATCGTGGTGAAATGTGTCCACACTGATTTTCAGAGGGGCTGGGGAGGGATTTTGTCAGTGTGTGTAAAAACATATATACTGTACGTGCAGCTATGAGGTGTCACTCCATTCGAGATATCGTCTCACATATTGGCTTCTCCCACTTGAGGGTGAGAAAAGATTGAAAGCCTAGTTTTGCCAAAACAAAAGCATGGCCTTTATTACAAAAAATATAGCAGTATACCCAGTGCCTTAAATTGACACAGATACACGCAAACAAACACAATAACAACAAATGGGCACACACGTACACACACATAAAATATAAAACCTCAAACTGAAGTGACAGAATGTTTCTGCTGACACAACAAACTATTAAATCTTTTATGCAGTCTAGTCTGCATAGTCTTACTGCCTAAACACTTAATGATCCAGATTTTCACTGTTGGTTTTATAGCATAGTTAGATAAAGCCATTTCATCATAAAACAGCTTAATGTGACTGTATGTGAGCCCCGATTTAATTCCTGGAGGAACTGCCAAAGAAGGAGCTTCTGAGGATGGAAGAGAAGGGGGAAACTTTGTTTGTCTGTTGAAAGCAGACCTCGAGACTGTGTTATCACACGCTGCTAGCACTTCGCTTCACTTCAGTCCCAGAGACAGACACACCCAGTGACTCGCCGCGACGTCCCTCCCAAGCAGCAAACAAAATGACAAACAACCGGTAACTCCCCTTCCCCCCCCCCCCAAATGCCTCTCGCCGCTCTCCTCATTCGCCCTCCCGAGGATTTCTCTCCCATTTTCTCTTTCATTCATTAATTTTCTCTTTGCCTCACACCCAGTTGTACTTCATTTCTCCCCCACTCCACCATTTTGTGGAGTTCTCAACCTTGCACACCTCTTTCCAATGATGTTTGATTCTTTTCACTGTCCTCTGTCAGTCTTTTAAGAGTGACCATCTTGAATTGCAAACATTTAATATCACCAAAAGCAAGAATTGGAAGCAGTCAACTTATGTCACAAACAACACACACAATCAGCTTCAGATAGCACCATAGCAGTTAGCTTCACTATTGATTGGCATTACTCATTTCATAGGTTATGGGCTGAGTGTATGTTCAAATATGCCTCCCACACCACCCTACACTACCATGCATCCGCCCTCTTGCAGTTTTCTTCTGAGGCTTGTGCCGGGCTTTCATATAAGACATTTTGAGGGAGAGATTTTATATTGGTAATTTACTCCTCTCTCTCTGGGGCTAACCACGCAGCCTATGGCTTTCATCTTCTTCTGCTTCTCCTCAAACTACTTTCTTTTGCCTGACTTTTCCCACTGCCTTTTGAATTTTTGTATTGTGTCCCTTTTTGCCTCCCCCTGAATCTCTCTCTCTCTCTTTGTGTGTCATCCTTCATGTCTTCCACCCCAGCCAAGCACCTTCATGTGGTTCTCTCATCTTTAATGACAGGTCTTCATGAAAACAGATCATAATGTCTTCTAACAATCTAACCAATTACCTCTCCCATCATGAAAAATTGACAGCTGGTGTGTACACTCGTGAAAACTTAAGACAGAAGGGTGAATAGGAATCTATTTCACAGTCAGATGAGTCGAAGGAACATTTCCTTGTCAAAAATAATTAATCAAAGACAAGACTGGCCTGAGTGAATCCATGAGCCAAGGGTATGTTCTATTCACAGTGAAATGCTCCATATGACTACCAACGTTCTACCTTTTCTGTTCCCTTTCTTCTCTTTCTCATCTTATCTCTCTCTTTTTCATCTTCTCTCTCTCTCTCTCTCTCTCTCTCCCCCCCTCTCCATCCCTATTCCTCCCTCCCTCCTGCTTGAAATCTCTTTGGACTCCAAATGCTAATTCAGTCAGGCACTTAATCAGACATATTAATTCCATATCTCCCCTGATTGCACTAATTCCATTCTGCAGCGAGGTTGTCTTAGGTATCCCTTTGGTGCAGCAGAGCTTTAAATTGTGGTACTAAGCACAGACTGGAAAATAAATTCTTTATCAGGAAAAGAGTGTTATGTGTTGACAAGATTTGTATAGCAAGGATAATATGGTAAATGTGGTTTGGTAAATGCTGCAGTGTCTGTTTTATATCATAATTTGCTGTTATCCTTCAGCCCTACAGTCATTCCTGTTCCACTGACGGCTGTGTTTTGTGTCATTTTGAAAGAACTACATGCAGACATCCTATTACAATAAGCAGACTTCCTCTTCCACCAATTTGCCAATTGCTTAAAAGAATATCTGACAACAACGTCCACTGCATCTGAATCACTTTGCCTCTGTGGAACATTATGGTGGCACATTCATCAGTATTAGGATGTCTGGTTGTCAGTGGCAGTGATTGTACTTAGATGGTAAATTCATTACACAGACACATGCATGCCTGCGTACATGTATGCACATATACAGACACACACACACACACACACACACACACACACACACACAGATAAACACAAAATATTCCAGTAAAGCCTGTAAGCTCTCATATTGTTGACTCACAAATGATGTACAGCTAAGACGTGTATTAATTAAAATAATATTCAAGTACAGATTTAGCAGCATTTTAATTTAATGAAGTCACAGATCATGTAATTGAGAGAATTACCAAATTGCATTCTTTGTTCCAGATAATTGTATTCCATCTTAATGCCTGCTTTAAAGTCCGTAATTTATTTTATCTTGTCACCATCATCTTCCCAGACTTGTTTAATAGAAAATATGGCTTTAAATTCCTGTGTGCATTTGCATCGTGCCAGTGCAGACCTGAAATATTTCCTGGATCTTTTTAAACTCATTGATATTGTATATCTCTCTGTCATTACCAACAAAAGCAGATGGAACAGAGCCATGCTTTTTTCATCTTATTGTATAAGACCATTCTTGATTGATTACTTTTAATGCATGAGGCCCAAGGCCCACTGATAGATTGCAATGCACTAATATTTCGAGAGACTAATACTACTACTTAATACATTTGAATCTTCATGGGGTTTCTGTTCAATAATCTATCTATCTATCTATCTATCTATCTATCTATCTATCTATCTATCTATCTATCTATCTATCTATCTATCTATCTATCTATCTATCTATCTATCTATCTATCTATCTATCCCTGTATTTATCTCTCTCTCTCTATCTATCTATCTCTCTCTCTTTCCTGCTCCTACCCTTCCTTGTTACTGACTATTGGTCAGGTCATACAGTGATTTGGCTTGGCAAGCTCCTATACCAGACAGATGGATTTACCATTAGATAATGACAAATGACAGGCGCAGCCGAGCTGATTTCAGCACTTACTGCTCCTTTGGGACCCCACTTCTGACTGTACTCACCACACTGCAAACCACACTGACCACCCCCATCCAAGATCTTAATTGAACAAGTGTCTGTGCAGCCAATTGATTGAGCCTGACATGCATTTCTGGTCATTTCCAGCGGGTGATGTAGTGTGACCTGCAGGTCAGAAAATGCTAGGGAGCTGCAGCAGAAGGGCTGAAGAAGGCACTGACATGAGACTTGATTTGTTGGACCACTACTCTTGGAGAGATGCACCTTGTCTCTGTGAGTTCAGGGGAGATTAAGAGAGGAAAAAATGGCTGAGTAGCTCTGTGGTATCCTGCAGACTCACCCCTACTGTGGAGACTGGAAAGTGTATAATGAGCAGGAGTCTCCAGGGACCAGACAGGTACTGGAGGAAGTTTATTGAATGATTGAAACTGATGCTGAAGATGGCGTGAAAGGAAATTGATTCAAAGGTTAGTAAGTGGAAAGATTATCATTTAGACCAAACACAACTAGAAAATGACTTAACACGATTGGACCTTTCATTTAATATCTATGACTCATTGTTTGACACTAGCCACATCTAAGTGGAGTATGTGAGTATGAAACATTAACTGGTGATTCACACTGTGATGATGAAAAAGTAATTGTGAGGTTGTAGACAAAATTACAATGATTTATTATGTCATATAGTTGTTTTTATTTAAACCTCATCCAATGATGTACTTCTTACCTGTATCCTGTATCCTACGATGCTACCCTAGTATCTGTGAGCCAGCACAAAATATATGCTGGCAATCAAAGGGCCCCCCTGCTTGCACCAACCCCACTTGCTTCTTGCATCAAAACCTCACAAACTCTGTAATGCGTCAGTTTTACAGTCCACACTGCGTTTCAATCAGGTGTGGCTATACACACCTTGGTCATACACACCTGACAATAGGGACTATCATCAACATTAATGGCAACAGTTTCACAGCAAGTTGTATTATATGTTACATTTACACCACACTTCCCATTGTGGACACATGATACCCACACTGTACCGTCCACCATGGTGCTTTTTAAATGTTGTGGCAGACTGGTGCATCTGCCACAGAGAAAATGTGGGAAATGACTACATTACCCAGCAGACAACAACCAGTCCGCCATCTTACATTCAGCCAAGTGGGAGCTGATTTGAGACGACAATACTAAGAGACCAGCCAGAGAGGCTGCTGAAGGACCTTCGAACCTCATTTTCTGTCTGACAAGAAATGTAAGTTGTGTGATTTAAGTTCAAGAAGTAAAAGTATCATTTTGGTCATCGCAATCCTGCCTCCTGTGTGATCTGTGCCATGCATTTGCCCTCAGAATGGGCTTGTGACCCCTGGCTTTTCCCAGAGGGTGCCACAATATATAAAGCTTCATCACTGCCCTCTATGTTTCTCTTTCTGAATCACACACACACACACACACACACACACACACACACACTCTCTCACACTCTCTCACACACACACACACACACACACACACACACACACACACACACACACACACACACACACACACACACATACACATCACCTCTTTCATGGGAATCTGTCTTATATATTGTGAGTGGTCTATTTCACAGCTTTCACAGTAAAAGCCTGAATAAACACGTTCAGAAACACTCCCCAATTTTAATCCATGATCTCACAGGTATAGCTCAACAGGATCAATGCTACTATGTTAAAATATTTCTAAGAGACGTCCATTTATGTCTCCACACAAGGACAGGCACCCAACCATACCAGCCGTGTAAAAAAAAAAAACATCCTCACTCACGCTGAGAAGACGTCGGGTCCACCTTGGTATTCAGTTTTTCCAGTTTGCAAGTTCTTCCCCAAACTCAAAAGAGTTGGTGACATGCTTGTGCAAGCCAGTGATGCTATTTGCAGTGGCAATAACATTACCTACCTGTTTTGTCCTGGGGTGAAACTACAGTGTTGAACGAGAGCAAAATCAGCTGTGTGACAAATTGTGCACACCATATCGTACTATGTGTCAATATCAATATGTTGATTGCAAATGGAACAACACACATAGTGAGCTTTTAAACAACAAAACAATTAACTTGGAATAATATTGAGCAAATTGTGATGCTGTGATCACTTTCCCAAATGTCAATGGAGGTTTCTGATACACCACTGTCTAACCATATGCTCATGATTACCACAATACTTGATCAGTGCATTTACAGTGAGCTGCATGTACACACACTGATGCACTGTAAAGAAGGAAATCACACTTTATCTCATCTCTTTTCTCTAATCACGCCCTAGAAAGGCCCAACCACCAACAAGGCACGATTACTAGTCTACTGTCTCTGACAGACTAGACTAATGTATGCACGTTTGAATGTGCTTTTTCTGTCCTAATTAGAAGGAACATATATCTTTTGAGACGCTGACTCCGGATATGCTTTAAAAAATGTGATGATACAGTGTTTTGTCAGAGCAGGAGGAGAGCTGTGTGTGTGTGTGTGTGTGTGTGTGTGTGTGTGTGTGTGTGTGTGTGTGTGTGTGTGTGTGTGTGTGTGTGTGTGTGTGTGTGTGTGTGTGTGTGTGTGTGTGTGTGTGTGTGTGTGGAGGTAGGGTGCAACAATGATATTGATGTTGTTGATGATGACAACAACGATAATGATTACAGTGGCAAAGCCCATATCCATCATCACCCTCATCTACTTTGTGGGCATAATTTGCCACTCTCAGCTGAGTTGCAGCCCTGAAACCTTGGATCGTACTACCTCAACTTATTGCACTCCATGTTGTCTTCATTTTCAGTGTCTGTAATGCCATTTACATTACACTACATTACAATACCTTGCCAGCTTTGTAAGCATTACCTTTTGTTTGGTATGTGTGTAGCAAAACTGTTCCATTCCATTTCATCATGCTGGCAAAAGCAATTAACCCTAGCAGATTTGATTAAATTCTGTTGTATTGTATTCTATTGTATTCTATTGTATTGTATTCTATTCTATTGTATTCTATTCTATTCTATTCTATTCCGGTCTCATTTCAACACAGTATAAACACACACACACACACACACACACACACAGACTGAATGGATGGAAATTCTGAGATATGTTTACGCAAGGTTTTACCGCCATTAGCTGGTGGACGGCTGGAAATAATAGAAGTGTAATGTGGAAAAAGCACTCAATGGGCCATGCGGCAAAAATGAGACAGAAGCGGCAAAAACCTGGACCAGGATTACACACAGCCTTCTCTTAAAACAGGAGATACCCTCCCTATGCCCACACCGTTGTGTTCCAATGGATCAACCATCACTTATTTGTACTCACAGTTCCTGCACTGCGGATGCATGGATTGGGACATGGGGAGTGCTATCTATACGTGCTTCCGTCCCCCATCATTTATTCACCAAGGCCTATCTTCTGTTTTGTGTGCACACATGCACGTGTGTGTTTGTGAGGCTTTATTGCAGTGACTGTCGCCTTGTCGCCCCTTGAAGCTCCTCTAGTTAGATAAAGGTTCCTCAAACGTACAAAAGTTATCAGTATCAGCAGCGAACAAGGGCTGAGGAACTGGTGGACGGGAAAGCTAATTTAGAAATATAGTACAGTTTATTTAGAAATATAGTAAATAATATCCCAGGGGTATAAAAAATGAAGTTTTTTTTGTTTGTAAGGTGGGTAAAAACATCATAATCTTTCTAAAACAATGTAAGACAGTGACCCAAAAGCTTCACCAGCTATGCTCAATTCATAATTCATAGCAAGTATTCCATGGAGCCCATGATATGGTGTGGCATTCATGCATCATATCACACAAATACTGTTATTCACTACTTTTCTCCACTATTCATGCAGTGTAATTTTACTTCTTGTATTTTCAGGGAAAGCCTTTAGCTGAAAGCAAGAGAACATGAGGATGACCAGAACCCGTGGGAACTGTGAATGAGTTGGCAGGTAAGAACTGAATAAGAAGGAACCAGGAGCTAAACTCTGATATACATGATGATCCTGCTCCTCTGGGTAGACTCTCTACTTTTATATATTCCCTGAGATGGACCTTTCAACCAACATAATTTGTATCATCTTAGCAAACGTTTGCTGATAGACTTGTGGGATAAAGCATGGGATCACAGCAAATTTTTAAATAATATCGCAAATGTAATAAATGTCCATAACAGATCAATGGCAGCTTTGTGTTGAATAAGAGGATGGTTAAGATGAACTGAAAAATGTGCACTGTGTACCCACCTATATTCCAAACACATGAAAGTTAGGTGGATTGCAGAATCAGAATTGCCCATAGGTATGAATGAGAGTGTCTGTCTGTATGTCTGTCTGTCTGTCTGTCTGTCTGTCTGTCTGTCTGTCTGTCTGTCTGTGTTGGCTCTGTGAGGGACCACTGACCTGTCCAGAGAGTCTCCCTGCTTTCTGCCCAATGTGTGCTGGGATAGGGATGGATGTTTTTTCAGAAGTGATATTATGTAATTTCACAAAATACCACATTTAGTGATCAAATTGCTAAATGATATTCAAGTGGTTAAATATTATAGTATTAAAATATGAAATATATGAAATATTAAAAACACTTAACAATATATGAAAATCAAACACCAAATAAGGAATAGGGCCAATATGTGCCTTCAGAACAGCTTCAATCCTCCTTGGAGTCCTGTCATACAAGTCCTGAACTGTGTGTAGTGGGAAATTGGACTATTCTTCAAGAAGGAAAGTCTCCGGTTCTTTGAGGCATGAAGGAGACAGAAATCTGCCTCCAGAACTTCCCATCAAGATTCAATGATGTTTAGATCTGGTAATTGCGGAGGTTATGGAGGGCATCTGACTTCATCCTGGTGTTGGTGCTTAGTGGTTTGTATGGGGACATTATCATTTTGGAATATGGGAACATTATGAGGGACCAGTGTTTGCACCTGGTCCTTTAAAATGGCCTCATATTCCTTGGCTGTTTACAATCACGTAGAGCAATCATCAGCCCTAATGACTCCCACGAGATGGCTACCCATACCAGTACACATGCACAACCTTGATAACAGGTGGCAACAGATATTGTGGGTTGAAAGCATCCTTTGGCTTTCTCCAAACATAAACCCACTCAGATGAAGGAACAAGGGTGAAACATGACTCATCAGACCATATTACGGTCCAGGTTTTGTGCTCCTTACACCTGGCTATGTGTCTTTGTGTGTTGGATACAAACGGTTTCAGAATGGTAGCCCTGCCATGTATACCGGTTTTGTGAAGCTCACAACATACAGTTGGGTCACAAAGGCTTCGATTTACAACCACTGTTCCTCTACGCTGATTTTTGAGACTGTTACTCTGCCACATTAACCTTTTTTGTTGACGCACATGCAATTCATGTACTGAATGTCTGGACTCTGTGGAACCTTGTTGGTTGGCTCATTTTGCTTAGAAAACTTGGATGTAAAAGTGGTCAGCTCTTTTAAAGCTGACACATACTGCTGATTGGCATTCAACTTGACTTAACATAACTCGCCTGTGAAGCTGCTTTTGTAATTGTGATTTAGTTACTTAAAAGTTAAATTCCCTTTTCATTTTATCCACTCCCTATATTTGTCCCTTAGTCACCCCAGCCCTCTATCTACATGGGGCAGGAGCCTGGGTTTTCTCATGGGAAGCTTGTGTGTTGAATTTATATCTTTATTTGTGTGCAAGACATGGCCTTCCCCTCTGGCTATGAATTTTATTAAAAAAAACAGATTTCTGAACCACAGCTTCCCTGCTCTTGGCATGAGTCTTGGCATCATTTAATTATCGAAGAATTTGATGGACTAATACAAAATAAGTAATTACAGTCTGTGTTAAGCAATTTTATATCACATGCTTATTTTCATATCTGCAGGAAGTAATGTGGGTGGGTAAAGTAAGTGAGTGGCACTCTCATGTCCCTCCACAACGACTGCCCTTGAGCAAGGCATCTAAACCCCAACTGCTCCAGTGGAGCTGCTCAGCGGCCAGCAGTATAATACTGTGGATGTACTGGACAGCTCCCAGGGGAGAATGTATATAAGTGTATGAATGTGAAGCAGGGCATCGCTGAAAAGGAGAAAGCGAGCTCAGTCGACTTTCCCTGGATGAATAAAGGTTAAAAAATAGGGCAGCAGGTGGTTGATGTGAAAACAGCTTGCGACTCATGACTGTCTCATTAGGAATTCTGTTCAGTTTTATACTGTAATACGTCATACTGTCAACTCAAATGACTTTGATTCAGTGAAACATTTGTGAACATGTTAAAGTGTCCTTATTTAAAGGAAAATGTCACGCCCTCCACCTCTGCCTCCTAGCAGTTCTCCCTGTCTGTCTCTGTCTGTGTGTGTATGTGTTGGTGGGCGTGGCTCCAGTCTCCGGCTCCTCCCTGCATTCATCACCTCATCCCGATCACCTGCTCTACCCCGCACACCTGCCATCCATCAATTCATCACCACCAGTATAAGAACCCCGGCTTTCCATCCACTCATCGCCAGATCGTTGTTTGTACTGCCCCATCCAGCTTCCTTCCCTGACTCCCCGCCTGCCGACCTACCACCGCCTGTCTACCCTGCCTGCCTGCCTGCCTACCCTGCCTGCCTGTCTGTCTGTCTTCCTGGTTCCCTGCCTGTCTGCCTGTCTCCCAGCTCCGTTCACACCACTCCTGCACCAGCCCGTCTTCCCTGCTTGCCGTCCCTACCTTGCCACCCTCTGTACTATTCCTTAGTAAAACCTGTTTTTCCCTACCATCGTCTCCGTTGTCTGGAGTTTGCACTTGGGTCCTGTAACACGATCGTAACAGAAAAGTCCGCCCTGAGATACTTTTACTCTGTTTCATATCATCAATCTGTGATGCTCAAGGCATTCCAGGAGTTACTTTGTGATAAAGAGTTGTAATTTAGCTTTTTGTTGTATCCACTTTCCCTCCACCTGCCTCATCTACTTCTACTTCAGTTAGTGATTTCCTACATTTCCCAGAGAGCATGCCTCGACTTGTTGTATTGATAGTAATAGTGAGAATTACAAGTTGAGAAAAAACGACAGTCACACCCCTTACTCAAAACACAACATTTATTCTGGCTACGCTGCATTCTGGTCTAGTGAGGCTACTGTTGTTCGAGAAATTGGTATGTCTTACTCTACACTTTGCTTTGTGTGATTGGTGAACGTCGGTGAAAGATTGTGGGTCTAGAAAGAAGCTGTTTCTCTTCTGAGGGACTGACACCCAAACCTGACGTTTACAGTACTGTTGATGTTTTGATGGTTGTTTTTTTTAAAATTCCTATTGAACTCTGTTGTAGCTGCGCCGGAAACTACTGTGCACTTAACCACTTACACACGGGAATAAGAAAAATACACAACCAAACAACAAAATTGACCCAGGAATGCAAGATACATCACATCACTAATAGTTGCTTTTGAACAGTGTTTTAGGATGGCAAGGCTTCTGGCCGATGAAAGATCATTCAGTCCCACAGCAAACAAGGGATTTTTCCCGTTTTAATTTAGCTCAGGATTCAGATATTGAGCACTATAGATTATTATCAGGTTCAAGTATTAAGGTTAGGCTTCAAAAATATCTTTAACGGATTACGTTATCTACGCAAAATCAGTGTAAAAGCCTGCTTTTCCTGCAGCCTCAAACGTGAAAGGAGAAAGTTTTCTGAACTCTGTATTGTAGCCTATTAGTGAAATGTTGCCCTTACATGAGGCTGATTTTACTCTGTGTAGAGAGACACTTGCATGTAAGATCCAGCTGATTGCCAGCTACTGTTGATAGGAAGTGGCTGTGGATGCACAATCCAGCGCATTTGTATTTACTCTCCCTTTAACATGGTCACTGACATTGCTATTACTCATCATTCCAACTAATGTGATTTATTAACCATGCAGTCTGATATATATCTTCATTATTTGTAAACATGGTGCAAATCATTGTTGCTGTGACCAATCATTATCAATTGAGGCACTGCAGACGTTGCCCAGTGGCTGCTCCTGCTGGATGTAATGTCAATGTATTCTTTTTCTGTGGTCTTAAATTGTGGCTATGGACATTTATAACTGCGTCGTTGTCCAAGAACCAAAGTCAGATGAAACATTCACTGTTGAGACACTTCACTCCTCTATACCTATCAAGTTTTATCACAGGCTTATACAAATCAAGCCTGTTCTTGATTGGGCAGTATCTAATTGAATGAAAATTAAAAGTTGTATTATTGTGAAACTTTAACAATAAATCTTCCAATCTTAGGTAATGCAAATGCATTTCAGTGACATCACACAGTATGTCAATACCTCTATAGCAAAGTTGCTGTTGGGCCCATCTCTTTTGGCGATGTATAATACATTTTAATATGATGTTTCCAAAGCACCAGAGGTCCCCCCACTCTGATTGTTGCCATTCTAAGATAACCCAGCATCTTTTAATTGACATTTGGATCTAGTCTACTCATTTCCTTTTTTCCTATCAATGGATAAGCAGTTTCTCTATAGAGCTGACTTTAAATCCAACATCTTTTACATGGGTGTACCTCACCATCAACCAAGGAGACAGTACACAAATGTATCTTTGAACATGTCATGAGTGAACAGATCTAAAAATCACTCTATATATTCAGAGTAGAACAGGGGCATAGGAGACCACCCGGAGCTCAATAAACTCTTCCTATCTTCATAAATTCCCTCTTTTGCCATAATGGCACACTTTCATCCAGGCCTGTGAAGCTGAGGGCTCAGTTGACGAAACGCACGGATGCTTCCCTCCTTCCATCCCTACTTCTGCACATCCAATTCTGCTTGCTTAACTCATTAGCTCATCCGAGTGATGCAGATCTGCTCTCAAACTTTTGCCGTACAACAGTTATTGATGTTATTAAACTAACATTAAATTAAATATTATTATGCTCCTACTGTATTGTGTCGATCAAAGGGAGTTAAATACACACAATTAAACCCGAAAGTCTTTGAATGAATGATTAATCACACATTCAACCTTTTTTAAACAGAATCATATTTCACTTTTAACGTGTTTCCTGAAAGCTGCACCGTATTGCCTTTGATGGGCAGATGTCATCCGTGTACTCCCTCTCTCACTTAGCACCTGTGTTCTCTCAGGCCCAAACTCAATCACAGGGAAATCATCCTGTCTGGATGCCCAGGTTCGCAGCCTCTGAATGGCTTCTGCATGGCTAGGTCAGACTGGAAGTGATGCATAGTAACCCTGACCTAAACCAGAGATTGAGGTGACAGGAGTAATAGGAACAGAGAGTGCTTCATACTACCATGAACAGAAGAATGGTTAGCAGCCATTTTCTGTCCACATTCTCTAAGAAATGTTCACAGGGTGAAGATTCACTTCATTTATAATCATACCACCTATACCATCACCCTATTCATTGTCAACTAGACGGCACTCACGTACACAGCTTGCGACTGTGTACATGAGCGTACCGTGTGTGTGTGTGTGTGTGTGTGTGTGTGTGTGTGTGTGTGTGTGTGTGTGTGTGTGTGTGTGTGTGTGTGTGTGTGTGTGTATCATTGTATTTCAAGGCCAGCAGTCCTAAATGAGCTCTTGGTCAGGCATTCCTGTCCAAAGAGGCCAATTGGAATTACTGCGCCTCATTTATCAGGAAAATGTGTCGCTCCGGGGTCATTCTCTGACTGAGGGGTAGGCCGATTGCTCTGTCTCTGTGTAGAATGGCCTGCACTTGAATAGCAAGTGTGATGCCCTGCAGTCATGACACACCATCCTCATCATGCTCTGGTGACCACACTGCTCTTCCTAGTGGATACTGCAACGTTGACTCACAAGTAAGGCATCCACCAACAGCCTCCTTCAAAAATAGAGAAAGATTCCTCAAAGAAAGCAGAGATAAATAGTTTGCATGACAAAGCATCGCTACGCATAAAGAGAGGGAGGAGAGGTACCATAACATAACCCTAGTTAAGATAGATGTAGAGTTCTGCCA